>JAEIFV010001030.1:0-104578 GCA_018904265.1 Lordiphosa collinella | reverse complement strand
TTTGACCGTTTGGTATATACCTCCTATTTACCCATTAATAATTGCTATCTATCTTTACAATAATCCAAGCTCAAATCAAAAACTTGCATATTTCGCAATATTTTGGACAGTGTAATCTACAGCTTCCATTTACCAACACCTGCATTGTACTTTAAGCACTAAGCGCTTTCATAAATATTCATTAGGTTATTTTGCAAATTTCGCGATTTTGGACCTTAAAAAAACCTTCTGGGGCTAGCGTCTAACAATTGACCAACATTTATCGCAATCTTATGAACGGAATAATTTTTTGAGTTTTCGTGGTTTTTCAGGTTTCAGAGTCATTCGCGGGCAAGCGTCCAAACATTCTCCAAAGTTTCAAAAAAGTTTAGCGATAACGTATTTTTTTTGGACCGTTTTTCTTCAACTTAAGAAACCTTCCCAGGACACGTTCCAACAATCCCAAAAGTTTCATTGCAATCGGATGAACGGCTCGGCAAAAGTTTTGTATACCCTTGCAGTTTGTTTTTCAATTTTAAACCAAGACTACTTTTTGGACCTATCTTTTCTATGGGAGCTATACTATATAGATGTCAGATTTTTTACCAAATTTAGTGGAATTATGGAAAACCATATCAAACTAACATGTACATTTTTGGGGGCGATCATCCATTTAAAACAAAAAAGTTTTTCTCACTAGAACTTCTTTTTCGACCGATCGTTCATACTGCAGCTATATGCTATACTCATCCGATCTTGATAAAACTTTGTAGAAATGTGTAAAAGTATTAAAATAAGTGTATGCAAATGATAAGGACGTTTTAACTAAAATCAAAAAAGTTTTTCTCACTAGAACTAGTTTTTCGACCGATCGTTCCAATGGGACCTATATGCTATAGTCATCCGATTTCAACCAAACTTTGTAGAATTGTGTAAAAGTAATTAAAATTAGTGTTGGGCTTCTTCGGAAGGCAGGAAGGTTTCTGCGAAAGGCAGGACCCCTCCTGTGGTTATGGGGGCTTATGTAGTGAGGTAAAGTTGCTGATCGGTTTAACATGGAAAACCCAGCGCGATCCTGGCTTACTGCGTCCCAAGTCGACTCACACCTCCCCGTGGTAACCACTGGTAACAGAGCAATGCATCCGCAAAGCTGCTGGCTAACGTGAGCGGCGCACCTCTCCTTGGGACAAACAAGGGGCGTCGCATCGGGCTTGGCACCCGATAGGCGTCTATTTCCATCCGCCAATGAAAACTAACACAATGCCTCGGATACGGCCCCCCCGACGACGACCCACGCAAACGTTTTAAGGACCACGATTTGAGGATATGCACCTGGAATGTTCGCACCCTCAATAGAGAGCGCGCGGATTCCATGCTGGTGGATGCCCTCGAGAAACATTCATCGGACATTACCGCAATTCAGGAAATAAGATGGACTGGACAGGGGTGAAGGAAGGTAACATCCAAATCCAAAGCCCCATGGGAGATCTACTACAGTGGACATGTTTCAAAGCACGAGTTTGGTTGCGGTTTTGCAGTCAACAAAAGACTGTGCCGCTCTGTCATCAGCTTTACACCAGTTGACAAGCGACTTGCCGCACTCAGACTTAAGGCAAAATATTTTAATATTAGTCTTATCTGTGCGCACGCTCCTACAGAAGGAAAGGACGATTCGGAAAAAGACGAGTTCTATGAGCGCCTAGAAGACCTATATGAGCGCTGCCCCGATCACGACATCAAGATCGTGCTAGGCGACTTCAACGCAAAAGTCGGGAGAGAAGAAGCTCATCGCCCGACTATCGGCCGATTTGGCCTACACGATTTATCCAACGATAATGGAGAGAGGCTAATAGACTTCGCTTCGGGCCGGAACATGGTCATTAGTAGCACCAGATTTGAACACCGCAACGACCACAAGGCGACCTGGACGTCCCCTGATCAATCAACACGAAACCAGATTGATCACTTTGTGATAGACGGACGGCTCTCTTCGAGTGTACTAGACGTACGTGCGCGCCGAGGAGCCAATATTGACTCGGATCACTACCTTGTTGCAGCCAAGGTACGCACACGGCTCAGTGTGGCACATGCCGCACAGTCTAATACACGCCGAAAGTTGAACGTTGAGAAGCTGCAATCACAAAGGACATCCGAAGCCTACTCAGCAAAACTCACCCAGCTGCTCAGGGAAACCCCACCTGGAACTCCTGATGTTGACGAACAGTGGAAGCATATCTCACACTCTATGAGTACAGCTGCCAAGGAGATTCTCGGATTCGCCAAAAAAAAACCGAAAACAGTCATGGTACGATGATGAGTGCCGCCGCGCTACTGCAGAATAAGACGCTGCCTATAGGAGAACTTTGCAGTCGGGAGCAACGCGGGCTGTTAATGAGCGATACCGGAAGAAAAGGAGAGAGAAGAAGCGCCTTTTCAGAAGGAAGAAAAATGAGCAGGAAAAGCGCATGAAGGAGGAAGTCGAAGTGCTGTATGGAATGAGTGAGACTCGAAAATTCTACCAAAAGATTAGGCAACTAACCGAAGGTTTTAAGCCCAGAAATCTGGTTAGAAATCCGGAAGTGGCACTAGACAAATGGAGAAACTATTTCTCTAACCTGCTGGGAGGTGATGACGAACACAATGCCGCCTCTGGGGAAGTAGCGACACCACCAATTGATAACATAGAGATAGACCCGCCGGACCATAATGAAGTCTTGTTAGCCATAAGAAGGCTAAACAACAACAAATCTGCTGGCGCTGATGAGCTGCCCGCTGAATTGTTCAAGGCTGGCGGTGAGGAGCTGGTAAGGTGCATGCACCAACTCCTATGCAGAGTATGGTCCAAAGAAAGCATGCCCGAAGATTGGAACCTAAGTGTACTCTGTCCAATATTTAAAAAAGGAGACCCTGCGGTTTGCGCCAATTACCGCGGGATCAGTCTCCTTTCCTTTGCATATAAGGTTCTATCATGCATCCTATGTGAACGTCTAAAGCCGAGAATAAGTGAACTGATTGAACCTTATCAGTGTGGCTTTAGACCTGGCAAATCCACCACGGACCAGATATTCACATTGCGACAAATCCTGTAGAAGACCCAAGAGAGATGTATCAACACCCACCACCTTTTTGTTGACTACAAAGCCGCCTTTGACACGCCGATAAGGTCAAAGTTCTTTGAAGCTCTGTCTACCTTTGGTATTCCAGCAAAGTACGTTCGACTTTGCATGATGACGTTGAGAAGCACACAAAGCTTTGTCAAAATAGGTAAAGACCGCTCCGAGCCTTTCGATACCAAAAGAGGTATTAGGCAGGGTGATACCTTATCGTGCGACTTCTTTAATCTGCTGATGGAGTACATACTGCGCCAGTGCCCAAATGCTAACAGAACGGGCACCATTTTTACCAAAGATAACAAGTTACTTGCATATGCCGATGATATTGATATCATCGGCAAAAGCGAATCTGTGGTAAAACGGGCGTTCTCAGAGATAGAGAAGCAGTCAAAACTTATGGGCTTAGCGGTAAATGAGGATAAGACGAAGTACCTACAATCAACGCGCAGGGAGTCTACGCTTGGACAATCCCTTGCAATGGGAGACTACAACTTCCAGGTTGTTAAGGAATTTGTCTACCTCGGAACGACGATAACCAGCGACAACAACACCAGTCTGGAGATCCGAAGAAGAATTACTCTTGCAAACCGATGTTATTACGGGCTCAATAAGAAGTTCAAGAGCAGAGACCTCTCTCGGAAAACGAAAATCGCGCTATACAAGTCGCTTATCATCCCAGTCCTGCTATACGGCGCAGAAGCATGGACAATGACAAAAGAGGATGAGGCGGTAATTGGCGTGTTTGAGAGAAAAGTTCTTCGGAGGGTTTATGGACCTCTAAACGTTGGCGGCGAATTTCGCATCCGAATGAATCGCGAACTGTATGAGCTCTATGGGGACACTGACCTAGTCAAGCGCATAAAACAACAGCGGCTGCGCTGGATAGGACATTTTACCCGTATGGATGATAACGCTCCAGCAAAGCGTGTGTACAATCGGCATGCGATAGAGTTGGCAGGCAATCCCCAGCCTGGCCGACCAAAGCGGAGATGGCGTAACCAGGTGCAGGGAGACATTGCGAACCTGGGAGTGTCCTTCTGGTGAAATGTCGCTCGGGACAGAGGCGAGTGGCGGGCATTAGTGGCAGCGGCCGAGACCGTAAAACGGTTGTGATGGCCAAAGAAGAAGAAGAATTAAAATTAGTGTATGGTAATGACAAGGTCGTTTTCATAAAAAACAATAAAGTTTTTCTCACTAGAACTAGTTTTTCGATCGATCGTTCCTATGGGAGCTATATACTATGGTCATCCGATTTCGACCAAACTTAGTTAAATCATAGGAAAGGACAGTAAACTAAGAAATAAGTACCTTGGAGGCGTGTCCATTAGAAACAAAAAAGTTTTTCTCTTTAAGACTAGTTTTTCGACCGATCGTTCCTATGACAGCTATATGCTATAGTCATCCGATCCGGCCGGTTCCGACAAATATGCAGCGTATATGTACCAAAAGACTTCGTGCAAATTTTGGTGAGGATAGCCCGGGATTGCCTGCCAACTCGTTCGGATGCCGACTGTACACCCGTTTTGCTGGAGCGTTATCATCCATACGGGTAACATGTCCTATCCAGCGCAGCCGCTGCTGTTTTATGCGCTAAACAAGCTTAGTGTCCCCATAGAGCTCGTACAGTTCGTGATTCATTCGGATGCGAAATTCGCCGCCAACGTTTAGAGGTCCATAAATCCTCCGAGGAATTTTTCTCTCGAACACGCCAATTGCCGCCTAATCCTTTTTTAACATTGTCCATGCTTCTGCGCCGTATAGCAGGACTGGGATGATAAGCGACTTGTATGAAGCAATTTTCGTTTTCCGAGAGAGGGCTCTGCTCTTGATCTCCTTATTGAGCCCGTACTAACATCGGTTTGCAAGAGTAATTCTTCTTCGGATTTCCCGACTTTTTAGCATTTGGGCAGTGGCGCAGCATGTACTCCATCAGCTGATTAAAGAAGTCGCACGATAAGGTGTCACCCTGGCTAAAACCTCTTTTGGTATCGAAAGGCTCGGAGCGGTCTTTTCCTATTTTGACGGAGCTTTGTGTGCTTCTCAACGTCATCATGCTAAGTCGAACGTACTTTGCTGGAATACCAAAGGTAGACAAAGCTTCAAAGAATTTTGACCTTTTCGGCGTGTCAAAGGCGGCTTTGTAGTCAACAAAAAGGTGGTGGGTGTTGATATTTCTCTATTGGGTCTTCTCCAGGATTTGTCGCAATGTGAATATCTGGTCTGTGGTGGATTTGCCAGGTCTAGTCACACTGATAAGGTTCAATCAGTTCACTTATTCTTGGCACTAGACGTTCAAATAGGATGCATGATATAACTTTATATGCAATGGGAAGGAGGCTGATCCCGCGGTAATTGGCGCAAGCCGCAGGGTCTTCTTTTTTAAATATTTGACAGAGTACACTTAGATTCCAATCTTCGGGCATGCTTTCTTTCTCTGCATAGGAGTTGGTGCATGCGCCTTACCAGCTCCTCACCGCCAGCATTGAACAGTTCAGCGGGCAGCTCATCAGCGCCAGCAGATTTGTTATTGTTTAGCCTTCTTATGGCTAACAAGACTTCATTATGGTCCGGCGGGTCTATCTCTATGTTATCGATTGGTGGTGTCGCTACTTCCCCAGAGGCGGCATTGTGTTCGTCATCACCTCCCAGCAGGTTAGAGAAAAAGTTTCTCCATTTGTCTAGTGCCACTTCCGGATTTCTGACCAGATTTCCGTGCTCGTCATTCAATATTGTGACTCTGGGCTTAAAACCTTCGGATAGTTCCCTAATCTTTAGGTAGAATTTTCGACTCTCACTCCTTCCGAACAGCACTTCGACTTCCTCCCTCATGCGCTTTTCCTGCTCATTTTTCTTCCTTCTGAAAAGGCGCTTCTCCTCTCTCCTTTTCTCCCGGTATCGCTCATTAATACCCCGCGTTGCTCCCGACTGCAGAGTTCTCCTGTAGGCAGCGTCTTTCTCTGCAGTAGCGCGGCGGCACTCATCATCGTACCATGACGGTTTTCGGGAGTTTTCGGCGAATCCGAGAACCTCCTTGGCAGCCATACTCATAGAGTGTGAAATATGCTTCGACTGTTCGTCAACACCAGGAGGGCCAGTTGGGGTTTCCCTGAGCAGCTGGGTGAGTTTTGCTGAGTAGGCTTCGGATGTCCGTTGTGATTGCAGCTTCTCAACGTTCAGCTTTCGGCGTGTATTAGTCTGTGCGGCATGTGCCACACTGAGCCGTGTGCGTACTTTGGCTGCAACAAGGTAGTGATCCGAGTCAATATTGGCTCCTCGGAGCGCACGTAAGTCTAGAACACTCGATGAGTGCCGTTCGTCTATCACAACGTGATCAATCTGGTTTCGTGTTGATTGACGATCAGGGGACATCCAGGTCGCCTTGTGGTCGTTGCGGTGTTTAAATCTGGTGCTACTAATGACCATGTTCCGGCCCGAAGCGAAGCCTATTATCCTCTCACCATTTTTTGAGGTTTTTTTGTGCAGGCTAAATCGGCCGATAGTCGGGCGATAAACTTCTTCTCTCCCGATTTTTGAGTTAAAGTCGCCTAGAACGATCTTGATCTGTCTAGTTTATCGCATTTCCTGAAGTGCGGTAACGTCCGATGAATGTTCCTCGAGGACATCCACCAGGTTGGAATCCGCGCGCTCTCTATTGAGGGTGCGAACATTCCAGGTGAATATCCTCAAATCGTGGTCCTTAAAACGTTTGCGTAGGACGTCGTCGGGGGGTCCGTATCCGAGGCATTGTTTTAGTTTTCATGGGCGGATGAATTAGACGCTAAACGGGTGCCATGCCCGAATTAACGACCCCTATTTGTCCCAGGGTAGGATCGCCGCTCACGTTAGCCAGCAGCTTTGCGGATGCATCGCTCTGTTTCCTGGGGTTACCATGTGGAGGTGTGAGTCGGCTTGAGGCGCAGTAATCTACATACGCCCCCCCAACCACAGGAAAAATCCTGTCTTCCGAAGAAGCCCAATTCTACAAAGTTTGGTCGAAATAGGAAGACTATAGCATATAGCTCCCATAGGAACGATCGGTCGAAAAACTAGTTCTAGTGAGAAAAACTTTTTTGTTTTTAATTAAAACGTCTTTATCATTGGCATACACTTATTCTATATACTTTTACACATTTCTACAAAGTTTTATCAAAATCGGATGACTATAGCATATAGCTGCAGTATTAATGATCGGTCAAAAAAGAAGTTCTAGTGAGAAAAACTTTTTTGTCTTAAATGGGATGCACATTTTGTAATTAACAGTGTATTATGCTTTTCCATGATTTCACCAAGTTTGGTCGAAATCAGACATCTATATAGTATAGATCTCATAGAAAAGTAAGGTCAAAAAAGTAGTCTTGGTTAGAAAACTTTTTTGTTTTCAATGGAAGCTGCAAGGTTATACAAAACTTCGGCCGAGCCGAAGTTAACTTTCCCCTATTTTTGTGATTGCGGTGGATGAATAAAACAAAAAATTGCCATTCTTTTAAAATTACAAGAATAAGTTTTATGCAGAGATCTGAAGGACATTTTATCGCTTCTTAAGGCTTTGAATTTTTATCCTCATCCCTAAAAGCATACTGCAAATGCGCTCCAAGAACACAAAAAGTATCTTTTGTTTTTGTATCTGAATCTAAGAAATTTCCTGTCAGATCACCTATCCAGCGAAGTTTGTCTCTTATAACCCGACTAAAAATTAATTCTGAGGACGGACTCCCAGTTGTGCCGTGAGGTGTTACGCTGTACAATAATACATTCTCCCGAATTTCATTTTTATTATCTGTCTTATTTGCATATGCAATCTTTAAACGCTTTCCCAACGATCTATTCATATTTTCGACTTCTCCGTTGGTTTGTGGCCAATATGGTGGGGTCGTGATTTGGGTGACATTATAAATTTTACAGAAATCTCCAAAATCCTTTCTCACGTACGGCCTTCCATTGTCGGTTCTCAGATATTCTGGAATACCAAGACGGCAAAAAATTTCCTTCATTGCTTCGATAATTGAAGACGACGAAATTGACTTCAAAAATGTCAAATCCGTATATCTAGAAAAATAGTCAATCAGAACCAATATGTGCTCATTGTTAGGCAATGGCCCTAATAGATCCGTAGCAACGAATTTCCAAGAAGCTCTGGGAAATTGATGTTTTTCATTGGAGTTGGATTTTCAGGTAATGAGACAAGCAAACAGTCCCGACAAGCTTTGACTTTCTTCTCCGCATCC
Organism: Lordiphosa collinella; assembly: GCA_018904265.1. Taxonomy (NCBI): domain Eukaryota; kingdom Metazoa; phylum Arthropoda; class Insecta; order Diptera; family Drosophilidae; genus Lordiphosa; species Lordiphosa collinella. Next base: position 96,261 of record JAEIFV010001030.1, on the reverse strand, counting down.
CTGTCAATCCCCGGCCACCACACCTTAGACCTTAAGCGTCGCTTCATCGCCGATTCACCAGGATGACCCTCATGTGCAAGAAGAAGTACTCACGAACGCAACAGTTGTGGGATGACAAATCTTGTGCCTCGCATTAACATTTGTCCAACACTCGACAATTTCAATCGAAAAGGGTAGTAACAATTTGATGTTACATTTTCCCACGAATTTTTCAGACCCGCTATCGCATCGATAAAATGCCATATACTTCTTTGACCGCATAATCATGCTCTATTTCGCTGTTTCCGAATATTACGACATCGTCAAGATAATTAAGGACCCTAGAGCATGGAGACAGCAATTGCTACATCATCTTTTGAAAAATCTCTGGCGCAGAGTTCACACCGAACATATGGTAAGTCTCTTATATCTAAATAGACGATTAGGTGTGATAAAAGTGGTGATCTCCCTGCTTGATTCATCCAGTTCAAGTTGATGATAAACGTCTTTTAGATCCAGCCTAGAAAAGAACTTGGCTTCCTTTAGTTTCGTCATAAAGGAAAAAAATGTCGGAATGGGATAATTTTCTCTTCGGATTGCCTTATTGGCTTGACGCATGTCGACACAAAGTCGAATGTCTCCATTTCCCTTAAAAACCAAGACTATAGGTGATATCCAAGCGCTCGGACCTGTGACTGTCTCTATAATATCCCGATGTAGTAGTATATTGAGTCGATCTGATCCTTGTCCTCCAAAGACACCGGAATTCGTCTCATAGGTTGCTTTATTGGTCTTATAGAGGCATCAATTGATAGCTTGACCGCCACACCGGCACATTTTGCAAATGGCAATATATCTTCAGTGTCTATCTTATATACTTCCAATTCCACTCTTAAGACATTTAATTGAGTGGCAGTATCCTTACCCATCAATGACTGTCTTCCATGTTTTATCACATAGAAGGCTGCAATAGTTTCCGACTTACCCTTTACAGATATGGGGGCTTCAAAGACTTTCATAACCGTTAACGGTCGTTCTGCGGCATACGCTCTGAACTGGTTGACCGAATGAGTTCGGACATTTAAAATGGTTCCCACGTTACGTAGCCTTTCCCAATCCGCCTCACTCACCAAATTAAATGGAGAACCTGAATCGATTATCATCTTCACAGAAATACTGCCTACATGGCATACTATCGTGATATCTGCTTCATCGCTTGGCACTTTTAAACAGTTTGCCTTCCATTTTTCTAGACCGTGTGTCGTCGGAATAGACTGAGCGGACATTCCACTTGTTGCCTCTACCGCGCTTTACATATTTGTTTCCGAGCCCGGTTAACGGTCTTTTTTCAGCGGTCCTGCATAATGACCAATACGATCGCACTTATTACATTTCATAAATCTAGCAGGATATAAATGACTAAACTCATCATGATCATCCCGTCCACATCGAGAACATTCGGCTTTTGGTCTGGGTGCCCCACGTTATATTCTAGTTACCGTATTCGTATCCGCTGTTGGCATCATTAATTGACATTGATTGTTAACTTGCTCTTCCACGGTACATGCTCTAATCACTTCCTCTAATGAATGTTCTCCTCCAATGAGTTTCTTCTTGAAATCATTTTTAGTCCGCGTATCGATCAACTTGTCTTTCAGACAAGTCTCCCGAATCTCGGCTTCTGTGGAACCGAAGGAACACTTGTTAACTTGACCTTAAGACAAATTCTGAGAAACTTTCTCCCTCTGACGGAGTCATCATACGATAATTGTATCGTTCATAGGCAGAGTTCTGAGGGGGTGAGAAATATTCTTTTTTTCTTTTTTTCATGTAACTCAGCTCGTCATGCTGATCAAGAATATATATACTTTATGTGGCCGGAGATGCTTCCTTCTATGCGTTACAAACATCCGGACAATTTTATAATATCCTCTGCAAGGGTATACAAATTAAAAATAGTGGGAAAGTTAACTTCGGCTCGGCCGAAGTTTTGTATACCTTGCAGTTTGTTTTTCTAAATAAGAGTACTTTTCGGACCTTATTTTTCTATGGGAACTATACTAAATAGATGTCCGATTTCGGCCAAACTTAGTGCAATCATGGAAAAGCATAACAAACTGTTAATTACGAAATTTTTATGGGAGCTATACTATATAGATGTCCGATTTCGACCAAACCAAGAGCAATCATGAAAAAGCTTAACAAACTGTTAATTAAGCAATTTGGAGGCGATCCCAAATAAAACAAAAAAATTTTTCTCACTAGAACTTCTTTTTCGACCAATCATTCTTACTGCAGCTATATGCTATAGGCATCCGATTTTGACCAAACTTTGTAGAATCGTGTGGAAGCATATAAAACAAATACATGCCAATTTCCAGGACATTTCCATGGGAAAAAAAAATTTCTAACTAAGACTTCTTAACAGACAGTACTTTTCTATGACAGCTATACTATATATATGTCCGATTTCGACCAAATTTGGTAGAATCATGGAAAAGCATCGTAAACTGAGAAATACGAAGTTTGGAGGGGTTTCCATTAAAAACCAAAAAGTTTTCCCACTAAAACTATTTTTTCGACCGATCGTTCCTATGACAGCTATTTGCTATAGTCATCCGATCCGGCCGGTTCCGGCAAACGTGCAGCGTATTTGTAACAAAAGACTTCGTGCAAAGTTTTGTGAGGATAGCTTTAAGACTGACGGAGGAGATTGTAGAGAAACAGACGGACGGACAGTGCTAAATCAACTCAGCTCGTGATTCCTTCTATGCGTTACAAACATCCGGACAATTTTATAATTCCCTCTGCAAGGGTAGAAACGTTTTTTACACAAGTCTACTAAGTTTTGCCAAAATCGGATGGCTACAGCATATAGCTGCAGTACGAATGATCGGTCGAAAAAGAAGTTCTAGTGAGAAAAACTTTTTTGTTTAAATAGAATCGCCTCCAAATTTTATAAAGGAAAAATTCTCTTCAAAGGCCAATTAGGACACTTTCGGGTTTGCTTATGCAGCTCGCTTGATTTTTGTATGCTGCATTGATGTGTTCTGTCCCATAAATCTCAAAAATCAAAAAATTTTTGGACTGTGTCCTCTATAATTATTGTAAGTTCAAAAATTCGGAACAATGATTTTTCCGCTATAGCATGAAAACAATAGCTGATAACGCCAAAGCAAGGCCAGTTTTGGAATCAGTGGACAAAACAGGATCAGAATGTTGCAACAGATCGGCTTAATAAATGGCTGTTGCCCTGCGTTATTATACTATCTGAGCAAGTCATATGGAACATTTTTAAGTGAGTTCAAACAAGTGAAAATACCGCTTTAAGAAAAACTCTTGTGCTACCAGTTATTGGCGCTGTTAAGCTAAAAAAATCTTGGTTATTGTCTAGAACAGGGACCTGTGCTCAAAAAATTCGAAAAAAAAGTCTGTGATGGGCCGCGAACTTTGAAGAACTATCATGCAAAATCTTCCCCGCGGACTTCCTTGGTTTCTTTTTAAATTTAAAATTGTCTGTTTTTGCACCAAAATTAAAATGTTTAAAGTGCGGGGCAGACTTAGTAGTCGTACCAGTAGTTTTTGGGTATACTAAAGTCGCGCAAATGTTTGTAACAGACAGAAGAAAGCATCTCCGAACCCATAAAGTATATTTATTCTTGATCAGCATCAAACTTCCGAGTCGATATAGCGATATCTCCGTCTGTCCATCTGTCTGTATGAACACCTTGATCTCAAAGACTAGAAGAGCTAGAGCTAGATTTTGTATGTGTTTTGTGTGTAGATTACTACTGTCCCTACACAGATCAAGTTTATTTCAAATTTTTGCCACACCCCCTTCCGCCCCCACAATAAAAAATGTTGAATAACTTCAACAATTTTAATGATATCAACCCCTTATTTTGCTGTGTAGTGTATGTGTTCAATATCACTGAAATTTTCATGTAGATCGAATAATAAATGGCAGGGATATACAAGTAATAAAAAACGTTGCATACATTTTGGCGTCGCGTGCGCAGTTTGCTTCCATAATGCTGAAACGTTCACATTAATGTTAATGTTCTGTTAATTAACATAAGGGAAGGCTATATAACATTAATTCCCTTAAGTAACGGGTATACGAGGTGTGTTCAAAGGAAAACATCGATAATCGATATATTGTTTTTGTTATATTCGGACACATATGTTTATAATATGTTTGCATTAGCAGCCAATTTCGATTAGTAGTTTGTTTTTGGCAACTGAAAAGGTTAGTTACGTTTTTGTGTGCTCTTCGTTTTTTTTTACTAAATTTTGAGCAAAAGCAAAGGCGCATTAGTATCGCTCAGGAGTTGTTAACTGACGTCAACGACGATCCTACTCTGCTCAAACGGGTCATAAATGGAGACGAACCGTGAGTATATGGCTTTGACATCGAAGCGGCCAGATGAGCCAAGACCGAAAAAAGCACGCCAAGTTCGATCAAATGTGAAGGTTTTGCTTACTGTTATTTTTGATTACAATGGTGTGGTGCATCTTGAGTTCCTGCCAAGAGGTCGAACAGTTAATAAGGACTTCTACAAGAAAGTAGTCCAAGTCGTGGATTCTGCATCACGATAATGCAGCAGCTCACACATCAATGATTGTACGTGATTTCTTGGCCAAAAACAACACCGTAATCTTGCCTCAACCACCGTATTCTATTCACCAGATTTGGCTGCGACTTTTTCCTATTCCCAAAACTGAAGAGCCCAATGAATGGAAAGCGTTTTGCCACAATTGATGAGATCAAGACAGAATCGAAGAATCGAGGACTGGAAAGAGCGTTGGCACAAGAGTTTTATATCCGAGGGCGATTACTTTAAAGGGGACAAAATGGATATTGATAAACAAATAAGTACTTTTCAAAAAAATTAAAAATTCACCTTTTCCTTTAAACACACCTCGTATAGAAGTCGGGCAGGACAGACTTTAACTTACGCTCCGTTTAAGATCAAATTTTGTTCCCCTTTGGTGTGGAAAAGAGTTTAAAAGTATCTATTCACAATCCTCTCAAATAAAAAAAAAATTGAAAAGCTGATGTGAAGGACCAATTTTACCGTTTTTGCTTCAACTGCAACATAATTTCAAAATCCCAGAATAGCTTTAAGGTACAATAAAATAAGATAAAACAAGTAAGGGAGCTGTAGTCGTGTGCCCCGACTACAAAATACCCTGTTCAAGGGAACTTCTTGTGTTTTCATACACATACACACACATACTCTACATACACACAGACGCACGCGCGAAAACGTCAAATTGATTCGTATATAACTTCGGTGTTTTTCGTCCGATCTTATTGTTATTTCAGAATAGATAGATACTGTGCCTTACTTGATATATATAAAGTCTCGAGGGTCTAACCCTAAAATTGTGGCTCTGACAGTTTTTTGCACCTACCTACATGCAAAAATTTGTGGCGCTATCTCATATAGTCTCTGAGATCGACGCGTTCATACGGACAGACGTACGGACAGTCTCTGAGATCGACGCGTTCAAACGGACAGACGGGCGGACAGACGGACGGACGGAAAGACGGACATGGCTAAATCGACTCGGCTGTTGATGCTGATCAAGAATATATATACTTTATAGGGTCGCAAAAGCTTCCTTCTACCTGCTGCATACTTTTGCACAACTTCATGATCCCCCTTTAAAAATGGGAAAAGGGTATAAAAATGGCATATAGTTGCATGATATATAGACCATTTCACCATTAAACTTTTGGTATGGGCATCTCCACAGAAAGGTCGACCGAGATCAAAAAATTTAATAGGTACTTAAAAACACTATGTTTTATTGTAACTGATGTTATCCAATCGCTTGAGAAGCAATCAGCCCTCAACAACCTGCTTAAGGTACAGATAAGGTCGCAAATTTTTGTTAGCGGCGCGCTCCCAACAACACCTACGGAACGCTAAATACTATTTTCCGAGCTAGAGATCCCAGTTCTACTAAAGTTCATTCTGCCCAAACAATGGTTCAGTAACGAGGACCCCCTCATTAACAAACAAGTAAGGGAGCTGCAGTCGAGTGCCCCGTCTACAAAATACCCTGTTCCCTTGATTTCGTGTGTTTTTTCTTTACATACACACACACTTACACATACACACACTCCAACATACACACAAACGCATGGCATGCGGCCGCGCGCGATAACTGACAATGCAAGACCCCCCTCTCTCCCACATGCAAAATTGATTCGTATATAACTTCGGTGTTTTTCGTCCGATCTTATTGATCTTTACAGAATATATAGATATTGTGCCTTAATTGATATATATAAAATTTGGAAGGTCTATCTTAAAAATTGTGGCTCTGACAGTTTTTTGCGCTTAAAGGGGGGAGGGGGAGGAATTTTCCAAATCTGAAACAAACTCGTTTTGAATCGGGTATACACATATACAAAAATTTGTGGCTCTAGCTCTTATAGTCTCTGAGAAACGCGTTCATAGGACAGACAGACAGACGGACAGACAGACGGACGGACAGACGGACAGGGCTAAATCGACTCGGCTGTTAATGCTGATCAAGAATATATATACTTTATAGGGTCGCAAATGTTTCATTCTACCTGTTACATACTTTTGCACAACTTCATGATCCCCCATTTCCCATTTTCAATGGGAACAGGGTATAAAAAGGGTTAACAGGGAACACATATGGCATCACAAAGAGGGCTAAGCGGGAGAGCGACTTATCGCTCTCAGCCATCGCAACCTGACCTAACCTAGCCAATCTAACAACAATTCATTAACCATTTCTAGATTTTTAAAGCAAAATCGCCCAAGCTTAATTTTTCTCATTTGGGTACTCATTTTGGACGTTTTTTTTGAAAGGGTTGAAAAAGAATGAATATGAAACCATAAAAATCTATGTGATTGCATTTAACTGTTACTTTTTTCATTGCATTATAACTTCTTCTTCTTGGGCCATTTGATGGTAATAAAATCGTCACAACCGTTTTACGGTCTCGGCCGCTGCCACTAATGCCCACAACTCGCCTTTGTCCCGAGCGACATCCCACCAGGAGGACACACCCAGCTCCGCAATATCTTCCTGCACCTGGTCGCGCCATCTCCGCTTCGGTCGACCCGGCCCTGGCTTTTCTCCTAACTCGTTCGCATACCGACTGCACACCAGTTTTGCTGGAGCGTTATCATCCATATGGGTCTTATCCAGCGCAGCCGCTGTTGTTTTATGCGCTGGACAAGCTTAGTGCCCCCATAGAGCTCGTACAGTTCTTGATTCATTCGGATGCGAAATTCGCCGCCAACGTTTAGAGGTCCATAAACCCTCCGAAGAACTTTTCTCTCAAACACGCCAATTACCGCCTCATCCTCTTTTGTCATTGTCCATGCTTCTGCGCCGTATAGCAGGACTGGGATGATAAGCGACTTGTATAGCGCGATTTTCGTTTTCCGAGAGAGGTCTCTGCTCTTGAACTTCTTATTGAGCCCGTAATAACATCGGTTTGCAAGAGTAATTCTTCTTCGGATCTCCAGACTGGTGTTGTTGTCGCTGGTTATCGTCGTTCCGAGGTAGACAAATTCCTTAACAACCTGGAAGTTGTAGTCTCCCATTGCAAGGGATTGTCCAAGCGTAGACTCCCTGCGCGTTGATTGTAGGTACTTCGTCTTATCCTCATTTACCGCTAAGCCCATAAGTTTTGACTGCTTCTCTATCTCTGAGAACGACCGTTTACGCTTTTGCGGATGATATCAATATCATCGGCATATGCAAGTAGCATGTTATCTCTGGTAAATATGGTGCCCGTTCTGTTAGCATTTGGGCACTGGCGCAGTATGTACTCCATCAGCAGATTAAAGAAGTCACACGATAAGGTGACACCCTGCCTAAAACGAAAGGCTCGGAGAGGTTCTTTCGTATTTTGACGGAGCTTTGTGTGCTTCTCAACGTCATCATGCAAAGTCGAACGTACTTTGCTGGAATACCAAAGGTAGACTGGGCTTCAAAGTACTTTGACCTTATCGGCGTCTCAAAGGCGGCTTTGTAGTCAACAAAAAGGTGGTGGGTGTCGATATTTCTCTCTCGGGTCTTCTCCAGGATTTGTCGCAATGTGAATATCTGGTCCGTGGTGGATTTGCCAGGTCTAAAGCCACACTGATAAGGTTCAATCAGTTCACTTATTCTCGGCTTTAGATGTTCACATAGGATGCATGATAGAACCTTATATGCAAAGGAAAGGAGACTGATCCCGTGGTAATTGGCGCAAACCGCAGGGTCTCCTTTTTTAAATATTGGACAGAGTACACTTAGATTCAAATCTTCGGGCATGCTTTCTTCGGACCATACTCTCCATAGGAGTTGGTGCATGCACCTTACCAGCTCCTCACCGCCAGCCTTGAACAATTCAGCAGGCAGCTCATCAGCGCCAGCAGATTTGTTATTTTTTAGCCTTTTTATGGCTAACAAGACTTCATTATGGTCCGGCGGATCTGTCTCTATGTTATCGATTGGTGGTGTCGCTACTTCCCCAGAGGCGGCATTGTGTTCGTCATCACCTCCCAGCAGGTTAGAGAAATAGTTTCTCCATTTGTCTAGTGCCACTTCCGGATTTCTGACCAGATTTCCGTGCTCGTCCTTGAATAGTGTGACTCTGGGCTTAAAACCTTCGGATAGTTGCCTAATCTTTTGGTAGAAGTCTCATTCCTTCCGAACAGCACTTCGACTTCCTCCCTCATGCGCTTTTCCTGCTCATGTTTCTTCCTTCTGAAAAGGCGCTTCTTCTCTCTCCTTTTCTCCCTTTCTCCTTTCTTTTCTTCTCTCTCATTAACAGCCCGCGTTGCTCCCGACTGCAGAGTTCTCCTGTAGGCAGCGTCTTTCTCTGCAGTAGCGCGGCGGCACTCATCATCGTACCATGACTGTTTTCGGGAGTTTTCGGCAAATCCGAGAATCTCCTTGGCAGCCGTACTCATAGAGTGTGAGATATGCTTCCACTGTTCGCCTACTCCAGAAGGGCCAGGTGGAGTTTCCCTTAGCAGCTGGGTGAGTTTTGCTGAGTAGGCTTCGGATGTCCGTTGTGATTGCAGCTTCTCAACGTTCAGCTTTCGGCGTGTGTTAGACCGTGCGGAATGTGCCACACTGAGCCGTGTGTGTACTTTGGCTGCAACAAGGTAATGACCCGAGTCAATATTGGCTCCTCGGAGCGCCCGTATGTCTAGAACACTCGATGATAGCCGTCCGTCTATCACAACGTGATCAATCTGGTTTCGTGTTGATTGACGATCAGGGGACTTCCAGGTGGCCTTGTGGTCGTCGCGGTGTTCAAATTTGGTGCTACTAATGACCATGTTCCGGCCCGACGCGAAGCCTGTTAGCCTCCCTCAATTTTCGGAGGTTTTTTCTTGCAGGCTAAATCGGCCGATTGTCGGGCGAAAAACTTCTTCACTCCCGATCTCTCGTTATCGGGGCAGCGTTCATATTGGTCTTCTAGGCGCTCATAGAAATCGTCTTTTTCCGATTCGTTCTTGTCTTAGGCCAGGGCGTGCGCACAGATAAGACTAATATTTTAATATTTTGTCTTAAGTCTGAGTACGGCAAGATGCTTGTCAACTGGTGTAAAGCTGATGACAGAGCGGCACAGACTTTTGTTAACTGCAAAGCCGCAACCAAACTCGTGCTTCGAATCATGTCCACTGTAGTAGATCTCCCATGGGGCGTTGGTTTCGGATGTTATGGGGGGAGGACGGGAAACGGGTGCCAAGCCCGAAGTCAGGCCCCCCTATTTGTCCCAGGGTAGAATCGCCGCTCACGTTAGCCAGCAGCTTTGCGGATGCATCGCTCTGTTACCAGGGGTTACCACGTGAAGGTGTGAGTCGACTTGAGACGCAGTAAGCTACATACTCCCCCATAACCACAGGAGAGTTCCTGTCTTCCGAAGAAGCCCATTAGAAGCATTAAAACTAGACAGCGGATTTAGCATATTTGCATATTTTGAACCGCTTGTCCGACTTAAGCTATGATTGCACGCATCCTATTTTAATGGAAAATCGATCTCAAATCGCTTTTTTTTTTGTTTTTATTATCTAAATTTTCTGTCACCTTTCAGTGGCAACTTTCTTTAGATTGATGTGTACATTCATTTTAACTTACTTTGTGTAAGTCGCTAAAAACATTTTTGCATACTTGCATATAAAACTATGCAAATATGCAAAAACATATTTTTACGCAAAAACATATTTTATATAAAATATTATTATAGTTGGCCAGGGTTCATGTGGTCTTTTTGTGATTCTGTGCTCACCACAAGCTTATTTTTCTGAAAGACACCAACTTTTTCGATGAATGACATAGAAAAATTCTTAATTATTTACTGTTACCACAATTACAGCAGATATTTCTGAATAATAATTCTGTTTTTCTGTTGAATTTTCTTTGATGGCAAAGTGTCAAAGGCATTGAACACAGATGTATTAAAATCGAATCAGGACTCTGGTTCATTTCATAGACCTAATTTAAAATTTTATAAAAAAATTGGAGGCTTATTTTAGCCATAAACAGTGCACACTGGGACAGAATGAAAAACCAACCTGCAGAAATTCCAAAAATCGAGGCTGTAATCTAGGAGCATTGAGTGGCTTGAACAGGGTCCAACTAACCCCCGAGGTCGGAAATGTCGGTTTTAGTACCCTATATGGAACGATTTTGTGGGAATTTGTTCAGAAACTCTTATTGATCTCTTGCTCATCAATCTCCTGATCGGAAAAATATTGCCAAAAATGAAATCGGAGCAGCCAAAAACAAATGATACGGTACCCCATTTGAATTGTTGTTTAATTTTATCCCCCATCCCTACATAAGTCAGCCCCTCCCCCGATCAAAAATATTGCCAGAAATCAAATCGAAGCACCCAAAAATCTAAGAAACGATACTCCATTTCCTTTTTTTTTAGATATTACCTCTCTCCCCTCCATATGTCAGCCCCTTCCCCGCCGATCCAAATAGTAATGCCAGAAATGAAATTGGAGCACCCAAAAATCTTTGAAACGATACTCCATATAATTTTTTGTTTAATTTTACCCCCATCACCCTCCATTGTCTGCTTGACATGTCTTTTTTCAAAAAAACCTGTACAAAACAATTTAAATAAGTTGTTAAACCTTTTTTTATCACTGACATCAACAATGCTGTAGTCTCTAGGTCTCCCCCTCTATGACTTCTGGAAGATTCTTACCATTCTACACTTGAAATCTCGCTTTCAGTATCAGGACCTGCCATTTTCAACTTCCGTTATTCCTAATAAACCCCGACGCTGTTTTCGGAAAGGAAACTTTACTTTGCTTAATCAACTTATTTGTACAACTGACTGGTCTTCTTTATACAATGCGGTTGATTTCGATTCCGCTGTAGCCTTTTTCTATGAATCTATTGACTCTCTTTTAGATATATGCATTCCTAATAGCGTTGCTATCTCCGAGTCACTAAATCCCCCTTGGTATTGTCCAAAACTTTCTAATTTGAAATATATGAGGTCTAGATGTTTCAAAAAGTATAAACGAACTGGTTCTGCTATTGACTTTTCTAAATGCCCAATAGCAAAATCTAACTTTACACTTTTTAACTGAGTGCTATAACAAACATCTTGTCCGGTGCAAAATTCAATTCGCACAAGATCCTAAACAATTCTATAGTTTTGTGAATTCCATGCGTAGATCTCCTGCTTTGCCTTCCTCTTTTTTTCTAGGTCACCAAAAGGCCAGCAATGCTTAATTGCTGACTTCTTCCAATCAACTTATTCCTCTATGCAATACACTAAATCTTCATATACTTATAGTATTTCCAACTCTTCCAACTCAATATGTGCTGCCACAATTTCTGAAACCTCTCTACTTTCCTTTTTGAAATCCCTAAAATCTTCATACTCCCCTGGGCCTGATAACATTCCGAGTTGTGTGCTCAAAAAGTGCTCAAGTTCCCTATGCAAACCGTTGCTTAAGCTTTTCAATCTATCACTTGTTTTTTCAGTCTTTCCAACTCTTTAGAAAGAATCTTATATTATTCCTCTCCATAAAAAGGGTGGAAAATCGGATATTTCCAATTACAGAGGCGTTGCTAATCTATCCGCTATTCCTAAATTATTTGACTATTGTAAATCGATTTTATCACCTTTCCAGTGCTGATTTTTTAAGCGTCGGTCAACCACAACTAATTTGCTTGAATTTACTTCTTTGGTTAATGATGGATTTCTTATGAAAAAACAAACTGATGTCATTTACACCGACTTCAGTAAAGCCTTTGACTCGATGAACCATGATCTTCTCCTCTTTAAGCTCGATCGATTGGGATTCCCTCCCCTTTTCCGCTTTGAATCTCGTCCTATCTGAAAGATAGAACTCAAAAAGCTCTGCTACGTTCTAATACTTCAAAGCCTGTATTTGTAACCTCTGGGGTTCCTCCACGAAGCCACCTAACAGATGACTTAAAGTAAAAAAGTGCGCCCAAACCCACACTCATACTTACATATATATACAAAATATTGTTTATTTATCTAGAGATACAATTATTGACTCTACTACATCTAATATTATTAATAATTTCAGATTAAACAGCCTTTCTGGAATATTTGCTAATGGAAATCTTTCAATTCTGCTAACATCACACGTTGATATTTTACTATTGGAGAAGTCTTTGTATCTTCAGAATCACAAGCTCATAGTCCCAAAAAATGATGAAAGAATATTTGCTGAAACCAGGGCACAGAAATCAGAGAATTTAAATATTAATTTGGGAAATGCGTTTCTTCTTGACTGCTCGAATGAAGATAAAACTCAGTCTGAAGTCAAACCAAAAAAAGAAATTAAAAATAATAGAATTACAAGCATTGCTGACTTTGGATATTTTCCTGCTTCCATGAATGTGCTGGAAAAGTGTATAAATAATGATAAAAGATTGTGCTTAAATATATTAGATGAAAAGGTTCCAGGTAAGAAAAGCTGCTCTCTCGAAAAACGATCCAGTATACGGTTTTTTTTGTCGATTAATTTTTTAGATTTTACCTACTTTTTTGTAGTAAGAAAGTCGGTTAACCCGACTACAATATACTCTTTACCTCTCAATCTTGTGTTAAGGAATGTGAAGTCCTGCCCATCGTCGTTGCGGTCGGTGCTGCCCATTAATTATTATTTTCTTTTTATCTCGATTATCGTTCACCCAATATTTACCAATCCTTTGGCACATCGATAAGGAATCCCGATTATTCAATATGTCCAGAAGATTCGAACCTTTTATCTATTAAACTCGCAAGGGATGCAAAACCCGCACCTTTAGGCAAAGCACCACCACGAGGTCCTTACCGCAGAGGGACCATCCCCTCCCCCCACGGAAACTTGGCCTGCCTCCTCTGGAGGGCAAAGGCCACCTCCCGATGGGGAGAAGCGTTCCTAGGAGGACTCTCTATCAGCAAGAGGACAGCCAGGCGGTCTTGACGAACTAAATCGTCGCGCTCTCTGTGACTGAGATACCTCAAAAGCGGGCATGCACCGGAGGTAGCTCTCAGGGTAGCGAAAGCACCCAGACCTAGGGCTTCGGAGGGGCAACCACGCAACTCCGCCCCAAAGAGAGATAGTAACCACCTCACGCCGCTAACAGCTACGCCGAAGAGGCAATGCACCCCCTCCCAGGCAGCAGCCAACGAGCTAAGCCCGCACAGCGTACCCAGCACGTCTGTTGTCGCAGCAAGGGCCGCAGCAAATGACAAGGAGCTAGTGAGGTTAATCCATCCTCAGTGCCCATCCCACCCCAAGCGACGTATGCAGACGTCACGAAAAAATTGAGGGTAGCGGTGGTACCTAAGGAATACTCTCAGGTTAATCTCAACCAAGAAGAGCTATCTGCACTTGAGGATGCTTCCTTGTATGTTGAGATACGCCCATCTGCTTCGCCGGAATTCATTTCCGGACCGGTCTTCGCATCATCGACTGCAACGATGAGACGTCCGCGGAGTGGCTGATGATATAATGGAAGAGAGTATCCTGTCGCCCCATTATATTACAATTTTTCTTCTAAGAATTGCCGCGAAAGCGGATGAATGTGACCTCACTATGCTGAGAAATTAGAATAGAATCATGGCTAACACCTTGAGGGTCATGTCACGGAAGAACAAAGAAGGTCGAGTCCTCATGGCAATTAGTGTCGACTAAGGCTCGATGCAGGCCATAGTCTCGATGGGTACATGGTTTCGAGAAGATCGGGTAGGAAGTTGGGCAGACCCATCAATCAAAGACTGAGGCAGAAGGCCGAAGCGGATGGAAGCGAGGCTCCGTTTGAGGAACCCTCCTAGAAAGCAGAGGATGTCGCTGAGGACGAGGAGCTCCACGGGGAATCCCTCATAGGATACATGGTGGTTGTGGAGGACGCAGAGCAACCCGTGTCGTCACAAGAGCTCACTTCAGAGCTTGCAGACCAGCAGGACAAAGAAGCCTGGATATATGTAATGTAGGATCCGTCCCTACATTTGTAACTCGAGTAAAGGATGAGGTCATTAACCTCACCTTCTTCAGCAGGTCATTAAGACCCTTTATAAAGGGTTGGCAGGTCTCCTTAGAGGAATCTATGTTAGACCATAGAATGATCCAATTTAAATTGGAAACGAGTATACAGGAAAGCATCACTATCAGGAACACAGACAAAACAAATCGGGGAGGTTTCAGCTCCATATAAAAGAATAACATTGCTAAGACTCGGACTCCGAAACACGCCTTAGATCTAGAAAATGCTGTAAGCGAATTAAACAAAAGTATAATCGATGCATACGAAGAGAGCTTCTCTCTTAGCCAATCGAGAAGAGAAAACGATGCTCCCTGGTGGAATCCCACCTGGGAGGCACTGAGGAATAAGACCCGAATTTTTATTAATGAAGCCAAAAAGAACGGGGTCTGGCATAAGAATAATCTGACCCTGACACTATACAATTGTGACATTAGGAAAGCCAAAAGAAAGAATTATAGTAAAGTCTGCGAGTTCATTGAGTATACGAAAGAAAGAGCTTGATTAAACAAAATCTTGTCCAGGAAATGCCCGGACGGCTACATCTCGCTAAAAAAGGCTTATGATGTCTATTCAGCAAGCAACGAAGAAAGAGTACATTTCTTGTTAGACACTCGCTTCCTGGGAAACATCTCCGTGGAGGAACGTGACTACCAAGAGACTTACGATCGCCCTCGTAGCTCTGACTGGACTGAAGCCAAGCAAATTGTTTCCGAAGGGAGAGATAAGTGGGCAATTGGAACATTCCAGCTCTTCAAGTTTCCCGGACCAGATAAAATTCATCCAGATAAGCAAAGATAAAAAAAAGTATTTAAAACATTAAAAAAGAATTTATTTAAATATAGAAATGAGGGCTATTACCCAAGGTCACCTTTATCATTACACCTGCTGTGATTGCTGCCAGCGATTTTTGCAACTAATTTGTTTTCTTTTGGCGGGCCTAACAGTGTGCAACAAAAGCAACACACATACAACAATATACAAAGTCACTCAACACTATTTCATTCACTCACACAACAACAACAATCCTACTTGAATCATGGCTAGTGCTTCCAAGAAGGTAAAAACAACCAATGACATCAATGAGCCAACGCAACTGGATCTGAAGCGGAAGCCAGCCCTTATGCAGGAGTCGGAAAGGCTTGTCATCATGTCCGGCGAGATGAAAAATCTCACAGATCGTGTCCATCAACTGGAAGGCAAGGTGTCTGAGCGTAGAGAATTGGCTACCATTGTGGATGACTTAAAAGCCAAGGAAGGTAAGCTGCATCATACTTCCGCGGTCCAGGCTAATGATAAAATAGCCACCGATCTGCGCATCCATGGTATCCCGCTCGTTGAAGACGAGAACCTTAAAACAATGTTCCACTATTTATTCCTTTCGCTAGGCATTACCCCGGCACTAAAGAACACAGGTATATTTTGGACCAAGACCAAAAATCCGAGTAACACTGTGAATCCGGTCGTAATACTAAAATTGGAACATGTGCGCGATAAAATATTATTACTGCTTACCCTTGGGAAGTACCGAAGGGAGGTGAAAAAGCCTCTAAATCTTCAGCTGTTGGGTTTTAATGTAGCAACACCTTTTTACATCAACGAGCAACTAACAAAAGATAGTTATTTGATATTTCGAGAGGCGATGAGACTAAAAAAGCTCAAGTTGCTCTCAGCTGTGTTTTCACTACGTGGTTTTGTTCATCTCCGTGGAAAAGACAAAACGGAGTACGTATGTGTCGAGACATTGGAGTTATATAATACTAAAATGGGGAGTAACAATCAAATGACAGCAAACATGACGAACGGACAAGCAATAATTAGAGTTTTTAGTATGCAAAAGGCTGGCTTTAAAATTTGCATTATAAATGCGCAAAGCTTAGCATAGATAATGGATGAATTTGGGTATATATTTGTGAACTCAAATGTATATACCTGGTTTGTGTCTAGTATGTGTGATTCCTTTGTTGTTTGTGATGGATATGACCTATTTCGTGCAGATCGTAAAGGCCATGGAGGGGGTGTGGCAATCTACATAAATCAAAAATGAAAGGCTTAGTTAATTTGTAAGCAACCGGTCGGCAGAGCAATTGAATATCTTTTTCTTCAGATTAGTATTCTCAATAAGAGCATCGCAATACCGAATATGCTGAATTAGTTAGCCTTATTTCTGAGTTATGCTTGCAATACAATGACATAATTCTAAGGGGTGACCTCAACAGTGACATGTTGAGGGAGCAGCACTTATCTGATAGCATGGCATCCCTAGGAATGATACTAGTTAACTCTGCCAAAGCATCACATTTTACTTATACCTCTGATACCTTGTTAGATGTATTCTTTGTTAATAATCTTAAAAATGTTCTTTTTTATGACCAAGTTTCTGCGCCGATATTTTCAAGACATTACCTAATATTTATGACATACGACTTAGCATTATCTACTGACCAAACTGAGCACACAATAGTTTACAGAAACTTTAAATATCGTGATCTTGACTGATTAAATACTAATTTTAGTTTATGTGACTGGAATGAAATTTACTTCTTAGTTACAGTTGATTCACAACATGAAAAACTGCAAACAAACCTAATGTATCTGTACAAAATCTTTCCCTTTACGCAGGAGAGTGATAAAGCCAAGTCAGTTAACATGTTTTGACAATGCAATTAAATCTGTGATAGAAAGAAGGAACCTGGCCTATCTCAAATAGAAAAGATAACGAATTGAATTTACTAACGTGCAATATAAATAACTACGACGAACTGCCTGTACCATGTTTGCTTCGGCCAAGGCCAAATTTTACAGCACCAAGTTCCAAGAAGCTTTACCTCCTACCACTATTTACATATATCTTTAATACAGCGTTCACTCGCTCAACTTTCCCAGAAATGTGGAAAATCACGAGATTGTTCCCGTTCCTAAACCAAAAAATGAATACCGACCAATCGCTATTGTCCCCTACCTATTAAAGGAATTAGAACAACTCATGGCAAATCAAATAAAACGTTTTCTCACTGTAAATGGGCGCATTCAGCAGACAAATCCGATTTACGATTACTGATTTACGATTTGCGATTGCTGTTGATTCTCTGCTGAATGGCATTAATTAATATTTTGTGGCTTTTGAGCTTTTTGTTAAAAAACATCCCTTACACAAATAGACTTTAATATTTACGGACAATAAAAAGAAAATTTTATGTGAATCATAGCATAAAGGTAGACTGACCAAGCAATCGGTTACCAAACGTACTTTTTGTTGGATTGCTTTTCAACAATCATGATTGTCAAATTTACCAATCGCAATTGGCAATAACTTCATTCAGCAGGTAAAATCGGCAATCGTAAATCATAAATCGTAAATCGGATTTATCTGCTGAAAGCGCCCAATGACTTGCTGAATAATAACACTAGTTTATGTAAAATCACGCGCTGAATCCTAATCTGAAGTTAACAAATTTTTAAGTAGATCAGATTTCGAGATAATCCCAAGTTATGGTTAATAGCATTTTTGGAAAAGATCTTCTCACTTTATTACAAATATCTCAATTATAAAATAACTTATGAATAAGCTCTATATACCAATTGAAAACTAATAAAAGTATCTTTCAATTATTCAGACGTTCATTTATTGCCAAACTTTTATTGTGGATGCCATTTACAAAGATAAAGCATATTTCGTTTCATCTTTATCGAAAATATGAAAAGCCCGTTAATTACAGCGTTTTTTTGACCAGCAACAAAATTTTTAAAAATTTCTTTCTCTTTTGGATGATGCAAACTAATATAAAACAAATAAAAAAAGTGTTCATTTTTAGAAATCTGTTGGAAATTGTAGAAGTTATTAGCATTTATTTAAAAAATTATCAATTTCAGTTTAACCATTCAAATTGTATTAAAAATGTCTATGGTCCGTTTTGCTCCGCCATTTGTGTGCACAGTTTTCCTCTCAAGTGAGAAAGCAACAAAAGTCACCCAACATGGCCTTATTCTAAAATCCTTGATAGCGGAATTCCATAATATTCATATCCTGATGAAATCACTTACCATGCTCATCACTGACGCGACGTGGTTTTCAGGGAAATATACCAAAAAATGAGTTATACCGAAATGTTCACTGCTTTTTGCAATACAATGTAAAGCGTTAAATCACAATTAAAACAATATTATGTACAAAATTTATATTTATTCTCTTAATTTCTTATTAAGTGTGCGACGACTTCATTGTAGTTAGAACTTTCGAAATTTCCAAGAAATGATGTGAAAACACGACGGAACGAATTCCATGTGACCTTCTTATCCTTGGACAACATTAAATTGAATTTGGAGTCCTCCAAAAGTATTTTAATTTGAGGCCCAACAAAAACACCCTCTTTGATTTTTGCCAAGGATAGATTAAGGAACACGCTCTTCAAATATGCAAATGCATCACCGTCTTTTTGTAAAGCCTTAACAAAATTCTTAATCAAACTCAGTTTTATATGAATGGCAGTACAATTAGTCCCTTACTCACAAGTGACTCGAACTTAACATTTTCTTGACCAACTATGTAATTCGTTCGTTCCGGCCATTCCTTTCGAACGTAATACTCGTGGCGTCCCCGACTGTCCCATTTGCACAAAAACGCATGTGTTTTGTAAATCCTTGCTGCAATCAATGAACTATTGCAACAACTTTGAGGTTTGGCAAATTTTCCAGTTGTTACGAGCTCTCCAAAGCTTTCATGTGACTTTATGATTAGTGAGCATTTCGGTCACTTTATTAGATAGGAGTCGGAACAAAATCGTTATATAATAGACCAACTAGTGTCTGTGTTGATCACTAAAGGCTCTCTAACAAATTTAAAAAGTGTGCACACAGTAGTGGCCGTGTGGCTTAGCGGCTAGAGTGCGCGACCGCTGTGCATGAGGTCGTGGGTTCGATCCCGCCTCGGAACATCTAATGAAAAGTTTTTTTTTTGAATAAAACTTTACACCCGTCCACACCTCTTTGCTGTTGGCGCCAGCATTGCAGTAATTAGCCATGAAAAAGCTTCTCAAACTGCCGTTCGGATTCGGCATTAAACTGTTAACCTGTATCCAGCACTGCGGATAATTCCTGCCAGGAACTTGCTATTTATTTTGAGTTTGTGGAACCCAAGTGAAATATTTTGGCCAAGTTTGAATTTAAATAAATTTAATCAAAATAACGTTAAACCAACTTCGGTCTACCATTGTAGATTTATCAACACTATGAGAAGTTGGGGAGAAGAATTTGATGGCAGAAAAGACCCCCTAGAGTTTATCAGACGCAGCGAGGAGCTGGCCCGTGCCAATGGCATCGAGTTGGACCAAGCGGCAGGAGCTATGTTCGTGCTACTCCGAGGAGATGCCCTAGATTGGTGGCGCACGAGTCCAGTGGCCATGCCCACCTGGATCTCGTTTAAACGAGAGTTCGTGCGGTATTACGTACCAACCATCAGGAACGCGACTTAGAGCAGGTTACCCGACTCTACCAAGGATAAAGGGAACTTGCCAACGATTTCATGAGGGAGATGCGCAACATCATGCGATTCATTACTCTGAAGAACAAAAGCTTGCGTGGATTTACTGGAACAGCCGGGTGAATTTCAAACACTACGCCAAGCGGGGATAAGTCCGGACCACGGAGGAGTACCTCTTAATAGCAGAGGAGCTCGAGCAACTGCCAGTTAGCGCCGCCGCCTGGAATTCGCCGCCTCCCAGAGCTCCCATAACTCAGACAAGCGTTAGCAATATCCCCAGTTCAGATCTGTGCCGCCGATGTAAGATTTCGGGGCACTTCGCCCGGAACTGCCCAAACCCATTTAGGCTGTACTGGTGGGTGTGCGGAAGAGACAACATCCGCACTAAAGAGTGCTGCCGCCAGGCGGAGGGAAACGGCAACCGCCCCCGGGATCAAAGCGGACACTCAGGGGCAGGATATCAGGGAGTCCGCCCCCCACAAACCTAAAATTCGACGGACGCCGCCTCCTAGCCCAAGTCAGCGTGGGCAAAAGCGAGGGCCAGATGTGGGGTGCCGTCGACACCGGTGCCACACGTAGCTTTATGAGCGAGGTGATGACTAAAAGGGTTGCTCAATACGGGAGCTGGACGACGGTTGAAGAGGCAATACGATTGGCGGATGGAACACATCGGGTGGTAACACAGGCATTGGAACTACAACTCCAGCTGGGTTTACGGAAAGCCAAAATTATATTCCTAGTCTTGCCGAAGGAAGTCGGAGACATTTTACTCGGTGTGGATTTCCTTTCCCAGTGCGGAGCTCGCATGTGGAGGGCTGACCACCCATATGCGACCACGCAACAAACACAAAAGAACGAAAAGGGGACGCCTGCCACACCAGAAAAGACCACCCACGGAAGGAAACGAAATCCTCAGCTGGGCCATTCCGCCCGAGGACTCTGATACCGATATCACCGAAGCTGAAGTGAAACAATTTTTAAAACACGAACTAGCACAATTCCAAGGCATGTCCGGTACAAGTCCAATCGCGAGCCACCGCATCTACATGAAGGACGACCGACCCATAAAACAAAGGTATTTGCCCCGGAATCCGGCACGGCAAGCCATCATACATACGGCCCCCGCCAACTACCAGAGGGCTCTGGATAGCATCATCTGTCCGGAGTTGCAACCATTCGCGTTCGCCTACCTCGATGACATTGTGGTTATTGGGAGAACCAAACGAGAACACTTGCAAAAGTTACAGGAAGTGCTAAACAGGGAGCGTCGGATAAAAAGTTACGTATCAGCCCTGAAAAATGACACTTTTTCAAAGATAAACTGAAATACCTCGGGCACGTGGTCAGCGCCCAAGGTATCCATACAGACCCCGAAAGATCAAGGCAATTCGAGACCTACCAAAACCACAAGCAACACGAGAGGTCCACAGCTTTATAGGGGTAGCATCCTTGTACCGGCGGTTCGTGTCAAACCATACTGAACTCGCGAAACCACTTTATACACTGAATAAAAAAGAAAAGAAATTCGAATGGACCCAAGAACAAGATAGGGCACTCTTCTTCTTCTTTGGCATCAAAGATAATAAGATCATCACAACCCCTTTATGGTCACTGACGCTGCCACTAACTCGTTCGCATTCCGACTGTACACCCGTTTTGCTAGAGGGTTATCATCCATACCGGTAACATGACCTATTCAGCACAGCCGCTGCTGTTTTATGCGATGGACAAGCTTAGTGTCCCCACAGAGCTCGTACAGTTCGTGTTCATTCGGATGAAATTCGCCGCCAACGTTTAATGGTCCATAAATCCTCCGAAGAACTCTTCTCTCAAAAACGCCAATTGCCGCCTCATCCTTTGATGACATTGTCCATGCTTCTGCGCCGTACAGCAGGACTGCGATGATAAGCGACTTGTATAGCGCAATTTTCGTTTTCCGAGAGAGGGCTCTTATCTTCGTTCCGAGGTAGACAAATTCCTTAACAACCTTGAAGTTGTAGTCTCCCATTGCAACAGATTGTCCAAGCGTAGACTCACTGCGCGTTGATTTTAGGAATTTCGTCTTATCCTCATTTACCACTAAGCCCATAAGTTTTGACAGCTTCTCTATCTCTGAGAACGACCGTTTACGCTTTTGCGGATGATATCAATATCATCGGCATATGCAAGTAGCATGTTATCTCTGGTAAATTTGGGCACTGGCGCAGTATGTACTCCATCAGCAGATTAAAGAAGTCGCACGATAAGGTGTCACCCTGCCTAAAACCTCTTTTGGTATCGAAAGGGTCGGAGAGGTCTTTTCCTATTTTGACGGAGCTTTGTGTGCTTCTCAACGTCATCATGCAAGGTCGAACGTACTTTGCTGGAATGCCAAAGGTAGACAGGGCTTCAACGAACTTTGACCTTATCGGCGTGTCAAAGACGGCTTTGTAGTCATCAAAGGTGGTGGGTGTCGATCGATGGGTCTTTTCCAGGATTTGTCGCAATGTGAATATCTGGTCCGTGTTGGATTTGCCAGGTCTAAAGCCACACTGATAAGGTTCAATCAGTTCACTTATTCTCGGCTTTAGACGTTCACATAGGATGCATGATAGAACCTTATATGCGATGGGAAGGAGTCTGATCCCACGGTAATTGGCGCAAACCGCAGGGTCTCCTTTTTTAAATATTGGACAGAGTACACTTAGATTCCAATCTTCGGGCATGCTTTTTTCGGACCATACTCTGCTTACGAGCTGGTGCATGCGCCTTACCAGCTCCTCACCGCCAGCCTTGAACAATTCAGCAGGCAGCTCATCAGCGCCAGCAGATTTGTTATTTTTTAGCCTTTTTATGGCTAACAAGACTTCATTATGGTCCGGCGGGTCTATCTCTATGTTATCGATTGGTGGTGTCGCTACTTCCCGAGAGGCGGCATTGTGTTCGTCATCACCTCCCAGCAGGTTAGAGAAATACTTTCTCCATTTGTCTAGTGCCACTTCCGGATTTCTGATTTGAATAGTGTGATTCTGGGCTTAAAACCTTCGGATAGTTGCCTAATCTTTTGGTAGAATTTTCGAGTCTCACTCCTTCCGAACAGCACTTCGACTTCCTCCCTCATGCGAATTTCCTGCTCATTTTTCTTCCTTCTGAAAAGGCGCTTCTCATTTCTCTTTTTCTTCCGGTATCGCTCCTTAACAGCCCGCGTTGCTCCAGACTACAGAGTTCTCCTGTAGGCAGCGTCTTTCTCAGTAGTAGAGCGGCGGCAATCATCATCGTACCATGACTGTTTTCGGGAGTTTTTGGCAAATCCGAGAATCCCCTTGGCAGCTGTACTCATAGAGTGTGAAATATGCTTCCACTGTTCGCCTACACCAGAAGGGCCAGGTGGGGTTTCCCTGAGCAGCTGGGAGAGTTTTGCTGAGTAGGCTTCGGATGTCCGTTGTGATTGCAGCTTCTCAACGTTCAGCTTTCGGCGTATGTTAGACTGTGCGGCATGTGCCACACTGAGCCGTGTACGTACTTTGGCTGCAACAAGGTAGTGATCTGAGTCAATATTGGCTCCTCGGTGCGCACGTACGTCTAGAACACTCGATGAGTGCCGACCGTCTATCACAACGTGATCAATCTGGTTTGGTGTTGATTGCGATCAGGGGACAACCGGGTCGCCTTGTGGTCGTCGCGGTGCTCAAATCTGGTGCTAATAATGGCCATGTTCCGGACCGAAGCGAAGCCTATTAGCCTCTCACCATTTTTTGAGGTTTTTTTGTGCAGGCTAAATCGGCGAAATCGGGCTTCTCCGGAAGACAGGAACTTTCCTATGAGCGCCTAGAAGATATGAGCGCTGCCCCGATCACGACATCAAGATCGTGCTAGGCGACTTTAACGCAAAAATCGGGAGAGAAGAAGTTTATCGCCCGACTATCGGCCGATTTAGCCTGCACAAAAAAACCTCCAAACAAAATGGAGAGAGTCTAATAGGCTTCGTTTTGGGCCGAAACATGGTCATTAGTAGCACCAGATTTAAACACCGCGACGACCACAAGGCGACCTGGAGGTCCCCTGATCATTTAACCAGATTGTTCACGTTGTAATAGACGGACGGCACTCTTCGAGTGTTCTAGACGTACGTGCGCGCCGAGGAGCCAATATTGACTCGGATCACTACCTTGTTGCAGCCAAAGTACGCACACGGCTCAGTGTGGCACATGCCACACAGTCTAACACACGCCGAAAACTGAACGTTGAGAAGCTGCAATCACAACGGACATCCGAAGCCTACTTAGCAAAACTCACCCAGCTGCTCAGGGAAACCCCAGCTGGCCCTTCTGGTGAAGACAAACAGTGGAAGCATATTTCACACTCAATGAATACAGCTGCCAAGGAGATTCTCGGATTTGCCGAAAACTCCCGAAAACAGTCATGGTACGATGATAATTGCCGCCGCTCTACTACTGAGAAAGACGCTGCCTACAGGAGAACTCTGTAGTCTGGAGCAACGCGTGCTCTTAAGGAGCGATACCGGGAGAAAAAGAGAAAAAAGAAGCGCCTTTTCAGAAGGAAGAAAAATGAGCAGGAAAAGCGCATGAGGGAGGAAGTCTAAGTGCTGTTCGGTTTTGATAGAATTTGCAGCCAACAAAATTATCGATATTTTTTATTGGCGGAATTTTTGAACTTTTGACCGCAAATAAAAAAAATAAGAGAAAGATGAATAACATCAGGTACAATCCATTATATTGGATGTGACTGTCGTCAAAAACGCCGATATGGCGAAATTTCGACCTATTCGGAGGCGAATTGGTTGTTTCTGGTTGTCCCAGATTGGCTACTTGGAAGCGAAGAGGAGAACGCCTTGCAGATGCTCTCCATTGATGTAGCCAGGTTTGAGGAATCAATTGGGGGGCCCTCTTGCAGCTCCATGATAGACTCGGAGGAAAGCTCCCATCCGATTTGGATAAGATGCAGAGCACGAACACTCGTGACCCTTGTACAGTTTGCGGGAGCTTAGTAGTGCACATACAACAGGAGGATTAGCCGTGTGCCCTTGAGCAGCAGAATATACCAAATGTCAGTGAAGATGTGCAGCTCTGGATCATGCTGGTGGTGCTGTAGGCCATACCGGAGGAGGCACAAGTCACACACGCCTCGGTGAAGCCGGTGGTGTGGCAGACATGCGAGATGTATTTAAAGCTGCAAATGGGTGGGTGAGTGGGACGCGGTGTGCGTGGGCACCTGGATTAAGAGCATTGTCAACTCCATTGAGGGCATTTTGGTATGTCGAAACGGTCACCTACTGATCAGAAGGACTCCCCTTTTGCCAATATCCAAACTGCAAAAAGCAAAGACGATTCCTGGCCCATTTTGTTTTAATTTTCACAAAATTAATTATTTGTTTATTGCTGTCAGCTGTTTGCTATCGATAACAATCACAAAATCAAATTAATCTAACAAAAAAATACTTTAATGGATTTACATCTAACACAATCACAATCAGCAATCAAAGCCTCTGCCAGATCACACAAAGAAGAATCAAAACAATGGGCAACACTAAATATTAGGCAGAAATAGCCCTTAGCAACAGCTGTAATCCCTGCCCCTCTATGTATACAAATCTCCCCCTCTCCCACATCCTCGGTGCACACGTGAGACGACTTGGCCTACTGAGTATTGAACTTCTATACTGCGGGTATTGTAGGTTTTCTCGGCTCTGTGATGAGCCTGTTCTAGTTCTTGGTATACCTTCTGCCTGATCAAGTCCATCTTATCAGCTTGAAGCAAGTCCTGATCTGTTGCTCGAATACCTCCAAGTTTAAGCGAAATAGTTACCATTCGTGTCCCATACATTGCATAAAACGGTTCCATTCCAAAGGAACTGTGCCAACCGCTACGCAATGTGGTTCAGGTGGATATTCCAGGTCCGCTGATCTGTCTCAATCGACGCTCGTAGCATTTGTAGCACAGACTGGTTAACTCTTGCTGCTGCATTTGCATGTGGAGAGTAGAAACCTGGTTAATTTGATTAAACCATATCTAGTAAGAAATTCTGCGAATACTTTTGAAACAAACTGTTTCCCATTACCAGAATGGACAAATTGGTGAAATATATACCCCTCAAGGAAACGTACCACCTCTTCTGCAACTGCTTTGCGCATGGAATGCAGCCGGACAAATTAGGAAAAGTGGTCGAGACATATAAAAACCACAATGTTTCCGGCTTTTGTCCTCCGATAGGACCTATACAATGGCTTATGCAACGGCCTGCCAGTAAACTGCTGCTGTCCCATTGGGGGTCTAGTTGACTGGCTGGTCGATCTCGTCCCTTTACAAATTTCGCACTCCGAAATACGAAGCACATCTGACACCAATTCTGGCCAATAAAAGAGCTGTCGCTGTCTCGCTATGGTCTTTTTGATTCCTACATGTCCAGCAGCCTTTGCATGATGCGCTTCCAAGCTTTATCATCGTCAAAGGGATCCTCGTCTCCAAAAATCCGTCTGATGTGCATAAATCCGGAAAACTCTCAGTTTTTTTCTCGGCCGCTGTCATTAAGTTCATAATTTGAACATCCATCTCATCTGCTGTTCCCAATTTTATCTCGTCCATAATCCCCCACACACCCCCCCCACGTGTTTTGAAACAGTGGGGTTCGTGTGTCGAAGCCGCGTTGGTTGTGGTTGCAGTCACAAAACTGTCGCTAGCTTTACAGTTGACGCGCGCGCCTCAGTAAGGCAATATTTAATTAGATTACGGCGCCGCCCCAGAGAAAGAACGATTCGAAAGACGAATTCAAGCGCTAGAAGACTAGACGCGTGGCGGACGGCACTCGGTGTTAGCGTGGCGCGCCGAGGAGCCAATATTGACTCGGATCACTACCTTGTTGCAGCCAAAGTACGCACACGGCTCAGTGTGGCACATGCCGCACAGTCTAACATACGCCGAAAGCTGAACGTTGAGAAGCTGCAATCACAACGGACATCCGAAGCCTACTCAGCAAAACTCTCCCAGCTGCTCAGGGAAACCCCACCTGGCCCTTCTGGTGTAGGCGAACAGTGGAAGCATATTTCACACTCTATGAGTACAGCTGCCAAGGAGATTCTCGGATTTTCCGAAAACTCCCGAAAACAGTCATGGTACGATGATAATTGCCGCCGCTCTACTACTGAGAAAGACGCTGCCTACAGGAGAACTCTGTAGTCTGGAGCAACGCGGGCTGTTAAGGAGCGATACCGGGAGAAAAGGAGAGAGGAGAAGCGCCTTTTCAGAAGAAGAAAAATGAGCAGGAAAAGCGCATGAGGAAGGAAGTCGAAGTGCTGTTCGGAAGGAGTGAGACTCGAAAATTCCACCAAAAGATTAGGCAACTATCCGAAGGTTTTAAGCCCAGAGTCACATTATTGAAGGACGAGCACGGAAATCTGGTCAGAAATCCGCAAGTGGCACTAGACAAATGGAGAAACTATTTCTCTAACCTGCTGGGAGGTGATGACGAACACAATGCCGCCTCTGGGGAAGTAGCGACACCACCAATCAATAACATAGAGATAGACCCGCCGGACCATAATGAAGTCAAGTTAGCCATAAAAAGGCTAAAAAATAACAAATCTGCTGGCGCTGATGAGCTGCCTGCTGAATTGTTCAAGGCTGGCGGTGAGGAGCTGGTAAGGTGCATGCGCCAACTCCTATGCAGAGTATGGTCCGAAGAAAGCATGCCTGAAGATTGGAATATAAGTGTACTCTGTCCAATATTTAAAAAAGTAGACCCTGCGGTTTGCTCCAATTACCGCGGGATCAGACTCCTTCCCATCGCATATAAGGTTCTATCATGCATCCTATGTGAACGTCTAAAGCCGAGAATAAGTGAACTGATTGAACCTTATCAGTGTGGCTTTAGACCTGGCAAATCCACCACGGACCAGATATTCACATTGCGACAAATCCTGGAGAAGACCCGAGAGAGAAATATCGACACCCACCACCTTTTTGTTGACTACAAAGCCGCCTTTGAGACGCCGATAAGGTCAAAGTTCTTTGAAGCCCTGTCTACCTTTGGTATTCCTGCAAAGTACGTTCGACTTTGCATGATGACGTTGAGAAGCACACAAAGCTCAGTCAATATAGGAAAAGACCGCTCCGAGCCTTTCGATACCAAAAGAGGTTTTAGGCAGGGTGACACCTTATAGTGCGACTTCTTTAATCTGCTGATGGAGTACATTCAGCGCCAGTGCCCAAATGCTAACAGAACGGGCACCATATTTACCAGAGATAACATGCTACTTGCATATGCCGATGATATTGATATCATCGGCAAAAGCGAATCTGTGGTAAAACGGGCGTTCTCAGAGATAGAGAAGCAGTTAAAACTTATGGGCTTAGCGGTAAATGAAGAAAAGACGAAATACCTAAAATCAAGGCGCAGTAAGTCACCGCTTGGACAATCTGTTGCAATGGGAGACTACAACTTCAAGGTTGTTAGGAATTTGTCGACAACAACACCAGTCTGGAAATCCCAAGAAGAATTTCTCTTGCAAACCGATGTTACTACGGGCTCAATAAGGAGTTGAAGAGCAGAGCCCTCTCTCGGAAAACGAAAATTGCGCTATACAAGTCGCTTATCATCCCAGTCCTGCTATACGGCGCAGAAGCATGGACAATGTCAAAAGAGGATGAGGCGGCAATTGGCGTGTTCGAGAGAAAAGTTCTTCGGAGGATTTATGGATCTCTAAACGTTGGCGGCGAATTTCGCATCCGAATGAATCACGAACTGTACGAGCTCTAAGCTTGTCCAGCGTATAAAACAACTGCGGCTGCGCTGGATAGGACATGTTACCCGTATGGAAGATAACGCTCCAGCAAAACGGGTGTACAACCGGCATTCGAACGAGTTGGGAGACATTCCTCCGCAGGGTCGACCGAAGCCGAGATGGCGCGACCAGGTGCAGGGAGATATTGCGAAGCTGGAAGTGCCCTCCTGGTGGAATGTCGCTCGGGACAGAGGCGAGTGGCGGGCATTAGTGGCAGCGGCCGAGACCGTAAAACGGTTGTGATGGCCAAAGAAGATGAAAAAATATAAATGCGCGAAAGAGCATCTGGCACCACATTTTGCACAGGTCGTTTTCTATCGAAAAATCGTAAGCTTGAAGTTTTTAACTCCAGCTAGCAAGTTTTCCTGACAAATCGTTTGCCATTTATTACTTAAACCATTAACCACTTAAGGCTGGCGTGGTCCGTAAAGGAATGCCTCAACATAGGCACGGAATTTGCTAACATTATGTACGGCAGTGTAGCACTCCAGCTCGGTTAAACTGTCGTTCCTTTGAGCCTTTTTTAATTTGGCAGACGTATATGCTATAGGGTGCTCATTGCCTTGCTCGTCTACTTGAAAAAGTACTCCTCCCACACCAGTTGTTGACGCATCGCATTGTATTACAAAACGCTTCGCAAAATCAGGCGTTATCAAAACTGGAGCTGAGACCATGCTTGCCTCCAATGCCTTTAATTCTTCTGCTCCTAGCACGAATTGCTTGATCCGAGTCTTGCTCAAACTGTCGTGGAGTGGTGCGACTAATACAGCATAGTTTTGAATAAATCACCTGTACCACCCTGTCATCCCCAAAAACCTGCGCAACTGCATTGCGGTTTTGGGCTCAGAAAAATCTTGTACAGCCTTTATTTTTGAGTCATCCGTTTTTATAAGCCAGCCTCCGACTACGTATCCCAGAATTTGCTCTTATCGACGTTAGTCGTAAGTTTCGCCCTGGCCAAGCAATCGCTAACCTGTCTCAGCATTTCCATATGAGACTCAAAGGAAGGTGAGCATACCAATAGGTCATCCAAATATACGAACACGTTTTGTCGTAGAGCTGCTGGGATTACTTTGTCCATAAGCCGGCATATCCATTGAGCATCATTGCATAATCCAAAGGCATGGACGAAAAGTGGTACAGAGGCCGTCCAGGTACCGTAAAAGCTGTCTTCTCTCTGCTCTTTTTTTCTAATGGGATTTGCCAAAACTCGTCCTTAAGGTCTATTGCTGAGATAAAATGTGTGCCCTGCAAACGACTAAGTAAAGTAAAATGGCTTGTCCGGTTGACACAGCCCCAAGGCTTGTCAAGATGACACAGCCCCAAAGGGCCAAAGCAGAGCCTCTCTCAATCTCTTGGCTCGTGCGCTTCTAATTTTCGCACATGAGAAAGGGACCAACAGTTTAACGCCGAATCCGAACGGTAGTTTTGAGAAGCTTTTCATGGCTAATTACTGCAATGCTGGCGCCAACAGCAAAGAGGTGTGGCCGGGTGTAAAGTTTATTCAAAGAAAAAACTTTTCATTATATGTTCCGAGGCGGGATCGAACCCACGAACTCTTGCACAGCGGTCGCCCACACTAGCCGCTGAGCCACCCGGCCACCTGCAAACGACTAAAGATTCCCTCTATAGGGTCGCTCCGGCTCCTCCAAAACCATCATTTCGCTCACACTGGGCTTGGCATTGTATAGCCGTCAGCCTAAAAAATTTCTTTTAAATAATAATATAAAAAACTTGGCTCTTGGAAATCACAACTTTTTCAAATTTAGTTTATATTACACACACATCATCGAAACTGTTTACAAAATATTTATCACTCTACTTCACAGCATAATATAGCATAGCAAGACAATTCACTTTCTTCAGGTTACTCAACCCACCTTCCCCGCTCGACGCGGAATAGTGGATCTTCCACCCTCCAATTGTTAATTAGCATATTTCTAGAATTGACACGTTAATATCTGCTCCCTATATTGTCCCTATACACTGGGGCTACTATTCCATTTCGGATAACTGTTTACCCCATTCATGTCTGAAGGGTTTGTAATAGCCAGTCCGAATGCCCTCCAAAAATCTTTCTACTTTTTGTCCTGACATCCGCCTCATCTTTCCTTTTCGAACTTGCAGAAACAAATCATTTCCTTTACCGATGCAATTAGCACTGGCTCCTGAATCCAATAAGGCTACGACTTCCTCTCTATCGACTTTCGATTTGGCGGAAAAACCTGCTACCATCCTATATAGAACAACAATTGCTACTATTTTTGTTCTTAGCACCTTTGCATCGGCGTCTCTTTGCCGCAGTTGCTAAATTTTCCGATAATTTCGGCCCTGGCAGGCTGCTCTGAAAAAACGGCGCAGTTACTTTCAAATACGTCTCCGATTTGCCGCAGGTAAAACATTTCGCTTCATGGAATAAGGATTTACACCCGGACTTTTTCTTCTCTCCGCCAGCCGCCTTCTTGCCTCATTTTGCTGTTTGAAACCACCCCTATTTTTTGGCGCTAAGGGCCTTGCATTACCTCAACCTCAAAGCTGTACGAGAACTGCTCTTCTTTTTTTGTCGCTTAGTTCATTTACCTGCCTGGGCTGCGGTCGTCTCTCTTTAAGCCACTTTTCAGCCTTAGCTTCTTCTGACCTAAATCCTGCTAGGGTTCGCACTGACGAGGAATAAAGTAGCCCACCCATCTACGTATTCAGATTTTTCTTAAGAATCTCTACTAAGCTGGCTTCAGGAATCTTTTTCTGCAATTTAAAATGCAGGTTATGCCCCTCCGTATAATAATCTTCAAAAGATTCAGTCTGATCCTGCTTCCTCTCCATTATTTCCTTTATCGTCACATAGTCATTATCTGACGACAAAAAGGCTGCCTTCAGCTCTTTCTTAAGCTCCGCGTAGCCAAAATTTTTATCCTTCGCACGGTCTTCATGATCTGCCAGTACCATTTGGCTGCGGCTCCAGCTAAAAGGCAGTGGAACTCTCTAAGTTTTTGGCTTTCTAGTAAGCCATACTGCCCCTGCATCCTCTCAACCCGAAAGATAAAACTTTCAACGGTCATGCCTCGTCCAGATCCATCGAACTTGATGTTCCAGCGACCCAAGCCTGCTGCTGGCCTTGTGGTTTTCCATCTGTCAATATCTAGGCCAGTGGATTGTTCACTTAACCTTTCTCCAGGTGGCTGCTTTCTAGAGCGGAATATCTGCTGTGCTAGCGGTGGTTGACTTTGGTGCGTATGACGACGCTCTTGTTGTAACGAGTGCTGGACCGGATACTGACTCGCTGCTCTCCTTGGAAATTATGGGGTCTGCTCTTCGTTACGGCGACTGAAATCTCGAGATGCTTCCATATCAACCACTCGGTTGGTTAAACCTGCCACCTGAACCTGTATGCCTCCTACTGCGCGTACCATATCATCATTTTTAAGCAACAGCGCGGCCACCATCCTTGTAATTTTGTTAAGCTCCGTTTGCTCTTGACCCTGGTTGCTCAATTCTGCTGTGACCTCGGAGCGTCTCTGCACTGCTTCTAACTCAGGTGAAACACCTCCAGCTGCTCCTTCTTCTTTAATCATGCTGCTGCAGTCAGCTAGGCCCCCTAGGTGATCCAATCTGCCCCCAAAGCTTAAAAGGTGGTCGGAATCCGTTTGGGTTTCGGCTTGTGTCTGAATTGAGTGGCGCCTTGGTGGGATGTAGTTAGTATCCATAAGTCTTCTAAGTTCTCGGTTAATAGCTGGTGCCGTATCTGGGTCTGATTGAAATTCTTCGGCAGGCGCCGAGCTGCGTGTAACCCGCAGAGGTGGCTGCCCTTGCTATATTTAATAAAATTTAATGAGCTTTAACATGAATAAAAGAAAAATGATATTTGAGTTTCTTAATGTAGCAATATTCATCAGCCACCCTGTAGATAAGTGGTTCGTACCTTCATGACATATTTACTAATCAGCATTATTTATCGATCCGCCAGAGCATGACCGACATTGTTACTTCTTCATGGTCACGAAAACTCGTCCTAACTTCCACAGTTTTAAGACAGATGGTTCATATCTTGTACGCGTAATAAGTAATGAAGATTATTTATCGATCCGTTAATGGAAGATCAGATGAACGATAGTCGAGTTACAAGGAAAACAAACAACTATGCTGGGCAGCACAGGCCGCATTGGTGATAGGGGTTTGTGTGACATCTACATTAAAATTGATCTAATACATACAATTTTTGGGAGATACAGAGTATATTACAGCCGGGCTTGACCCACTTTCAAACTTGTTTTTTTTCGGAAAAGTTGAAGAAAATTGATTAAGATGAAGATTGTGAAATCATGCCATATATATTTTTTGATAACTCATATTAAAGCACCCTGTTCAAGAGTTACATGTATATTATAGTCGGGCTTTATCGACATTCTTACTTGTTAAGTAAGTTACTAAGTTAAGCTAAGTTACTACGCACCATGTCCTAGGCACTAAACTTAACCAGTATCTACCAACAATTGAAAGTTAAAAGCATCAAAAGACATTCCTAAACAGCCACAACTACTGTTCATAATCATATGTATTCTCTGTTGAATTTTCTGGCTGATTATTGAACTATAATTAAACCTCGACCTTGAGCCTGCTAACATTCACTTTGACTAAAAACAGGTCGTTAAGCCTATATTCACATTCCTCAGCAATTTAATTGCCAAAACTTATCAATAACATTAATTCCTTATTCATATTTTTAGTTTTCTAACATGTTAAAATTTGTTTACTACTTTTTTCATAGCATTTAGCATAAAAATCAAAATGGCATTCCGAGAAAACGCAGCTATGATGAAAAAAGTTTATAAGGCTAAAGTCTCAAATATTATTACTGATGCTACGACGAAGGATGCACTACAAATTTCAGTCGACGTCATCAATAAAGGTGTGGAAGCACTAAATTGCATAATATCTCTTGAAAATTGCCCTCTATCGCATATTGACGTCAATAAAACTAATGTTAGGAAAATACTTCTTCCATACATCGGAGAAACTATTACTTTTTTGTTACCTTTCATAATGGGTTCAAAAAAGAATAATAAATTTACTTGCGATGGTAAGTACATATGATACTGAATTATGAAGTAAAATTCTGTTTACCCACACTATTGCTGAGGGAACTCTCTGGTTCTGAGTCAGAACTTCTGACGTAGCGGCTGAGTTATAGTTTTAAGACTGCTGCATAAATGCTTGTTGTGGCCGTTTTATCACGCTGGAACTAGATATCGATTACACCGAAATAGCAAACATGGGAGGCCAGAAAATGTGTTGGAAAGCAAGTAGTGCACACTGGACAGAATGGAAAACTGACCGCCAATAATTAATAACGATGTTGTCTTTGGGCTTAGATGTGTCAAAATCAGGACTGGGGGGTTTTTGAATAATCTGATTTCATTTTTGGCCATATTTAAACCAAAGTCAAATGAGTATCGATTAGTTGGTTTTCCGATCGGAGGGGCGGGGCCGTCTTAAGGAGGGGGAAGGGTGTAAAATCTAGAAAATAATTGATTTTTCGTTGCTCTAATTGGATTCCTGGTTAAATTTCTCCGATCAGGAGATCGATTAACAACTCAAGGGAAGGGTGGGGTTTTCGTACAATTTTCCACAAAAAATTTTTATATGGCGTACTTCTAAAAATTGTGGGGTTCCTTGGTTCTGTCTTGCAAATTGTCATTTATTTATTTTATATGCTTGTACCTAGTTCTAAAAAGTTTTCTTGAAATTCGATGACCATGACATCACTTTTAATACACTTGAAAAGTGTATTATTATTTTGCACAGAAGTTTGGAACGCATAGAAGGAATCATCCCCGATCACATAAAGTATAATTATTCTGAGTCGATTGAGCTTTGTCCGGCCGTCTATCTGCTTCTACGCAAATATGTCCCTCAGTTTTGAAGCTATTGCAATGAAGCTTTTTCGGCCGCGGTGGTTCACTCAATCTGTAAGTCGCGGGGACACCAATGGGGCTGAGGCGGCGTACACAAATTGTTGCCGAGTGTACACCGACGATATTTTTCTTCGACTGTTACTAGGGTCAACTTTGGGAATATCTTGGTTTTCTCCAGGGTACACTTTTCAAATAAGGTCGGGACTATAACTGTGTAATCCCATGATGAAACGAATAGAAAAGAAGTGGCTCGTCTAAGAACGGTTAGTACCCGAGCGGAGCATGGAAGGGTTATTATATGCTCGGTTAATACCCGCGAGGGGAACGAAATAATAAGGAAAGGTTTGATAAGAATGGTTAATACCCGCGAAGGAAGAGAAAAGGGACGTTAGGACAGGTAAGACGAAGTTAATACCCGCTAAGGGAAGAGAAAAAGGACGTAAAGAAAGGTTAGACGCGTGTAATACCCGCTAAGGGAAAGAAAGGTAACGGTAGATGCGGCTAATACCCGCAAGGGGAAAGAAAAGGGACGTAAGGACAGGTTTGACGAAGTTAATACCCGCTAGGGAAAGAGAAAAAGGACGTAAGGAAAGGTAAGGCGCGTTTAATACCCTCTAGGGGAAAGAGAGGTAAGGAGAAGACCTACGGTATGTCTTCGTGCTTAAACCTGTGCAGGTATACCCTATATCCTCCATGGCCAGTGAAAAACTGGGTTAGGTGGAAGTTTAATTCCCCCTGCGTCCTGCTTATCCATTTCTCCAGGTTTGAAATTAGTCTATGGGTCCATCTTGCGTTTGTTGGCCATGTTCTACCGCACCTGCCATGTAGCCATATACACAAGTCTTTGCGACTCTCGAATGGCGTCGGTCATCACCGGACTTTCAATCAACCGTTTTTTTCCGTTTTTTGACCAGCTATTTCTAGATGGGCTTCCTTCATCCAACAGCCCACACGACTTATCGACGCATTTGCAACTGACTCAAGCTGTCCAAC
Source organism: Lordiphosa collinella (assembly GCA_018904265.1). Lineage (NCBI taxonomy): Eukaryota > Metazoa > Arthropoda > Insecta > Diptera > Drosophilidae > Lordiphosa > Lordiphosa collinella. Next base: position 60,595 of record JAEIFV010001030.1, on the reverse strand, counting down.
TTCCTTTGCTACAATTACGACCGCTAGGTCATCTGCAAGCCCGATCAGCTTGCAGCCCTGCGGTAGTTGTACCCTTAGTACCTCGTCATACATTATTTTCCACAGAAGTGGTCCAGAGACCGACCCCTGTGGGACGCCTGCCGTCACGCTGTAACGCCTAGGGCCTTCTTCGGTATCATACACTAGCAATTTTCCTGACACGTATCCATCTAAATGTGATTCGTTGTAGGTGGGTAGGTGCGCCAAATTGGTCTAACTCCCTTAGTATGCGCGACCAGCTAGCCGAATTAAAGGCATTTCGGATGTCCAGTGTTACCACAGCAGAGTATTCCTTGGTGCCCCATCTCCACCGAGTTCCCTCAATCGTGTTGATTGCAATATCGACAACCGCCCTGACTGCGTCCACCGTAGACCGTGCCTTACGGAATCCATATTGGAATTCGGATAGGGCCTTTTTTACTCGACTACTGCCAAAAGTAGAGTACACACGATCCTCTCCAGAATCTTCCCCATTAGGTCTAGGAGACAGATCGGTCTGTATCCTGAGGGGTCATTGGCTAGCTTACCTTCTTTTGGCGGTAGGATTAGCCGTTGCTGCTTCCACCTCTTTGGGAAAGCTCCCTCCAGCAGACATCTTCCAAAGCAAATACGTCTGGTCTGGCTGCGATCGCGAGCTTTAGTGCCTTATTGGGAACTCCGTCCGGCCCTGGAGCCTTTCTGTCACCAATGCGCTTACATGCAACCATCACCTCTTCAACAGACACTTCCTGCTCTAGGACCGTGGCATCTATGGGATACTCCTGTTCGAGTGGTGGGTGTGTGTCAGGTGTTTTTTTTGTTTATTGAGGGTTGTTTAAAGCTTGAAAAGCCTCCTCGACGCCTAGGTCGACGTCCGAAATGTGGGACTTGTGTTGCCGCACCCACTAAATATTCCACCCCCATCCCGATTCCCGGCGGTACCATCGTTAGGTATTACTTCGCCGGGGGGAATGCCCAAGGCTCTTCAAGGATTCTTTCCTTGAATGAAGTGAACTGCGCTGCCTTTCAGCGCGGCGCAGCTTTTGGAGAATAACTGTGGCCTCAAGCATTCCGACTCAAGCATGATGCTCACCAGGCTACAAGCGGTTGGTGTCCTTCCCACCCTAATGCTGAGTTCATTACGTTCGTTCAAGTACTGCGGACAGACAAAAAAGCAATGTTCTGCGTCTTCTATGGCCCCAGTGCCCAAACTGTGAGTACAGAAAGGGCTGTCTTCGTGTTTAAATCTATGAAGATAGGATCTTAAGCACCCATGTCCTGTCATGAGTTGCGTCAGGTGGTAGTCGATATGACCATATCTTCTGTCCAGCCGTACCCTTAAGTCTGAAATCAGGCTAAAGGTCCATCGTCCGAAGGTTGATCGCTGCTGCTAATGTTGCGCGGTTGTTCTGCGCGCTTCAATGCGCTGGGGGGCTGCCAACGATTTCTGCAGATTCACGAGTCGCGAGATCCAGAGATTGTTCGGAATGAGCAACTCACGCGCAGCGCTCATAAGCGTCGTACCGAGTTGGCAGAGCTCGTGTAGGTTTCGTGTCGGATTGCTTCTGCCCATATTGGTTCTGCATGTAGGAGCGTAGAGCTTACTACATTAGCGAGTAGTCGCCACGGCAGCTGTGGTCCTCGGTTGTTGGCCATTATTCGCGCTAGCGACGCTGACGTCGTGCTGGCCTCTTCCTCGCATCCAAGAGGTGCTGCTTAAAACTCAGCCTAAGGTCGATCGTTACCCCAAGATACCTCAGGTGTGGTCGCGATGTTATTGTAGAGCTGCCTATAAGGATGGTGGCAGTCTATACTTTTTTCTTTTACTTTAACACCACTTCGGTTTTTTGAGCTGCCAGTGTCAAGACTGAACTGCTGAGCCAATCGCTGATTGTGGCTATCGCTCTGTTGGAGGTTTCCTCGGTGTTTGTCGACGACAATTAGGGCTATGTCATCCGCAAAGCCTATAACTGTTGCGCCTTCCGGGAAATCAAGCTGCAGTATCCCATTGTACATTATGTTTCACAGCAATGGTCCTTAGACAGAACCTTGTGGTACTCCTCCAGTCACTGTCATACAAAGGGTCCTGCAAAATGATGGCTCTTCTACCGGCTTATCTCCCTTCGGGATCAGCACCAATCTTTGCGTCTTCCATCGCTCCGGAAACGCTGCTTCCTCCAGGCATGCATTGTACATGCTTACAAAAGCCTCTGGGTGTTGCTGTATAGCTGGCTTTAGCACAGAGTTTGGGATTCCGTCAGGCCCAGGTGCCTTCCCATCTTTCACCCGTTTGGCTGCAGCAAGCACGTCGTCTGCCGTTGCAAGCTGTACAGCTGTTTGCAGAGGCGGTACGGTCAGTCGCTGGAGTGGTCCTTAATGTGGAAAGAGTGTCTCTACCATGCCTCTCAGTTGTTCAGGGCAGGATGGTGGTGGTTGCCCAAAGAATTTTAGTTTTTGGGTCACTAGCTTATAGGCGAAGCAAAACGGGTTCTCATCAATATTGTCGCAGATTTTTGAAAAGCAGCTCCGCTTGCTGTCCTTTATCAGCCGCTTAAGGACCCGTCTCTTTTCTTTATACTTGGAGGTTTTGAAATTGTGGTGTATTCCTCGACCGTTGGTAACTTCTCCTTGCACGATTGCACGCTACTCTTGCATCCGCAATTGTTTTTGTCCACCAATATGTAGGACTGCGTCGATAGGGACTTGGGTTTTTCCTACCCATGGACGCAACACAAGTGGTTTTGATGTGGTTCGCAACTTGGTTGGCCATGTCCTTCCAGCATCATCGACACCATTTGTTTGTCCAAAGTTTCCACTTTATATGTGCACGTGGGAGTTCTCTAAACTGCACTTCTGCTGGGCCCATGGCGCAGGGTACGGAAAATAGCGTTGTGGTCACTGCCAGTATAAATATGGCTGAGCTCCCAGCTTAGACACTGCAGCAGACTTGCACTTGCGAACGTCAAATCGATAATGGATCCTCTTCCAGCTCTTTCAAATGTCTGCTCCAGGCCATTATTGAGCAGTACAAGATCAAAATTTGCGAACGTTTCGAGCAATGCCTGTCCTCTTGGGGTTGTTGTTGGGCATCCCCACTCTGTCGATTAGGCATTGAAGTCGCCAGCGACCACTAAGAGTGATTTCTCGCTTATGTCATCCGCAAGTTCGCTCATAGCTCTCGTGGCTTCATCCAATGTCAGGCTTGGCAGCAGATAGCAGCTATAAATGAATACTCCAATTACTAGCGCCCTGGCAAATCCTATTGTGCTCTTTGGGCTTCGGACTTGTGATATTGGGCTTCCGCAGCTCCAGATTGAAGTGTAAGTTAAACCAGCCATAGTAAATCCCATAGTATAAAGTTTATCCAGTTTTGCATTATATTTGTAACGTTTATTTCACGAGGCACAAAGTGCACTCGGTCTGCTAAGTACCAATTCTTGATACATATTCTTTCGCTTAGAATTATGGTATGCTTTGCTTAAGCTGTGTGGCCGGAGTGGCTCAGCGGTTAGTGTGCGCGACTGCTGAGCATGAGGTCGCGGGTTCGATCCCGCCTCGGAACATCTAATGAAAAGTTTTTTTCTTTGAATAAAACTTTACACCCGGCCACACCTCTTGCTGTTGGCGCCAGCATTGCAGTAATTAGCCATGAAAAGCCTCTCAAAAACTGCCGTTCGGACTCGGCGTTAAACTGTAGGTCCCTTTCTCTTGTGCTAAAATTAGAACGCTGGCAGCGGAGCGACGACATTATGTGTTTGTGATTTACACAACGCTGAGAGCGGCGCTGTACGGGAGAGTGTGTTATGTGCACATGTTAACTGCGCCGCCAGCTTATGCTAAACATACCGACGCAGCACTTAGAAAGTCTGAAGGACCGTATTACTTTTGCTCTTGAATTTATGCTAGTGACTTTTGGCTTACGTAAACATTGCAGTTAAGTGCTACAATGTATTTGATATTAAAAAAGACACTGGGTACAGTGTGTGTTCGATAAGAATGTTTAGTACAGTATACTACATCTCCCTCCTTTTGAAAAATAACGTAATATGAAGTTATTTTAGTAGTAAATTATATATGTATGATTATAATATATATATTTTTTTTTTGTTTTACTTAAAAATTTTTTTTTTTTTGTTTTCTTTTTATTTATATTTTATATTAGTTTTGTGCGCATATATTTTTGAATGAAAATTTAAATTAGAATTCCCTTTTTTTCAATTTAATTTAATGATATAAATTTGTTTGTTGGTACTTTCTTTTTATATATATTTAAAAAAAACATTTTTTTTCAAAGTATATACCAATTGCTTGTTATTACTTATTTATGGCCACACTAAATCACTATGAAATAAAAGTTTTTAGTCTATCCTTATTTACTTTCTGTTTTTTGTTCTTGATGTCTGATATTATGATATTATCGTTATCTTCTATTTTTTCTACTTTATATGGTCCTATGTATTTAGAATCTAGCCTGTTTTATTTCTCAGTAAAACTTAATCTCCTATTTTTAATTCAATGTCATTTACTTTCTTTTCGTATATAAGATCATTTTCCTGCTTGTTCTGTTTAAGCTTTATTCTTGCTCTTTTAATCTACATTTCTCTCATCTATATTTTGATTAGCGTAAACATCAATACTATGTAAAGGCTTAATATGCTCATCTTTACTATTAAATGCCTTGCTAATATTAGGGTTCTTACTAAAAATCAATTCGTAGGGGCAGTTGTCATGCGTTGTGGATGGGGTTGTATTAAAACAATTTACGAAGTATTGTTACCAAACATCCCAATCAGTTTTATCAACTGATATATAAGAACGAATGAATTCGTTTAACGCTTATGACTACGTTCCACAGTTCCTAAAGTGTGAGGGTGGTGTGCCGTAGAAGTTATGTTTTTAATACCAAGGTACTTACACAATTCTTCTATAACTGAGTTTTTGTATTCCGTACCCATTTCCGAAATAAACGTCTTCATTGGACCGTATTTCAGAATAAAAACTTCGAATATAGCGTTAGCTACGTTTTATGCAATTTTGTTTGGAATAGGTATGGCAACAAGATATTTTGTTAAATCACTTATCAGTGTAACTGCATATTCATTGCCTCAATCAATCAATCACCAGCATAAATCAATAACCAAAAATCGACTAATTTTGTTAGATTGTGCTGGTGAACGGGCGTGATGTGCAATCATGATTGCTAGTTTTCGTGATTGTGTTAGATGTCAATCCATCAAAGTATTTCTTTGTTAGATTGATTTGATTTGTGATTGCTATCGATAGCAAACACCTGTCAGCAATAAACAAAGAATTAATTAACTTGCAGTTTTTACTGGCTCGAGGTCTTGCTATGTTATTGACATAACTTTAAACAGAGGCACACAACACAACAAAGGAGGCATCAGGTTGATCGGACGACGTTTCATGAGGGACCAACCTCACTCATCAGCGATCTTGAGCCTGAAATGTCTGTCCAAACAGCAGTCTCTAAATGCCTGCGACGGCAAAACCGTTTGGGAATTCCAAACTGTGTTACCTCCTTGTATTGGATCATTATGAAATGTAGACAATATAGCTTTATTTTCTTTTTCTATTAGGGTCACCGGGTTGAGTAACGCTACTCTTAATGAATTCAATATTTTATTGCCCATTTGCTTAATGATGCCACGATGCCACTTTGAGTTGGCTGATTTGGTGCATACCGGCTTGCATTTCAAGCTTTTGGAAGAACTGACCTAAGTCAAGAATTCCATTAATATACAAATCGCTAAAATCATATCTTGCAGTAATTTTTTTTCCATGTTTAAAAAAACAAATCATTTTTTTACTTGCAAGGTAACGTAACATAGTGTTACGTACTTCGTCATTGTTGATGACTTCATATACGTTGGGCTTTGAAGATTAGATTGCCTAGGCAATTCTATTTCTTTAACTCCTGCGCATGATTTTTGTCTACTTTGACATCGGGTAGTAACTTTCATTATATTTCTGGTAATGCCTTGTAGTTCTTTGATGGTTATTCTTGATAGCGCATCAGCTACATAATTGTCTTTTCCCTTCAAATACTCGACTGTGAAGTCGTATTCTTCTAATTCGAGCCTCAAGCGTGTTAATTTTGAAATAGGATTGATCATTAAAAACAGATATGTTAATGGACTGTGGTCTGTTCTGACTGTAAATACATTTGCCATAAATACATATATGGTCGCCTAATGTATTGCTGTTAATTCTTGTTCCGTTGTACTTTTATTGCTTTCGCCCTTAGTAAATGCACGTGATGCGTAAGCTATTGGAAGTTGGAGTCCATTAAGGTTTTGAGTCAAAACCGCAGCACAAGCTTGTTTACTTGCATCTGTTATTATGAAAAATTCTTTGCTTAAGTCTGGATATTGTAATAATGTTGGGTTCGTTAAATTTTTCCTTAAATAGTCGAAAGCTTGTTGACATTGAGGTGTCCATACGAATTCTACGTTCTTTTTACATAAATTTGTAATGTGGCGGGAATAATCCGCAAAATGCAACGAATCTTCTAGCGCTGTCTGCATCATGTGGGACTGGATAATTTTGTATGACTTCGAATTTTTTGTCATCTGGCAAAATTCCTTTATCTGTACATTTATGACCGAGGAAGGTCACTTCATGCATAAAAAATGAGAATTTTTGAGGATGCAATTTAAGATTGTATTTCCTACATTTGTCGAAAACATATAACTATAAAATCATCCATGTACAGGAATGCTTGAAAAGGTTCAAGTCCAGAGAATGCAATAGTCATCATTCGCGTAACGAGGTATGAGCCATTGCTTGTTGAAAAAGACGTTATATTTCTTGAGCTTTCTTCAAGTTCAATTTGATGAAAACCTGACATTTAGTTAAGGCATGAAAAATACTTTGCTCGACCTAATTGATCTAGAATATCATCAATTCTAGGGAGTGGAAATTTATCTGACAAGAGTTTTTTATTAATTTGACTATAGTCAATTACCAATCGCCATTTCTTTTCTTCTGAGCCCGGAAGTGCTTTCTTTGGAACTAGCAAAAGGGGCTATTGTATTCAGACATTGATAAAAGTAAAATGACTTGTCTAGTTGACACAGCCCCAAAGGGCCAAAGCCGAGCTTCTCTCAATCTCTTGGCTTGTGCGCTTCTAATTTTCGCACATGAGAAAGGGACCTACAGTCGAATCCGACCGGCAGCTTGAGAAGCTTTTATTGCTAATTACTACAAAGCTGGCGCCAACAGCAGAGAGGCGTGACCGGGTATAAAGTTTATTCAAAGAAAAACGATTTTGTCGGTGATCAATTTTCTTACTTGTTTCTGAATTTCTTCTACCTGGCTATGCGGGCTTCGATAGTTTTTAAATAAATTTGTTCCGTATCCTTCAATCTTAACTTTTGTTTATAAAAGCTTTTTGTTGATATTGATTCGGATTCAAGTCCGAATACATCACTATACTTGGTGCGTAATTCTACTGATTGTGGTTTGAATTTTTTTAGAAAGTTCTTACTTAATTGAGCTATTACTGTTTCTCCTCTGTTTTCTGGAGTAGTTTGAACTACATCGTAGTTCGAAAGTGGTTCGAATTTCAGGTTATTTATATTGATTAAATGGTCGTATTTAGTAATCGGACATATGTATTTTTTGATGTTGCAACTGTGTTTGCTGCGTAAATACCAGGTTGAATTTCCTGATTTGGGATGAATATACCATCTTCACTTGAAGTTAGTTCAACTTTTCGGACAACTTCTGATCTTGCTGGTAGAAGTATTGAGTTGTTACCAGAACTGAATGTTATTGGAACATAAATATGGACATTTATATTGTTTGGTCTAATTATAAGCCAATCTTCGGACTGTTCTAGGTTTATTTGGCAATTAAAACCTTTAATGAAATCCATGCCAACTATTCCGTCTCATGGTATAGCGAGATTTTTATCAACTATATGAGGAATTATAAAGTTGTCTGTTTGTAGCTCTAGTGGAGCGAGTCCTTTGGATTTTACTACTCCTTGACCTATACCTCGGATGTCTATTGTGGTATTTAATCGGATGTCACTAAAGACATCGGAATCTTCTTTTAGTATTGAGATATCAGCACCTGTATCTAGTAGAAATATCAGTTTCTTTCCTGATTCTACATTATAAAATGAAGCAAATATATTAAGTTTGAAGTTTTTTGAAAGAAACTTTTTTAATTCTGTGTATCTGAAGGGTGTTTTTTTTTTCTTAATTTTTTTTGGGTTTTTCCACATTTTTTCCCCCGGGTTGGATTTTTCTTTATTTTTCTTTCTTTTTTTGGTAAAATTTTTCTTTTTTTTTTGGGTTGAAGAATTACCGCTATAACGATTATTTCCTCTATATCCTCCACGACTTCTGTAATTGTTGTTATAGTTACTTCCATTGTGGTTATTGTAGTTACCTCCGTAGCTGTTATTACCTCCACGGTAGTTGCCACTGCCATATGATTTGTTGCCATATGTGTCAATTTATCTTCCTCTGTAATTAACTCTAAAAACAAATTAAACTCTTTTCAAATCATGTTGTTGCTCTGTGAAGCAAAAGCGCATCTAACGTAACTTCTCTTATTATTGTTTTGTTTTGCTAAAGCGCTCTCCTTGTAACTCTCTTGCTCTGTTAAACTCTTCTATTTTGCTTGCCCTTGGCCTTCAGCTCAAAGGGCAGCGCACGTCATTATCAGTTTCGATTTCGTTGTGCTTGGCATCAGTTGTCGTTCTGATCGGCCGCAGCAATTATTCTTTCGCTTGTCGCAACAGCACGGATTAATTCGGATTCGCCTGCTTGTTTAAACCTTAACTTAATTAACAATTGTATATCGTTTTGAGCACTGCCAGTCAGCCTGCTTAATATTTGACTCAACCTAAATCGGCCCTGTGCGGCAAATAAACAAATCTACTCGTTCGAAAAAACACAATTCGGTGTAAAATTATTTGGACAAATTTATTGCAAATTTAATAGCTATTGAAAAAGCTCAATAGCTCAACATTTTGGTGACCCCGACGTGATATAAAACAATAAATAAATCAATTTATAATTGTTTAAACATTTGGAAATTTTCCATACAAATCGCGCGTCATTTCGGGCGCAAATTGCATGCATACACACACACACAAGCTGATCAACCGTTGTGTCTCTGCTTGTGTGAAACCGTTGCATTTTCGTCTGTCCTCTTTGCGTTCGTTGCTTAGAACAGTTGGACATCAAGCACTTGGATTTTTCGTTGTCTGTGCTTTCTCTTGTTCGCTCAACTCGTGGGCCGGCAATCAAAGTGCGTTTGGTTGCTGCAAATCGGCAGTGACTACAAAACCGTGTTTAAAAATTGTGCGCGCATTTCAAACTGTCAAATCAAACTGTTGTGCGTGCAAAACTTTAAACAACTGTGACTCTGAAACTTTGGCTGAATTTCGTGCTTATCAAACTGTGAACTGTGTCGGGTTTGAGTGTCTCTTGATTAGAGCAGTGCATTTCAAACTATTCGCAAAGTTTGTCAGCTAATTATGCCAGACGAAATGGACACTGAAAACGCTGTTACGGTCGTACCTGTCGACCAGAATGCGGTGTTTTTTAAGCGCAAAGCCAAATCTATTGAAAGCCAAGTGCAGAAAATTAGTAAGGCAATCGGGCAAGATAAAATTGGCTCACTCAGTGAAGAGGAATTATCAGTGCGTTTGGAATCTCTTGAGAGCGCTTGGGAATCGTTTAATCAAGCTCATAACCGTTTGGAAGAATTGGATTTCGATGAGATCGGCAGTGAATTGAGGGAGAAATTTGATGAGATGACCGTTTCTTTAAAAACTCGCTTGCGTCGTGAAATAAATAAACGTCAAATCGCAGCGCCCTGTTCCTCTACAATGCGTAATGAACAGATCGGGGAGGCTCAAACTATCATTGTCCAGAACCGATCTCGTCTACCTGAGCTTAAACTGCCTGAATTTAGTGGTGGCTACACGAAGTATGCTGACTTCTTCCAAATGTTTTCCGCAATCATCGATAAGGATCTCGACTTATCTAATGTGGAAAGGCTGCAGCACTTGCGGTCATGTCTGAAGGGATCTGCGTTGGAGACAATTTCGTCGCTGGAGATCAGCAATGCTAACTATCCTATAGCCCTTGAATTGCTGAATAAACGGTTTAATAATAAACGTCTTATATTCCAGGCACACGTCACTGAGATTTTGGGTTTGGAGCGGGTCGATTCGCCATCAGCTGTAAAACTTCGAGCGCTGTCTGACACCATCAACGCCAATATTCGCGCATTGCAAAGCATGGGCAGTGTGGAGCAGATTGCTGGGTGCATCATCGTGCATAGTCTGCTGCAGAAGGTGGATAGCGTAACACAGACCAGATGGGAGGAGACAGCGGCCTTGGATGTCATACCTACTTGCGAACAATTCACAGCATTCTTGGAGCAGCGATGCCAAAAGTTGGAAAACGTGGAGCATGCTATGGCAACATATGCGCCTAGCCCTCAGGTGGGAAAAAGTAGCAAAGTTTCTAACAATTGTAGAAAATCTCTGGTCGCTACTAACTCTAAGACAAATGGCTGCGTGTTCTGTGACACTTCGGGCCACTTCATATACAATTGCTCTCGATTCGGCAACTTGTCGCCCCAGCTGCGCCTCCGAGAAGCCAAGAAGCTTTCCCTTTGTATCAATTGCCTTAAAAGGGGGCATCAGATGAGAGCATGTAGTTCTGGATCGTGCCGATTGTGTGGTGTCAAGCATCACACCCTACTTCATTTTGACTCTCAGGCTGGGCCGTCTCATCCACAAACCACTCTATCTGCTCCACCCAATGCGCAGGTGACCCAATCCTCATCATCATTCGTCGCCCAGAATCTCAGTCCTGACGTTGTGCTCTTGGCAACAGCTGTCATTAACGTAAGGAATCATTCTGGGACTTTGGTTCCATGTCGCGCCTTGCTCGACTCTGGATCGCAGGTGCACATCATTACCTCTCGGCTAGCTCATCAGCTACAACTTCGAAAAACCAAAGCGTCTGCCTCTATCTCTGGTTTAGGAGACTCAAGTTTCGTTTCTGAGGGCTATTCTGTCAACATCAACTTGCAATCACAAAATTCCGATTATTCCACTAGCATCGTTGCTCTAGTTGCTCCTTCTATTACTGAAAATCAGCCAAACTACTCAGTGGATATCGATCATTGGAATATACCCTCAAATATTAGGTTGGCGGATCCTGCATTCAACAGGTCCCAACAAATTGACATGCTCATCGGGGCAGGTCTCTTTTTCGATCTTCTCTGCGTTGGCCAGATTAAACTGAACCCTGGTCTACCTCTTCTTCACAAAACTCAACTTGGCTGGATTGTCACTGGAGGCGGTGCTCATTCGCGCAAAGCAGCTGCCTTAACCACTCAACTGTTACCATCCTCAGAAGCAGATTCAGACGCTAAGATTGATGAAATAGTTCGGCGGTTCTGGGAAGTAGAAAGTTGCTCTGAGTCGTCCAGCAAAACCACCAAGGAGGAGCTTGATTGTGAAGCCCATTTCATCGAAAACTTTTCTCGATTGTCTACTGGCGAATATTCGGTGCGGCTGCCTGCAAAACAAAGCGTAAGTCTACTTGGAGACTCCTACCAGCAGGCATACCGACGTTTTCTAAATTTGGAGCGCAAACTGGATCGCAACCCTCAAGTCAAAAATCAGTATGCGGCTTTTATAAAGGAGTATTTATCTTTGAACCACATGTCTCTCGTTGACTCAAATTCTTTAAGTCGTTGCCAATACTTTTTGCCTCATCATTGCGTGTTCAAGGAAGATAGTACAACAACTCAGCTTAGAGTGGTGTTCGATGGGTCTGCAGTTACAACATCTGGTTATTCGTTAAATGAGGTGTTAATGGCGGGGCCTACCATACAGCCCAAACTTTTCAACACCCTGGTGCAGTTTCGAACCTTTCTGATCGCTCTAACTGGAGATATTGGAAAAATGTATAGGTGTGTAAGGATGGCAGAACCGGATAGCTATTTTCAGTGCATACTGTGGCGCGACTCTTCGTCTGAAGATGTGCAAGTATACAAACTCGACACTGTCACTTATGGCACGAAGCCAGCCTCGTTCTTAGCTATTCGGGCCATGCATCAGTTGGCGATGGATGAAAAGGAGACGTTTCCCATTGGAGCGGAAATACTTTTGCGTCATTTCTACGTAGACGATCTCATTTCGGGAGGCAACTCGGCCCAAGAAGTTCTCGAAATCAAGCGCCAAACGACAGAGCTCTTGAAAAAAGGAAATTTCAAGCTTCGAAAATGGTGCTCAAATGATGCCATCGTACTCCAGCAAATTCCGGAAGAGGACAAGGAGACTTTTCTAAAATTCGATGATGGGAGTGACATCACTAAAACTCTCGGTTTAGCCTGGGATCCATCCTCAGACAAGCTTCTATTCTCATTTTCATCGATGTACATGCCCAAAAAACCAACTAAAAGATCAGTTCTCTCGTCAATCGCTCGCTTCTATGATCCCCTTGGTCTTATTGGTCCCGTAATAGCTAAAGCCAAGATATTTTTGCAGAAGCTTTGGAGGGAAAAGCTAAATTGGGACGAAAGTCTACCTGAATCTCTGAACTCGACTTGGCTTACTTTGTGCGCTGATATTAGTCGTACGCCACAATTTCAAGTAAATCGCCTGGCCATCGTACCTCAAGGTGTTATAGAAGTCCATGGATTTTGCGATGCCAGCATTGACGCCTACGGTGGATGCATCTATGTTGTATCCATGTTAGAAGGGAAGCGTCAAGTGCATCTACTATGCGCTAAATCTCGTGTGGCTCCCCTGAAGACTCTCACGGTACCCAAATTGGAGCTTTGCGGTGCTGTAATACTGTCGACGCTGATTCGTGACATAGCTAAAATGAACCTATTCTCTTGCCCATTTTACTGTTGGTCAGACTCCGTCGTTGTTTTAGCTTGGATTCGTGATGAACCTTCTCGCTATCAAATATTCACTGCTAATAGAATTTCTTTAATCCAGGAGCTGACAAACAACATGGAATGGCGCCACGTTCCCACTGCCTTCAACCCTGCCGACATTCTTTCTCGAGGAGCACTTCCCAGTGAAATTATGAAATCATCGCTTTGGATTCATGGTCCAGATTTCTTGGCTAAAGGAAAAAGTGATTGGCCATCGCCAAGTCTTGCCAAGCAACCGCTTCCTGAACTGCGAAAGAAGGTTCTCGTTGGAGTCACTGGATGCGTTGATCCTACCCTTGGCTGCAAATTTGCTAATTCATTTGAGAAATTGAGAAGGGTCTTTGCCTATATTTACAAATTTCGACATCGCATCAGACATCCCAATCTCACAACTGATTGCTTGCGTATGGGCACTCAAATGCTTTTACGTTCCATCCAGATGGCTCACCTTGGGGATGATTATAGGATTCTGCAAGATGGTAAGCAGGTCAAGTCATCCAGCTCGATGGCTTCTCTAACGCCAGTCATCGATGAATTTGGACTCGTGCGTGTTGGTGGCCGTTTGAAGAACTCTACTTTGGACTTCAAGGCCCAGCACCCAATCATATTGCCTCGAAACCATCCAGTGACGAAGGCAATCATAATGTATTTTCACAAGCGCAACTTGCATGCTGGACCACGTTCACTCTTGGCGCAGATTCGGCTGGAATACTGGCCCATTGGGGGCCGCAAAACCGTCGCAAGTGTTGCAAGCAAGTGCATTACTTGTTTTCGAGCTAAGCCAAGCTTGGCTGAAACCATCATGGCCGCCCTTCCCGAGGATCGTGTGTGCGGCTCTTACACGTTTATGGTCACAGGAGTGGATTTCTGTGGGCCATTCTACTTCAAGAGTGAAGTTCGAAGCCGGGCTCCCCAGAAGTGCTACGTGTGCATTTTTATCTGCTTCGCAACAAAGGCAGTGCATCTTGAGCTCGTTCAGGATTTATCCACAGCAGCTTTTCTGAATGCCTTGAAGAGGTTCGTGCTGACTCGTTGCAAGCCTGCTCGTATTTGGTCGGATAATGGGACCAACTTCGTGGGAGCCAGGAATGAGATGGCTGAACTCAAGCGACTCTTTCTAAGCGATGCCCATATCAATGCTGTTCAGGAGTTCTGCCTTGCTGACGACATCGAATGGCGATTCATCCCACCTCGGTCTCCACACTTCGGTGGACTTTGGGAGGCAGCAGTGAAGACAGCAAAACATCATTTCTATCGGTCGGTCGGACCATCTCTACTCCCTTTCGATGAACTGCGCACTCTAATCTGCCACATTGGGGCAATCATTAATTCAAGACCTCTTGTTCCAATTTCAGAGCATCCCGCAGATCTTGATGTGTTGACGCCAGCTCATTTCCTAAGCACCGTGCCCCTTATGTTGTTTCCTGAGCCTGACGTTACAAATCTCAACTTTAATAGGCTGGATCGCTGGCAGCGCATGGCGTACTACCAGCAGACTTTTTGGGCACGATGGCGTGAAGAATATTTGACGCTTCTTCAGCAGCGTTCGAAATGGCGAACACCTCAACCTGGGGTCTGCGTCAATGATGTCGTCCTGGTCAAGGACGAAAACTTGCCTCCTCTCAAATGGCCACTAGCTCGAGTGGTCGAGCTTATCGAAGGAGCTGACAAGGTGTCTCGGGTCGCTGTACTAAGGACTTCTACTGGAACTATCAAGAGAGCTGTGAGGAAGCTGTGCGTGCTGCCAAAGCAGGATGATGTTGAAAGCCCGTGTCTTCCAACGGGGGGAGTATGTTTGGTTATCCAACCAACAGAGCAGCAGCAGCCCAAATCTACAAATTAAACTCTTTTCAAATCATGTTGTTGCTCTGTGAAGCAAAAGCGCATCTAACGTAACTTCTCTTATTATTGTTTTGTTTTGCTAAAGCGCTCTCCTTGTAACTCTCTTGCTCTGTTAAACTCTTCTATTTTGCTTGCCCTTGGCCTTCAGCTCAAAGGGCAGCGCACGTCATTATCAGTTTCGATTTCGTTGTGCTTGGCATCAGTTGTCGTTCTGATCGGCCGCAGCAATTATTCTTTCGCTTGTCGCAACAGCACGGATTAATTCGGATTCGCCTGCTTGTTTAAACCTTAACTTAATTAACAATTGTATATCGTTTTGAGCACTGCCAGTCAGCCTGCTTAATATTTGACTCAACCTAAATCGGCCCTGTGCGGCAAATAAACAAATCTACTCGTTCGAAAAAACACAATTCGGTGTAAAATTATTTGGACAAATTTATTGCAAATTTAATAGCTATTGAAAAAGCTCAATAGCTCAACAAATTTTTTTTTTTTTTTTTTTGTTTTTTTTTTTTTTTTTTTTATTTTTTTTTTTTATAAAAAAAAAAATATATAAAACAAAGAAGGTAATTGGGGTTTTATTCAATTTTTTTTTTTAATAATTCTTTAATAAAAAATTTTTATTATTTATATATTTTTTAAATTTTTAATTTTTGTTTTTTTTTTTTGTTTTTTTTTGTTTTTTTTTTTTTGGGGGGGGGGAAAAATTCTTTTTTTTGGGGGGTTTGGGGGAAAAAAAAAACCAAAACCATTTTTCGGTCCCCGCCGCTGCCACTAATGCCGGCCACTCGCCTCTGTCCCGAGCGACATTCCACCAGGAGGACACTCCTAGCTTCGCAATATCTCCCTGCACCTGGTCGCACCATCTCCGCTTCGGTCGACCCGGCCCGGGATTGCCTCCTAAATCGTTCGCATGCCGACTGTACACCCGTTTTGCTGGAGCGTTATCATCCATACGGGTAACATGTCCTATCCAGCGCAGCCGCTGTTGTTTTTTGCGCTGAACATGCTTAGTGTCCCCATAGAGGTCGTACAGTTCGTGATTCATTCGGATGCGAAATTCGCTGCCAACGTTTAGAGGTCCATAAATCCTCCGAAGAACTTTTCTCTCGAACACGCCAATTGCCGCCTCATCCTTTGATGACATTGTCCATGATTCTGCGCCGTATAGCAGGACTGGGATGATAAGCGACTTGTATAGCGCAATTTTCGTTTTCAGAGAGAGGGCTCTGCTCTTCAACTCCTTACTGAGCCCGTAGTAACATCGGTTTGCAAGAGTAATTCTTCTTCGGATTTCCAGACTGGTGTTGTTGTCGCTGGTTATCGTCGTTCCGAGGTAGACAAATTCCTTAACAACCTTGAAGTTGTAGTCTCCCATTGCAACAGATTGTTCAAGCGTAGACTCACTGCAAGTTGATGGAAGGTACTTCGTCTTATCCTCATTTACCGCTTAACCCATTAGTTTTGACTGCTTCTCTATATCTGAGAACGCCCGTTTTACCGCAGATTCGCTTTTGCCGATGATATGAATATCATCGGCATATGCCAGTAGCATGCTATCTCTGGATAGTGATAGTGCCCGTTCCGTTAGCATTTGGGCACTGGCGCAGTATGTACTTCATCAGCAGATTAAAGAAGTCAACGATAAGGTGTCACCCTGCCTAAAACCACTTCTGGTATCGAAAGGCTTGGAGAGGTCTTTTCCTATTTTGACGGAGCTTTGTGTGCTTCTCAACGTCATCATGCTAAGTCGAACGTACTTTGCTGGAATACCAAAGGTAGACAAAGCTTCAAAGAATTTTGACCTTTTCGGCGTGTCAAAGGCGGCTTTGTTTATAAAGATTAGTTGGTGCATGCACCTTGCCAGCTCCTAACCGCCAGCCTTGAACAATTCAGCAGGCAGCTCATCAGCGCCAGCAGATTTGTTATTTTTTTAAGCCTTTTTATCGCTAACAAGACATATCGTTGGCTCCTTTCTACATCCTCATAACTTTCTGAGGCACATACTTCAGCGGCATAGCAAGTGATCGCCTGGTACATTCTATATTTCGTGCTCATATTCACTTGCTTTCGTTTCAGCAGTCCATTCCACGAGATTGCTGAAGACGAGAATTTCCGATTTTTCGCTGTTAATAGCAAGTCTCCATGTATTGCAGTATGTCTGTGTGGTATCTATCATCTGCACCTTGAACTGATGCGAACCTAGATAAACTCCTAAAGGCAGATTGTCACAGTGTCATCGATATAGAGCGCAAATAATAAGGGACTGAGCAAGCAACCTTGTTTGAAGCCTTGGTTTGTGGAGAATCTTTCCGACAATCTTTGGCCATCCCACACCTTTGTGATGTTATTGCTGTAAAGGCTCTTCAGGATTTTCATCATCTTGATAGATACTCCCAAGCTGCTTAACTTATACTGCAATCTGGCTCTATTTATTGTGTCGAAAGCTGCCTTGAAGTCTATGAAAAAGCAGTACATCTTTTTTCCTTTGCTTAGATAGTCTTTTGCTATTGCAGTAAGAACGTAAACGCAGTCGAGCGTTGAATAACCTTATATGAAGCCCATCTGGTTTTCACTTAAGATCTGGTTTTGACGCAAACACCTTCGTGGCAGCATTGAAAAATGATATTCTCTTGTAGTTTTGGACTTCGTTTGGTTCCCTTCTTGTATATTGGATACAAGATGTTGTCTTGAAAGCTAGCGGGAGCTTTGGTGGACTCGAAAATATTATTGAAGGCATCGGTGAGCTTTGAGATGAGCGATTCAGAGGCATTTTTATAGAACTCACTATGGACTCTATGTCATCCAAACCATTCGTGCGTCTAGCTTGCCTTAGTGCATTCACAGAGTTTTGCTGGCTCTTTCACAGTCTCCATCGAACAGCGGTTGAGTCCATCTTAGATAGTCCTTTGTCTGCATTAGTTGCGCTGCTGAAGTGATGCTTTCTCTGAGCTCATCAATCGTAGTATCTTGAGGAAGTGTGGAAATTTTTGAAAGTTCCTGGTCCAATTTCGCCCTATACTCAGGTGCCTTAATTTGCTTCCATTTCAACTTTGGTAGTAATTTTTGCGTATTTTTTGCTATATCGGGACTATGTTGAAACTCGAGTTCCATCTCCAGTGGCATATGATCGGAAAATGGTTGCGATTCTTTTCTGCAGACTGTAACTAAGCAGTGCCAGATCCCTTGGATTATACAATTATCTATGGTTGAAGTATCCTGACCTCGTATGAATGTGAAGCTTCCAGTATCGCCTGTAGTTGGGCCTTTTAGGATAGTGAGTCGAAAACATTCACAAACTTCGATTAATTTTTTCCCCTTGTCATCGATCTCTTTATCCTGTGTGTATCGTTTTGAATTTTCGAAAGTTTCCATGGCTGTGGGTTCCATAATCGTGCTTTGGAGTTCGCCTGTCCTTGCATTGAGGTCTTCTACTAACATAAAGTTTTAAGAAGTCAGCCTTCCAGTCGTTGCAATTGAGGTAGCATGTAATAATAAATAGCTGCTCATTTTGCGTCAGACAGTCGATTATTATGGTCTCTTCAATTGTCCTGAAGCTACACAAACGACTTAAGTCCTTTTTGATGCCATAGACGATGCCTCCACTTGCTCTTCCCCTTTCTGCTGTCTTTGTCGCCAGACTCCATTTGATATCAAAATCAGAAAAATAAATCTCCTATGGAAGCTCATTTTTTCGATAAAGGTTTCTTATAATATAAATATGTCAAAATCGCTAATAATTTTAAAGAAGTTTTTCTGAATTAATTAATTTATTTTATTTTATTTCACTTCTGTGTGTGTGTGTGTGTGCATTCAATTTGCGCGCGAATTGACGCGCAATTTGTATGATAATTGAGTCGAATACTAAGCAGGCTGACTGACAGTGCACAGGTGAAATACAATTTGTTTATAAAGTTTATGTTTAGCACACAGGCGAATCCGAGTTGATCCCTGTTGTTACGACAAGCGAAAGAAAATTGCTGCGGCGGATCAGAACGACAACTGATGCTGAGCACAACGAAAGCGAGACTTGCGACCGGTCAGATCAATAACTGACGTCGAGTAAATCGAAAACTAGACTTGCGGCAGGTCAGATCAACAGCTGACGCCGATGAGATCAAAAGCAAGACTGATTATGCCAAGGCCAAGGGCAAGCAAAATAGAAGAATTTAACAGAGTAAGAGAGTTAAATAGAGAGCGCTTTTGCAAAACAAACAATATTAAGAGAAGTTACGTTAGATGCGCGTTTGCTAACACAGGGCAACAAGATTATTGAAAGCAATTGATTTTGAAGATTTAGAGTGCTGCTACTCCGTTGGTTGGATAACCAAACATACTCCCCCGTTGGAAGACACGGGCTTCCAACATCATCCAGTTTTGGCAGCACGAACAGCTTCCGCACAGCTCTTTTGATAAGTCCACTAGAAGCCCTTACTACTACGATAAGCTCGACCACTAGAGCTAGTGGCCATTTGATGAGGAGGCAAGTTTTCGTCCTTGACCAGGACGACATCATTGTCGCAGACCCCAGGTGGTGTTCGCCATTTGGAACGCTGCTTGAAAAGCGTCAAATGTTCTTCAGACCATCTTGCCCAAAAACGCTCTGACGATGTCAGATCAAGTTTATTTCAAATTTTTGGCCACGCCCACTCCCACCCCCACAATTAAATATGTTGAATAACTCTTTCAATTTTGAACATATCAGGCTCATAAGTTTCATAAAGATCGGATAAAAATCACAGTTATAAAAGTTATAAAAAAGTTGCAAACTTTTTGGCACCGCATGCGCTATTTGCTTACATAATGTTGAAATCTTCCCAGTAATGTTAATGCTCTGTTAACTAACATAAAAAGGGCTTTACAACAGCTGCATATATTTTCAACTAAGTTTCATTCTAACTATTTAAGACAGAGCTGTTTTAAAAAACTTTAATTAAAAAAATTATTTTCATTTCTAAATGCAGCATGTAGCTTTTCTACACGCCACGTTTAGCACATATAAAAAATAAAAAAAAATCCCAATTTTAACTATTCTATTTACACAAGGGAATGTGTGGAGGAGGGTAGTGTGGGGAGGGATGGGAGAAAGGGGCACAAAAAGGGTAGGGTCTTTCTTCTTTTTTTTTTTAACTTACCTTGTTCGTGTAGTTTTTTCTAAACGCCACGTGTAGCTTTTTGTTTTCTACATTTTCGTGTGAGATTTTGCAAGGTGAACTGCGTTTTGTTTAGGATTGTCGTTTCTACACGTGGCGTGTAGCTAATTTTGTTTTCTCTGGGAAAACATATAATAACATCCACACTTTGTTACAAATGCAAACGTTAATATTAAATCTCCAGCGATTTTTAATAGCCCTGGATTTATCGTCAAAAAATAACTTAACTAAATTGGTAAACCGAACCTCATTTTTCGAGAAAGAGGTCCGGTCCGGGTTCAGGTTTGAGGAG
Source organism: Lordiphosa collinella (assembly GCA_018904265.1). NCBI lineage: Eukaryota > Metazoa > Arthropoda > Insecta > Diptera > Drosophilidae > Lordiphosa > Lordiphosa collinella. The sequence goes on along the minus strand of JAEIFV010001030.1, from coordinate 40,342 downwards.
TCAAAAATATAAGGCTGCTGGTTCATGGTACATTTCGCGAACCCCAAAAATTCCCGCACCGAACCGGTTCTCAGGCGTTCGGTTCCGGACCGGTTTGCTACCTTGCCCACAATACAAATATTTAAAGTTTGAACGGTTTATGGATTATGTTAGGAGACAAAGGGGTCGGGTTTTGTGCAGCAGGTGTTGTAAGTGCCTGCCGTGCAAGAGGTCGTGAGTTCGATCCCGCCTCGGGCACTTTTCCTTTAAAAACTTAACACACCCGGTCAGAGTTACTAGCTGTTGGCGACAGCTTTGAAGTATCTAGCAATGAAAAAGCTTTCTAAACTAGGCACTCAAGCCAAGAGATTGAGAGAAGCTCGGCCTTGAGCTATTGGTCTACTACTGTAGGCCAATACTTTTTTTTTGTGACAAAGTTGGAATGTTTCCCTTTTGGCGCCTTTGTTTACTTTTGCGCTAATCATTTCTTCGGTCTGGATGTATCTTTGTGCAAATCACTTTCAAAAGAGTTATTTTTTGGATTAAAAACTATTCTCTTGAGACTAACAGCCAAGCCATTTTCTAAATATTGTGCTTGATTCCAAAACAAATAGGTTAAACTTCATCGGCAATTCCGAAGCTTCAATAAAGTATTTGTTCAATATTTAAAATTTTCTTGGATTACCGTTTTTTGCAGTTGTCGTTAAGATCAATACTTTGGATGAAAACAGGATGCGAGTAAAGCGAATAAACTCGAAGTCAAATAGTTTTGTTATAGCAAAACGGTCTATGGACATAGAAACACATTCAAGATGCTTCTGTGTCTGGCGATGCCGGTGCCATTGCATCGCCAAACTTGAAACGCATGTAAACTTCAACGTTTGTCAAAAATTAAGCTATAATTCTGAACGAAATGCCGGACTGCTTTTAAATTGCCCACCTGGTGATGAAGAAGATGATATATGCCCTTTAACCAATTATAATGAACCTAAAACATTTTCATGTGGAGCCCTCTGTAAAATTCTACCACTCATACTAATTATCCTAATGTTTCTATTGTTCTTGGGTAAGCATATAATATATATTTTGCATTTTGTACATTAAGCTTTGAAGGTAAACCTAAACATTCAGTTTTTGGCCATTATATTTCGGAAGCCTTTATAGGCGGCATATTCACATCTTTCGAAATTCATGCTATGGAGTTGGTTAATTCTATTAAATTATATAATTCTTTGCTCAAACTGACAACTTTCAAGATCAATAAAGGAATTTAAAAAAATGGTGGGAAGCTAACTACGGCTCGGCTGAAGTTTATATACCCTTGAAGCTCATACAAATTTTCAGGACGCCTAAGACTGTTTATCAAGCCTACCATTTTGTATGGCAGCTGTACTATACAGTCTTCCGGCCTCGACCAATCTTAGTAGAATCATGAAAAAGCATAGAAAACGTATAAATACGAAGTCTGATGCAGAATCCATTCAAACATCAAAGTTTTTCTCACTAAAACTAGTTTTTCGAACGATCGCTTCTTTCTGTTCAGTTCTAGAATTCATGCATCGTCGAATTCATGCCTTTTTCCCCGCTTCTGCTTTGACGTCGACGTCGGCAGAACAGAAATTTATGTATATTTGTTATTGCAAATTTACCTACTTCGTTGAGCTGCGACCCACAAGCACCTAAAAACAGTTTTGCCATCGCCGAACGAAGAAGTTTGCTTACCCTTCAAATTTTACCGAACATTAAAACCATATTCTATATGTATAGTAAAGAATTTTAAATAAGTGGATTGCACAGATCGTTAGTGGAATAGCCCTAATATAGACTTTTATTATTATTATCCCAAAATAAATAATTTATTTATGGATCATTAATAAATGTACGCAAGTACTTCTTAAGTCGGATATGCCCTTACATAATATGAGTAGAAAAGGATATCGCGAGCAGAAGACAAAAGACAAAAAAGAAACGAAATAACTGTGTTTCTGTTTTTGCGTTTGACGCGTGCCACCTTTTCCCAATCGCCATTTTTAGTGGAGCATTTCTGCAGCGCAAGATTTTATTAACAAAATAAGCGAATTTTTTTACAAACAACTAATTATTAGTTAAACAGGTAAATAGTTATACGAGAAGTGATTAAATAAGCAGTGTGAATCGTCGTATCGTCACCTTTGTGCGAATTATGTTTGTACATGTGATGTTTTGAGATGTTGTGTTTTGTTTGTTTTCATCGTAAGTATGTATGTATTTATGTTTGTGCATTAATTGTCCGCAGGTCAGTTGCTGTGCTGCATAGTGAATTCCTCGACTTGTTGTTGTCGATTGTTTGTATTGTGTTAGGCCAATTTGATGATTGTTGCTTATAATAAGCATAATTAAACTTAAATTATTTAAACATGATTTCTTTGCAAAAGTCTGCTAGGAATCATGGGTGAATCAAACATGAATTTAAAGGTGAATTCATCAATGAATTTTGCAAAGAAATCATGTGTGAGTCATTGATGAACCGATTCGTGAATTCATGGATGATTCACCCATAAACTGTCATGCGTGAGCGCCTAGGACATGCCAATGTTAAATTCATGTATAATTTGTATGGGAGCTCACCTATGATTCATCGATACCTCTTACCAATTCATCGATGAATCCTTGGTGATTCACTAATGATGAGTACTGAAGGGTTGGCAGTTATATGCTATAATCGTCCGATCCGCTCGGTTTTCATACATGTGCAGCGTACAAGAATTACTCTTGTGAAGTTAGCTTTCAAACTCGCTTAGAAGCAGACGCCCATGGCTAAATCAACTCAGCTCGTCATGCTGATCAAAAATATATATGCTTTAATGTGGTCGGAAATTCTTCCTTCTAGGCGTTACAAACATCCGGACAATTTTAATATACCTCTTCAAGTGTATAAAAATGGAATGTTAGTTCAATCCAATTTTTATGATAAAAATCTCTTTATGGTGTACTTAAACTAGAAGCTCTAATCGATCAATCATTACCATGTAGTTCTGCTGGTGTCAAGTTCTTGCCACCAGACCAACCACCAGCCAAGTATTTCCCTAACGAATATTGTATAGGTGCACACTATTGTTCATATATTGGAATTGCGCTGTGATGCATTACCGGTCGTTAACAATGTACTTATGCCCATTGATTCATCAAGTTATACGTTTCAGTAATGACTTTTTCAGAGCGAAATTTAGACCTGAGCAGTTGGAATATAGTTGGAGTATTTATGCCTAATTTCAGCTAAGGTCATGACATAGTAGGAAATGTCTGTGTTAAATTCAAGACTGAAACTTACATAAGGGATACCTTGAATTCAGTACCAGCCCTTCCATTTCAGGGCTGATTCAGACTTTATTCAGTTCCGTGCCGAGCTGCACGGATATTCAGCTTCGATTTCTCAAAAATGAACAAAAAAAGGCGCTGTAGTCGAGTGCCTCGACTTCAAAAATACCCTGATCCCTTGATTTCGTGAGTTTTCATTCATTTTCTACGAATGAGTACACACACTCACACATACACACACTCGCTCGCACACAGGCGAAAGCTGTCAATGCAGAATAGATAGATATTGGGCTTTACTTAATATATATAAAGTTACTGTGATTCCCGTTAACCCTTTTTTAAAACAGGGCGGTCCTCGTTACTCAACCATTGTGTGGACCAGTGTTGCCGTTTTAGCTATTTAGTTGCTAGATCTATCATTTTTAAAAGTGGAAATGCTTATAAATTTTCGAAAATGCTATTAGCTACAAATCTAGCAACTATAAAATTTTGTTTAGCTATTTCTAGAATTTTTAAATTCTTAAGACGAAGTGCGAAGTCCCTTGAGTAAAAAGACTCAGAAGTGAATTTCGGAGTGATAATTAAATAATTTAATGCATAATCATTACAAATTGCTTTAGTTCATGAGTGATTTAAGTGGAGTTTCACTACTCATGAGGTTTAGTACTTTAATTTAAGCCTAAAAAGCGAAGGTCTTGAAAGATCGCATTGCATGTATTAGATTCATGTCCGAAGAGCAAGTAATGGAAGCCATATTTTAAGTAACAACTTTTCCAATACTTTTTTATATTCTTTTGAAGAAATTGACTACTAAGACTGGTCTGCAAAATATTTTTATTCAATTATAATCAGCCAAAAATTCCCAAATATTTCTGATATGAGCGAAATTACTTAATTCTGGTACATAGTTCTCAGTACTGAGTTCAGCTCTTTTTGGCCATTTAGCTTTCGTTGCACTTAGATTAGGGTTCGGCTCAGACACCCCAATAAATGGGAGATTCCGAATTCATTTCGGGATTTTGTCCATTTTGAAGAGTTTGTTACTCTTAGCACCTTGAAAAGTAATTTTGGTAATTGTCAAGTAAGGAAATCTGTGCTCAAAATATTTGAAAATAATTCCTTCGTTACACCGCGAGTTATAAAGAACAAGCAAAAAATTCGCGGCGATCATTCATGTTTTCGTTTAAAATGAATATTGAAGTTTGCTGATGCTGTATCGAAATTATGAGTGTGCTTTACAATACTAGAAAATTACTGTAATTTTTTAAGTAATTCTTGGATTTTAGTCTTAAAACACGTTTTTTTTCAGTTCTTACCCTTTGCACTTTTGAGCTATTTCTAGCGATTTTTTGCGCCAATTTACCAGCTTTTGGATCCCATATTCTGGCAACACTGTTCCAGAGCGGTTTGCAGACCTGATTTAGAGTATTTTTGTATTCGTAACTTATTACAAATTCATTTTTTACAAGTATCTGTTGGATTTTAGTCCGGAAACAAGAGTTTTTTTAAGCTTTAATTTTTAGCTATTTATTTTAGCATTTTTTTTATTAATAGGTATTTCTAGCAGTTTTTTTTTAGTATTTAGCAACTTTTGAAACCTCATGTTCTGGCTGGGATCTCTTGCTCGGATGTCTCCGTGAGGGTGACTAAGAGAGGTTGACCTAGTATCCTTAGTCTCCATCTCGTCAAGGCGGGGCAATGGCACAGGAGATGTTGTACTGTTTCCTCCTCTCTTCGAAACTGCAGCTTCTGCATAAATCATGGTGAGTGACGCTTAGGCTTGCAGTGTGTCTGCCGAAAAGACAGTGACCCGTTAAGGTTGCAACCAGAAGGGATAAGAGTTATTTTCTGTGGCGTGAAACCGTGGTGTTACGCTTTTAGTTTATTGTTGGCCACGTAAGCTTCGCTACCGCACAGAAGGAAAGTCTCGTGCGATCTTATTTAGAGATGAGCGGAATTCTGTAAGTGTTTTAGTATTGTAGGTAAATGAGTCAAGGGCTTTAAGGGCAGCTTGACTGTCTGAGTATATGAAGAAGTTTCCTTCTCTGTTTGTTAGTGTGCTAAGGTAGGTGGCTGCTTCCTGAATGCCTACCACCTCCGCTTTGTAAACGCTACAGAGATCAGAAAGGCGAAACGATATGTTTAAATTTAGGTTGGTGGAGAAGACTCCCCTCCTACTTTTTCGCCAAGCTTTGAGCCATCAGTGTAGATGTTGATGGCATTGGCTCTGCTGTGGGGAAGGTTGAATCACTCGTGTCGGCTTGGAATATAGACGTCGTACGATTTGGTGAATGTAGTTTGTGGTTCACTGTAAACAGTATTTAACGGTATACCCGTTTGGTCAATGAGCATGTCCCGACTTACCTCCGTCGGATTCTCCGAGTCTAAGGGCTGTTGTTATAGCCAGTTGCTTTGATATAAGGTCTAGTGGTAGGGGGTGAAAATACTATGTAGCGCTTCCGTGGGTGTTATTCGGAGACCGCCTTTTACACGAGAAAAGAGCAATGGTTGCCCTTTTAACGCTTTCGGTTATGTTGTCATTCCAGAATAGTTTCCTTTCCAGAACTACTCCAAAGTATTTGGCGTGTTCTCCAAATTCAAGGCTTATCTCAATGATTTTTGGGGCGACAAGATCAGGAATTTTGTACCTCCAGGCAAAAGCACTAGTTCCGTCTTCGCTGGAATTCCGCCCAAGCCGCAAGATATTGTCCACTGAGCAAGTGTAGTCAGTGAGCTTGTAGTATCGCCCGTCTCTCAAGTAAATACGATTTTTTTCCCCGCCTAAAAGCACGCTGCAAATTCTTAAAGTTCAGTCATCCTGGCCCCAGTGATTTTGACCCCAAGCAGTCAGCTGGACCGGAGAAAAAGAAAGCTCTCTCCAGGCCGAAATGTCATTGGCCGGAGGAAAGATGGCGCCACGAAGATCAGACATAGGTTACGCGTAAGCTGAAGTCGGTAGCTTCAGCCTTTCCAATTTTGCTCGTTGTCCAGTTCAGACCTAGTCTGCTCCACAATAGCTCGTGTGTGAACCATAAAGAAAGTTATTTTTTTTAAGTGGCGAATCCAGCAAGTAAACGCTGCGGAGTGAAGCAAAGTTATTTAAAATTACAAGAAGCTGTACAACAATTTAACTTCGACAAGAGTCAATTGGAAACCAGAGAATTTTTTTAGGGCCAAACGCTTTGGTGAGTTTAACCTAAAATCCATAAATATGTCAAAACGATAGAACAAATTATGTGTTGCCATGTCTTAATTGAATATATTAACCTGCTTGCAGGTTTGGCCTTAAATGCAATTGCATAATTGCTTCAAGCTACCATTGTTAGCAAAATCGTTATACTTTCGCCTGCCTGGCTGAACCAACAAGGGAAGTCACCTATACACCGACACATTTGACGAAGAGAGGATTGCCAGCGAAATTCAGCGCTTTGTCCCATGTTCCAATTCCCTAAAGAAGAGGGAACGCTCGCCTAACCTCAGCAGCAATATTGGCAAATTAGTCTGTGTGAGACCTTAGGGCAGCTTAAACGCTTAAGCTCGGCTCGTGATCGCGTCTTCGTAGTGGAAACCATGTGTGTGTGAAAAAAACAAGCGGAAAATTAGGAAAACCTAATGGTCGTCGGCTTCATCTAATCCAGAATTTTCTTAAACAAATTTTTTTTATATTTTGTTGGAGCGGAAAAAAATGTCATCGGAAGAAACGTAACCTATACCGAAAATGTCTATGAAAAGCGAAGAGAAATGAGAGAGAAATAGCAGAGTCAGACAAAAAGAAAAGTAATTTTATGTTAGTTTAATGAAAAATATTAAATATTCCCTTGCCCTGAAAAGAATAGTGAAGTGACCCCAAGCCAATGCGAAATTAAACAGAAAAAAAAGAAATATGAATTGTAAGAGAAATGAGAAGGAAAGCCTATAGTCAAACTAAAATATTAAATTCTTAAGAAAGATTGAAGATCCAGATCTGCATTTGGTAAGCGAGATGAACTCGTCTTTTTGTGCAAGCAATTAAAATCATTTTAATTCCGTTTTGTTTGTGCACACGTTTCCGCGAAATAATTTTTTTCACACAGTGATAGCAGTAAGTTCGCCGACCACATGGAAGCGCTTTCAACGTGGGATTGTTAATGGTGAGTGATCAGTTTTCCTTTACATTATTTTTTGCATGATGAAAATATTATTTTGTGGTTGTGTCGCCCAGTTTTTTTAACGGGTATAAAAATAAACTTCAGAGGACTGACTTTGGCGCTAGCGCTGGATCGCCTTGAATGACTTTTCAGAAATCTTTTCACAAATCAAAAAGCATTTTGGATCTTCATAAAAACTTAACTTTGACATCAAATACAATCATTCTACTAACGAAAAGATGTTATATATGTCTAATATCTATGATTCTGGCATCTTAGCGACTTTTGGATAATTTGCATACAAAAACAAAATTGCATTTTTGCTGAAGACATTGAGCTTCTTAAAATGTTGTGGTCTCTTTTGAAATGAACTAGAAGAAGATTGGGTTCTTTAAAAGATGTGGCACTTGTAGAATCAAAGACATCGCGGCTTTTGTAAAGTAAAGTAAAATCGGCTTGTCAAGATGACAACAGCCCCGAGGGGCCAAAGCCGAGCCTCTCTCAATCTCTTGGTTCGTGCGCTTCTAATTTTAGCACAAGAGAAAGGGACCTACAGTTTAACGCCGAATCCGAACGGCAGTTTTTGAGAGGCTTTTCATGGCTAATTACTGCAATGCTGGCGCCAACAGCAAGAGGTGTGGCCGGGTGTAAAGTTTTATTCAAAGAAAAAAACTTTTTCATTAGATGTTCCGAGGCGGGATCGAACCCACGACCTGATGCTTAGCAGTCGCGCACACTAACCGCTGAGCCACTCGCGGCTTTTAGTTAGCCTTAAATTCGTTAATTAGAGATTTCTGAATTATTGTCAAATTGTGTATTTAACAAAAGTCTACGGCTTCAACAAAAAATCAAAAATTTTAGCAAGGTGGTATTGAATCATATTACAAAATTGGTTGTCTGTAAAGTCGGTTTACTGTGACGATAGTTGAACGTGACAACGTCTTAAGAAAATACTGATGGAATAGTAGCATTTTTCAAAAGAAAATTTTAATTTCATTTGTTTAATACATTTGTATGTATATAGAGAAGGAGGTAATTGGAAATCACGGTGTTGTGATATGTGGAAGATTTAATATTTACTAGGCTCGTCCTGTGGTCGAAATTCGACCATCGAACAAATTAACACTTAACATTAAAGGATGTACACTTTTAAGTCTAAAGTAATATGTATGTCAAAAAAGTCTTAAATTGGCATAGTTTTTGGTCCAAAAATATTTGTATCTGAATCTTTTTTAAACCCTGGAAAATCTGATTAACATATATTCCAATATAAACAGTCAGCCAACATTTGGTTAACAAACTTGGCATAGTTAGGTCTTTTTTATACTACCCAGAAAGCTATAAACACCGTTTCTTCCTTTCCTTGATCTTTTGTTAAAGTTTTGGTAAAGTGTAAGTCTTAAAATAATTTTCAATGCATTTCTGGAAAATGTCGCTTGGGGAAGGCTCCAAAGAAAGTGTGAAGAAACAAAATGTATACATTTATTTTTTGGCGGGATTTTGTAGCGCAGTGATAGTGCCTGACCCTACACAGGCAAAAAATCCATATATTCGATGTATTTCCGATTCGATGTACTACCGATTCAATCTCAAAATCACAGCACAGTCTCCAATTGTGCTCGGTGTATTTAAATTTGATTAGTGAATTTCCCATTGAATTGTTTATATGTTTCTTATAATGTACCTTTCCTGTATCTGATCGATTTTCCCGAAGAATCCTGACTATTTTTGCACTCATTTTTTTGGTTAAATGGAATTCTATGCCATCTGCATGTCACCGTATCTTTAATTTGCTATAAAACAATAAATAATAGCAATACAATCTTTTCGCCCTTAATACTCCTTTCAACATTACTATGCTAAAAAGGAAGACGAACATATCAATAGGATTAGCAATATAACAAATTTTTAAACAATATTAATTATTGTTTACGCTCCGAAATTCATTTTATTAGCAGCACTTGCCTCGCAAAAAATTTCTTGTCAATTCGATTTCCCTTAGACCAGAAACTTTAAATCTGCTTATAACCAAAACAAAATATGCGTAGAAGCTTTTTTTCCCGTTGATCGTCTCTTCACAGGGAGAGCGTACTGAGAGCCACTCACTCTGTTTACAAATGTCAAATGACAGCTGAGCACAGCTCACAGAGAGTGTTGGCCTGTTGAAACAGCAACAATGCGTTGGTCTGCTGAGCTATATGTGTGAAGTGTGTGTATGTATTAGTACATGGAACGCCTCAAAGCGAGGTAACGACGCATGAGTCAAGTTTTTTCGTGCGTGCAGCCGGCTCTATCGAATTATAAGACGTTGTCACGTCAAAAAGTCGATCAAGCCCTACAATTCTCTATTTCTAATTGTTTGTGTTAAGGTGAGTGAAGTAGTGCTGCCCAGCATAATTGTTTGTTTTTATTACACTGTGCGACACTAAAATTTTGATGACATTCAGGCCCGCTATATTTGAAAGCTACTTTTGTATAGAGTAAAACCTTAGCTGGATTTGGTCGGACTAATCAGCATTTTTTTATGGGCGTTTGAAATTTAGGGCTAAAGTTCGCCTTTCTGACAATGAGTTAATTTTTGTATCGCTTATATCTCTAAACAAAATTGTCCTTAATAATTTTCTAACAAAAATCCGTCTTCATGACCAAAAAATGTATAAGAAAGATATAAAAGACCCTAAAAAATCGATTTTTTTTCCATATTCAGGCGTAAACTCAGATGAGATAAAATTTTAGTTTTTCACAATACTTCATCTAGATAAGACTGCTGCTCCAAAGCATGTCAGATTTCAAATCTATTCTATCGGCGATGTCCCAGAAATCTCTTTCAACCAAATTCCAATTCAAAACCAATTCTCGGTTTCCTGGAAATCTCTTTCGGTTGGTTTCAAACCTGTCGTGTTTTGTTGGGAGATTTTGGCAAACCAAGCAATACACAAACCAGCCAATACACTAACCAACTAATAGCGACTTCACAAACCCACGCAATATATCACTGTGTTTGTAGTAGGAGCATAATCTTATACTCACACCTTTCGAACTCGACTTTCGAACTAGACTTTCGAAGAAAACGAAATCTCTCGAAGTTCTGGGACACCGACGGTTTCACTAGCGATTTGCAAACCAACCGAAGCCAAAATCTCAAGAGATTTCCAGGACACCCCAGATATACATTCTTTTGTCCTACGACGTTTGGCACGACGAATATCTAAGAGTGATTGTTATTTTAATTTTTATACCCTGGTCCCTTTGAAAATGGGAAAAGGGGGATCATGAAGTTGTGCAAAAGTGTGTAACAGGTAGAAGGAAGCATTTGCGACCCTATAAAGTATATATATTCTTGATCAGCATCAACAGCCGAGTCGATTTAGCCATGTCCGTCTGTCCGGCCGTCTGTCTGTCTGTCCGTATGAACGCTTCGATCTCAGAGACTATAAGAGCTAGAGCCATGTGGGTTGGTGTATACCCGATTCAATACGAGTTTGTTTCAGATTCGAAAAATTCCTCCCCCTCCCCCCTTTAAGCGCAAAAAACTGTTACAGCCACAATTTTTAAAACAGACCTTCGAAACTTTATATATATCAAGTAAGGCCAAATATCTATCTATTCTGAAAAGATCAATAAGATCGGACAAAAAACACCGAAGTTATAAACGAATAAATTTTGCTTGTGGGAGAGAGGGGGGCCTTGCATTGTCAGTTACCGCGTTAGCAGGTGCATGTGTGCGTATGTGTGTGTGTGTGAATGTGTGAGTGTGTGTATATGTGAATGGAAATACAAGAAGTCAAGGGAACAGGGTATTTTGTAGTCAGGGCACTCGACTACAGCTCCCTTACTTGTTTTTATTAATTGTTGAATAACAATTATATGCCTCCGACCGAATTGGGAGAACATTTTTACGATGTGCTCCGACTCACATCAAGTGGGCGGAGGCAAAGTATTACATTTGTTGAGACGATAAGAATGAACAAATACTAGAAGCATTAACAAACAAGGAACCCTCAGAACTTAACAAATGGTATAAATCATTATAAAGCATACATATGATATGAAACGGGTCGTGAGATTCAAAATTAGATCTACTTATATGTAAGAAAATCGGCCGGAACTGTCGTGTTGGTCTAGTTGACTTACAAGAACACTAAAGCCAATGTGCCCAATGTGTATTAGTTTATGAAGCAACATAGCTCCTTGGCAGATTCTACTATCCTGTAGAGACGGTAGGCTCAAATGGCGGAGTCTATCCACATACGATGGCAAAAGACGCACAGTGGGGCCTCTGCCCGAGCTCTGCCGCAAAAATCAATTTTTTGACTGAAGCGCTTGACAAAAGAAGTTACTTTTTTTGATAAAGATATATTCCAAATTAACCGATCCGAACTTATTTGGAGATCGTGTAACAAATGTGGGAGATATAGCTTCTCAAAGTGTTCCTTTTTTCATGACTGTAAGGAAATGTGCAGGTTTGTACAAAACACAAAGTTTCAAATTGAATTGTCGGCAAATATAGTTTGATCCCCCTGATCATTGTCTTTTTGGCCTTTTATGAAAAGTATTTTTGTTCTTAATAAAAGAAAAGAAAAAAACTTTAAACTGTGGTTTACTTTTTTTAATAGCGCAATTTCGAAAATACTCAATATTTGACGCATTTTTCAACTTTGGTAGACTCCCACAAAAAAGTTTCAAAAGGTTTTTGATGTCATTTCTTAGATAGCCTAAAATAATCAATTATCTATCAAGTTTGAGTACAATTGGTTGCGTTTGTTTCCGTTTGCGTCAAAAAAAACTGACCTAATCTCGAAAAAAACGCGCGTGGCGGTGAAGACGAACGCGTGTAGAGATGTTACTCAAAAACTTGTTTACTATAATGTCTATCCTGCTACCAATTAATAAGATTAGAATAACATTTAAAATTCTCGGGAAATTCGACTTTCAAAAATCTATTTTTCATCCGATTGACTTGAAATTCGGTTTGAATGGACAGTAAGTGAAATAACGACATCGATAACGACGTCAACGATAACGATGACGATGATGTTAACGATAACGATAGCGATGGCGATATCGGTATTGAGAACGGTATTGATAACGATAACGAAATCAATAACGAAAGCGATAACGGTATCGATAACGATATCGATAATGATTACGCTAACGGTTTCGATAAGGAAAACAATAACGAAAACGAAAGAAATAGCGATAACGGTTTCGATAACGATAAGGAAATCAATAACGATAGCGATAAGGGTATCGATAACGAAATCAAGGGGGTATCCGAGAATAGGGGGTATCCAGGTGAGTCTCCTGTCCAGTGTGACGCCTAGATATGAGTTTCTCATTGATGGTTATTCTCCGGAAGGCAGGAACTCTCCTGTGGTTATGGGGGCGTATGTAGTGAGGTAAAGTTGCTGATCGGTTTAACATGGAAAACCCAGCGCGATCCTGGCTTACTGCGTCCCAAGTCGACTCACATCTCCCCGTGGTAACCCCTGGTAACAGAGCAATGCATCCGCAAAGCTGCTGGCTAACGTGAGCGGCGACCCTCTCCCTGGGGTCAAACAGGGGGCGTCGCATCGGGCTTGGCACCCGATAGGCGTATCCCCACCCGCCAATGAAAACTAACACAATGCCTCGGATACGGACCCCCCCCGACGACGACCCACGCAAACGTTTTAAGGACCACGATTTGAGGATATGCACCTGGAATGTACGCACCCTCAATAGAGAGCGCGCAGATTCCAAGCTGGTGGATGTCCTCGAGGAACATTCGGCGGACATTACCGCACTTCAGGAAATAAGATGGACTGGACAGGGGTGTAGGAGGATAACATCCGAAACCAACGCCCCATGGGAGATCTACTACAGTGGACATGATTCGAAGCACGAGTTTGGTTGCGGCTTTGCAGTCAACAAAAGACTGTGCCGAACTGTCATCAGCTTTACACCAGTTGACAAGCGACTTGCCGCACTCAGACTTAAGGCAAAGTATTTTAATATTAGTCTTATCTGTGCGTACGGCCCGACAGAAGAAAAGAACGATTCGGAAAAAGACGAATTCTATGAGCGCCTAGAAGACCTATATGAGCGCTGCCCCGATCACGACATCAAGATCGTGCTAGGCGACTTTAACGCAAAAATCGGGAGAGAAGAAGTTTATCGCCCGACTATCGGCCGATTTAGCCTTCACGATGATTCCAACGGAAATGGAGAGAGGCTAATAGACTTCGCTTCGGGCCGGAACATGGTCATTAGTAGCACCAGATTTGAACACCGCAACGACCACAAGGCGACCTGGACGTCCCCTGGTCAATCAATACGAAACCAGATTGATCACTTTGTGATAGACGGACGGCACTCTTCGAGTGTTCTAGACGTACGTGTGCACCGAGGAGCCAATATGGACTCGGATCACTACCTTGTTGCAGCCAAAGTACGCACACGGCTCAGTGTGGCACATGCCGCACAGTCTAATACACGCCGAAAGCTGAACGTTGAGAAGCTGTAATCACAACGGACATCCGAAGCCTACTCAGCAAAACTCACCCAGCTGCTCAGGGAAACCCCCACCTGGCCCTCCTGGTGCTGACGAACAGTGGAAGCATATTTCACACTCTATGAGTACAGCTGCCAAGGAGATTCTCGGTTTCGCCGAAAACTCCCGAAAACAGTCATGGTAAGATGCCTACAGGAGAACTCTGCAGTCGGGAGCAACGCGGGCTGTTAATGAGAGATACCGGGAGAAAAGGAGAGAGGAGAAGCGCCTTTTCAGAATCAAGAAAAATGAGCAGGAAAAGCGCATGAGGGAGGATGTCGAAGTGCTGTTCGGAAGGAGTGAGACTCGAAAATTCTACCAAAAGATTAGGCAACTAACCGAAGGTTTCAAGCCCAGAGTCACACTATTGAAGGACGAGCACGGAAAGCTGGTCAGAAATCCGGAAGTGGCACTAGACAAATGGAGAAACTATTTCTCTAACCTGCTGGGAGGTGATGACGAACACAATGCCGCCTCTGGGGAAGTAGCGACACCACCAATCGATAACATAGAGACAGATCCGCCGGACCATAATGAAGTCTTGTTAGCCATAAAAAGGCTAAAAAATAACAAATCTGCTGGCGCTGATGAGCTGCCTGCTGAATTGTTCAAGGCTGGCGGTGAGGAGCTGGTAAGGTGCATGCACCAACTCTTATGCAGAGTATGGTCCGAAGAAAGCATGCCCGAAGATTGGAACCTAAGTGTACTCTGTCCAATATTTAAAAAGGGAGACCCTGCGGTTTGCGCCAATTACCGCGGGATCAGTCTCCTTCCCATCGCATATAAGGTTCTATCATGCATCCTATGTGAACGTCTAAAGCCGAGAATAAGTGAACTGATTGAACCTTATCAGTGTGGCTTTTGACCTGGCAAATCCACCACGGACCAGATATTCACATTGCGACAAATCCTGGAGAAGACCCAAGAGAGATGTATCAACACCCACCACCTTTTTGTTGACTACAAAGCCGCCTTTGACACGCCGATAAGGTCAAAGTTCTTTGAAGCCCTGTCTACCTTTGGTATTCCAGCAAAGTACGTTCGACTTTGCATGATGACGTTGAGAAGCACACAAAGCTCCGTCAAAATAGGTAAACACCGCTCCGAACCTTTCGATACCAAAAGAGGTTTTAGGCAGGGTGATACCTTATCGTGCGACTTCTTTAATCTACTGATGGAGTACATACTGCGCCAGTGCCCAAACGCTAACAGAACGGGCACCATCTTTACCAGAGATAACATGCTACTTGCATATGCCGATGATATTGACATCATCGGCAAAAGCGAATCTGTGGTAAAAAAGGCGTTCTCAGAGATAGAGAAGCAGTCAAAACTTATGGGCTTAGCGGTAAATGAGGATAAGACAAAGTACCTTCCATCAACTTGCAGTGAGTCTACGCTTGAACAATCTGTTGCAATGGGAGACTACAACTTCCAGGTTGTTAAGGAATTTGTCTACCTCGGAACGACGATTACCAGCGACAACAACACCAGTCTGGAAATCCGAAGAAGAATTACTATTGCAAACCGATGTTATTACGGGCTCAATAAGGAGTTCAAGAGCAGAGACCTCTCTCGGAAAACGAAAATTGCGCTATACAAGTCGCTTATCATCCCAGTCCTGCTATACGGCGCAGAAGCATGGACAATGACAAAAGAGGATGAGGCGGCAATTGGCGTGTTCGAGAGAAAAGTTCTTCGGAGGATTTATGGACCTCTAAACGTTGGCGGCGAATTTCGCATCCGAATGAATCGCGAACTGTATGAGCTCTATGGGGACACTGACCTAGTCAAGCGCATAAAACAACAGCGTTTGCGCTGGATAGGACATGTTACCCGTATGGATGATAACGCTCCAGCAAAGCGTGTGTACAATCGGCATGCGATAGAGTTGGGAGGCACTCCCCCGCCTGGTCGACCAAAGCGGAGATGGCGTGACCAGGTGCAGGGAGACATTGCGAAACTGGGAGTGTCCTTCTGGTGGAATGTCGCTCGGGACAGAGGCGAGTGGCGGGCATTAGTGGCAGCGGCCGAGACCGTAAAACGGTTGTGATGGCCAAAGAAGAAGAAGAAGAACCAAATCAATAACGATAGGGATTACAGTATCGATAACAAAGTCAATAACGATAACGATAGAGATAACGGCTACGAAAACGATGACGATAACGGTAATGTTATCCAAGCCCGGTCGGAAAAGAAAAACTATATCGGTTTTATTTGATGTCAGTATAGACTGACGGCGAAGTATATATATAAAAGAAGATTAAGCTACGAGTTGTACAAAATGGGTGATAGCTGAGTGGGTAGGATTGCCGCCTTATATTTCAGATTTGCTGGTTCGATTCCCTGTTGAGAATAACTTTTTTTTTATTATTTCGGGTAGACGATAATAGAAAAAAAAACAAAAAACATTGTAGAAAAAAAACATTGAGTAGTAACATGTTACTACTCACCGAGTACGATTTCAAATGAGTATGTTCATATTCATTTGTAATCGTATTCCGCGAGTAGTAACATGCTACTTTTTGTTTTTTTTTTTAATATTTTATTCAATCTAACGGGCTTTGTTATCGGTGTTTTGTTTTTCTTGTTTGGTTTTAACAGTCAGGTTTTAACAGGTTGGTGGAAAAAACTCCCCTCCTACTTTTTCATCGAGCTAAAAACCATCCGTTTTGATATTTATGGCGTTGGTTCTGCTGAAGGAAGGTTGTCCCACTCGTTTCGGATAGGGATTTAGATGTTGTATAATTTGGCGAACGTCGTTTGAGGTACACAATTGTCTGTATTTAACGGTATACCCGGTTGATAAGTGAGCATAGTGGAGGGCCCCGATCTAGCCCGTTTCAGGTTTTGGAATCTCGTAGTCTCAGGGCTGTTATGACAGCCATCTGCCTTGCTACTAGGTCTAGTGGTACGAGATTAAATATGGTGTTAACCGCTACCGTATGTGGCCGGGTGGCTCAGCGGCTAGTGTGCGCGACCGTTGTGCAAGAGGTCGTGGGTTCGATTCCGCCTCGGAATATCTTATGAAAAGTTTTTTCTTTGAATAAACTTTACACTCGGCCACACCTCTTTGCTGTTGGCGCCAGCTTTGTAGTAATTAGCCATGAAAAGCTTCTCAAACTGCCGTTCGGATTCGGCGTTAAACTGTAGGTCCCTTTCTCTTGTGCTAAAATTAGAAGCGCACGAACCAAGAGATTGAGAGAGGCTCGGCTTTGGTCCTTTTGGGCTGTGTCAACTTAACAAGCCTTGGGGCTGTGTCAACCTGACAAGCCATTTTACTTTACTAACCGCTACCGTGGGTGTTGTTCGTAGCGCGCCGCTCATTCATATTTCAGCGCTTCTCTGTTATGTTCATGTTTTGCAGAACGAATTTTTTCCCGAGTGCCGGCCAACAAACTAGTGAACCATAGCGTAGTATAGGGCGTACTACAACTGAGTGAAGCCAATGTACTGTAATCGGGGAGAAACCCCATTTTCGGCATATAGCCTTTTTGCATTAAAAAAGAGCAAAAAGAACACCTAAAAAGAACACCTCCTCGCGGGGTGCCTCTGCTTACAAATCTGTGAGTCATTTTAGGCAACCACTATGTCGAAAAATGCTACTAGAGAGAAGTCCACCACTTCATGATATTTTTCAAACTTTAGGACCTAGGAGTGCAGGGAGGTTTAAGTAGACCGTCCTTTGCTGTGCGCATGGTGCGAGTGTGCTAAATGAGAGGCGTTTTTAGTTTGAGGAAGGCCTCTATAAGTCTCTCTAAGGTTTTAAGGAAAAACGAAGATATACTGATTAGCCTATAATCGTTAAGTTTAACATGTGAGGGCATACTAGTCTTCGGTATGAAGACTACTTTGGTTTCTCTTCACTTAGTGAGAATGTAATTGAGTCGAATAGTATGTTGTAATTGGGCTGGAATACGCTGTCAGGACCTGGCAACTAAAGTGGTTCATACGAGTCGATTGCCCATTTAATTCTGGTCTGTGTAACGATATTTTTATTGTATTGTAAAGGGAAATGCTGAGTTTAAGGAGCAATCAGGAAAGTGAGAGCTCAAATGAAGGTCTAGAGACTCTTCGCTAGAATTGAACAAGGCACAGTCTACTTTTCTAGCTCTAGCCCTGGCGAAGTTGGTGAGCTAGCGAGGATTTTTCTAAGACTAGAAGCGTCAGAAGTTGATTCTATATTACAGCAGAAATGGGACCTAGGCGTTCGCTTAGTCCGCGTGATACCTTTTTTGCAAATGTGTATATGGTGTGAATAAAGGGGACGTTTTAAGTTTTCGACCAACAGCTTATTATGTACTTCCCAGTTGGACTTCTATTTGGTATTAAGAACTCTTTGTATCGATGGTCAGATAAGGAGTACTCTGCCAGCACCTTCCATGATACAATTTGAGCATAGAGGTCATCAGAGATAAGAGTTATGCTTAATACCTCTAACACCTCTATCCTATAATGATGTTAGGCCAACACCCCTCTTAGCAATATGCATTTAAATAATTTAGTTGGTTTGCAATAAAATTTGTAGAGTGACTCACCTCGCTCGTTAATGTTTGTACTGCCTCATAGTGTGTGGTCTGCATTGTCATCGCCTTCTAGTATGAGGCTGGTGTTAGTGTGGCTGCTTCCGACCAGGTCTCGGAATAAATTTGGTGGTGGAGGGCTCTCGCTGGCATGAGTCATATAATAAAATGCCAGCCTGATGGTTGAGCTCCTTAGTTATAGGCCTACCATTGTGATGTCTCCATCACTGAACTAAAAGCAGCAACTAAACTAAATGGAGCAATGCAGAGGAGGAATTAAGGGCCCAAATGAAAATCATGCAAAACGAACTACATCAAATGCAGCAGCAGCAGGCAAACGCATGTTCCTACCACCAGAATTGGGAATCGTCAAACTAAAGCAGCTGTCGGCCTCGCTGGTTGTCGGCAGCTGTACGACAACCCGCAACAATTCGTCGGGTTCGTCGGCGGGCGACCAATGCCTGGAAGAGCCTAATATTTTTCATCGCTCTTCAAAAGCAAAGATTCTATGTCGACTCAGGCTCAGTAGTGTTCGTGATTCCACGTGCATCTGTAAAATTTAAAACCAGCGTCAACGACTTACGTCTGTTCGTAGCAAATCAAATGCCCATTAAAACCTATGGCACAATCGTGTTGGATCTCAATCTGGGATTACGTCGCTCTATTAAATGGCCATTCATTATCGCTGATGTACAATCACCAATAATCGGAGGCGATTTATTTGCTCACTATAATCTTCTCATCGACCTCAACTACAAAAAACTAGTCGACCAAACAACGAGAGTCCACTCGGGGTACAAAAACATCGATTTCAGAGGTGTCGTTGCGCAGTTCATAGACGACACCAGGACACCAACAAAACATTGCGCCAAGAGTACGCACAATGTTTCTCACCATAAAGAAACTTGTGGGACTTTAGTAGCTGATCGCCCCAGACGACTTTCTGGGGAAAAACTCGCCATCGCAAAAGACGAAATAAATTTCTTGCTCGACGAAGGCATCTGTCAGCCATCAAAAAGTTTCTGGTCAAGCCTTTTGCATATGGTTTCAAAGCGAACTGGTGGCTAGCGAGCTTGTGGATATTACGCCAGATCGTTATCCCATTGCACATATTTACGATTTTGTAGAGCGACTCCACGGTAAAAATATATTGTCAACATTGGATTTGGTTCGTACCTATTATCAGATTCCAATGTATGACAAAGACATTCAAAAGACCGCTTTATGCACTCCCTTAGGTTTAGTTGAGTTCCTTTACATGCCGTTTGGCTTGAAGAACTCGACACAGACGTTTCAGTGATTTATGGATAGCATATTTAGGAGCTTGGATTTTGTCAAGGCATGAGCAGCACCTACGAGACGTACTCTCAGTACTTCAGAAACATGGCCTTAATATCAACACAAACAAACAAACAAATGCCAAATCGTTAAACCAATTGTGCAGTTTCTGAGCTATACCATAAACTCCGAAGGAGAGCGGCCACCTGAGGGTCGAATCGAAGCTATTGCAAAATACAATCGGCTGGAAGCACTTGATGAACTTTGTAGTTTTCTAGGCATCATAAACTACTACCGCCTTTGTATTCCTCATGCATCTGAGAAAGAAAAGCGAAAATTCAATGGACTCCTGGGGCACTGAAACCATTTGAGCAGTGCAAGCTTTCCGCCGCACAAGCTGCTCTCATAGCACATGATGCGATGTTGGCCTTGGTGTGTGATGCTTCAGACACGGCAATTCGTGCAGCATTGGAGCAACAAATAAACGTACGATGGCGCCCGATTGGATTCTTTTCTCGAAAGCTGACACAGACTGAAAGAAACTACCGTACGTACGATCGTGAATTGCTTTTTTTTACGATTAAATTCGTTATTTCAAGCACATGCTAGAGGCTCGTGTATTTGTCATAAAAACAGACCACAAATCTCTCATTATGCTTTTTCTCAAAAACCCGAGAAAGCATCACTACGACAATGCGATTTCGATGACTGATGAAATTTTATTGGAAAAAATTGCAAAGGAAAAGCAAGACGACGATGACCTGGATCAGCTCCAACAAGGAAGTGCCTCTCTTCAACTTCAACGTATTCAGTTTGAAGGAAATGTAACGGTATATTTCGACATCTCCACTGGATCAAAGAGACCATATATTCCTCAATCTATGAGGTACGATGTTTTCGCATCCGAGTGGCAGATCCACATTGCGGCAAATACGATTAAAGTATCATGGGAAAGAAACTGTGTACGCTGCAAACGAGCTAAAATACATCGGCACTACAAAATGATTCCTGAGAATACTGACTCAGTGGCATCAATGTTTGACTGTCCCCCTGCAATCACCACAGATCAAGGATTTCAATTTGAGTCTGCCCTTCTTAAGGCACTCGGCGACTTTGTGGGCAGCAATCGTATTAATACCACGGCTTATTATCCACAATCAAACGGCATGATAGAGAGATGGCATCGATCATTCAAAGCCGCACTCATGTGTTATCCTCAAACGCCTTGGATCGTCTTGCTCCCAACTGTGTTTTTGGGGTTAAGAACGAGCTACAAAGAAGACTTGGTAAATCACTTGCTAAGATGATCTATGGTAGTCATATTCAAATCCCTAATGAATTTGTCGATAATTTGACTAAGCCATTGCCCCTGATAATAGTTAGCGAAAACCGCGCCTACAGCCCCACATATTGGATCTAACCGAAGCATGTTCGTTTCAAAAACACATGAATAATTGTTAGGCTTAGGACAGGCAGCGTTCGACAACCATTAGAACCTCCATATTCTGGGCCCTACGAAGTGGTAAAACGACCTGCGCGTGTTTGTCATCCAAATCGATGGCATGGAAGTAGCTGATTCAATGGAGCGCCTTAATCCGGCATTTCTGGCGAGGGAACAAGAAACCGAAAACGATTCACAGCCACCAAAGACGCTGCGCACCTACGAACGACCTCGTAAGGTTAGATTCGTTCCCGACCTGGTCACTGGGGAGGGTGTAGCTGTGGCATCACCAAATCATCCTATTAGGCGATAGCTGCAGCCACCTATCGATATAAGTGGCAAGCAATCGATACAACACGTCGCCATCGCGATCCGCCAATTCTCAACGAAACGTAATTTCATAATCGACAACTCGATAAACCTTCATTTATTCATTTTATCGTGTAATGCTATTATTAAAAAAAGATAGTTACTAAAGATATCTAAACTGGTGTTTTTTTTTTTATTGGTAAAGTATCCTTTGGTAACTAGCCTTCTGGTACCCTTTTTTGGCCGCTTATGCTAGTGTGATATTGGGTTTTAACAGTACTTGGCAGTGTCCATTTGGGCTTACCGATAACGTATAAGTGTCTTAATGTAAGTATTTAGTGAGAAAGTGTAATAATTTTGTGTAAATGGGGACCTGCTACAGTCGCCGTGACTTCAGGTCATTGGGTAAGATTCTCTTTAACCTTATTCTTTGACGTACACCTTGGATTCTCCGTCTTCTTAACAAGTTTTTAGCCAGATTGTTGGGGTGGTGAGATAGCTTGTCAAGGTAAATGCCGGCCTGCTTGTTGATAACATCTCCAACTATGGGAACTCCAAGGTCCTTTTCAATATCCCTGGCTCTCAGGTAATGCGTCTAAGGCTTTTCGCCTGGACCACTCTAATCTTACTCAGGTGAGACTTCGCCGCGATTCCATAAATTTGTAGGCCATATCTCTATACCGGAGCCAGAAAAGCCTTGTAGATTAGGACTTTGGTCCAGAGTGACAGGTTGTTCTTGGAGTTCAGGAGCCACCCCATGCGCCGTGCTTTGGCAGCCACTGCCTGAGCTGTTGTCGTGACATGTTGTCCAGTGTTACCGCAAGGTATTTATGGGCTGCTTTATGCTCCATAAGCTGACCGTGCAAGAATACTCCCGGGCAGGTGTCACGACGGGTGGAATAAGTCACCGAAGCACACTTGTCCGTGTTTATGGCAATGTTCCATTTAGCGGCCCAAATGCTAAACCTATTCAAGTACTCTTGGAGGGCATCTGTGGCTGAGTATATGCATTTGTTGCGGGCAAGTATGGCCGTGTCATCAGCAAATGTTGCGATTAGAAGATCTTCGGTGTTTTCAAGTGAAACGCTACAGGCTCTGGGCATATCGTGAGTGAATAGGGAGTTTACACCAGCCCGAATTGTTCTTGTTTGGGATGTCGTTCCGTCCTGTGCAACCTCAAAAGCTCTGTCCATCAGGAAGCTCCTTGATTAGTAGGTACAGTTGGGGCGGAAGAAGTTTCTTCGAGAGCAGACCTGCGTGCCACACCCTATCATAGGCCTGCTGGATGTCAAGGTAAGCTGCCACTACGAACTCTTTCCCGTCATACCCTTCAAGGATGTTGTTGACCACTCGATGTAATTGTTCGGGAGTTCCATGGCTCAGTCGGAAGCCAAATTGGAAATCGGGTATGGCTTTTCGAATATATCGAATCTCAAGCGTTCTTCGAAGGATACAGCGCTCGAGGATCTTTCCATGGGTGGATAGTAGGTTAATCGGCCGGTAGGAATCAAGGCAGGATGGTGCTTTTCCATTCTTGTGAAAGAGAACAATTCTGGCTTTCTTCCAGGGTGATGGAAAATGGCTTAGTCTGAAAGCCGCGTTTAAGATGAGCACCAAGAACAATATGGCTTTCTCTGGCCGGAGCTTCATTGGCTTGTTGTCAATGTTGTCATTGCCTGGGGTCTTACGTACCACCAGATCCTTGATTTCCCCTTTCACCTCAGGAAAGGTGATTGGCGGCACTGGGAGGACCATTTGGAGGGGGCTATAGAGGGCATCTGAGACTAGTTGGTTCCGGCGGGGCGAGGATGTTTCATACCGCAGGAACCGCTCTTCTAAGTTCAGGGCAAAGGCTTCCACTCGGTCCTGTGGTGATATTGCCCAGGAACCATCAGGACGATGAACTGGGAACTTTGGCGCAACTTGCCGCTTGAACCGTTTGTGTGAGCATCCCAAGGGCAAACTTGGAGCTCTCATCCGCAGCAGCTTTCTCCAGCATTCGGTCTGTCGCCTCACGCCTGAGTGTGGCAACTCTGCTGTGAATCCGGTCATTTGTGCGGATATACTCCCTCCGTAGCCGCTTTTTAAAATAAAGCAACTCCTCAGCAGTAGGGTTGAGTCCAGTAGAGAGTCCTCCGGGTTGATAAGTTTGGCCAGTGGGGGGAGTAGCCTTCAGGGCAGCTTGTTGTACTTTATTTAGGAAAATAGCAACAGCATCTTCGACATCCTGCGTGGTTTGTACTTCCATATTAGGGTTGACGGAATTCGCCAACTCGGTTCGGAATGTTTGGTGTGGCGGCTCCAGCTCACAGTTTCCAGTTCACACTAGACCACACATCACTAACAAGTTCGATACTCGATAAGAAACTCACCTACTCATTGTTACATCACTAACATATAATACATTCACACTGTTCACTTAACACTCTACCACAGAACACACCGAAACGCCAACAAATAAACCAAATTTATATCAAACCAGTGTTTCATATTTAATAGTTAATGTGGCGTAGCCACTCTGGTCACCCAAGAGGCGCCACCTATTGGTCAGTTTTTTTAAATCACTCAGCTAGCATTGTTCAAAGCTGAAACGAGAAAATTGTAGGAAAACATTTTATACGTGCTGCAAGGGTATTCAAACTTCGGGCGAGCCGAAGTTAACTTTCCTCTATTTTTATTCCCGTTACTCGAACAGTAAAAGGGTATACCAAAGGTGTGCTTATTTATGTAACAGGCAGATGAAAGCATGTCCGACCCCATAATGTATAAATATTCTTAATCAGCACCAAAAGTTGAGTTGACTTAGCCCTGTCCATCTCGACGTCCGTCCGTCCGTCTGAACACCTAGATCTCAGAGAGTAGAACAGCTAGAGCCATTGTCTGTAGACTACTATTGTATAAACGCAGATCAAGTTTGTTTCAAATTTTTCTCACGGTCCCTCCCGCTCCCGTCATCAAAAATATTTGATAACACCCACATTATCTATACATCTATCTATACATATATATAAAAGCGAATGAATGTTTGTATGTTTGTCCCTTATGGGCGTCTAAACCTCTGAACCGATCTTCACGAATTTTTCACAGTATTTTCATGTCGATCAGGAAAGATTCATAGGCTATGTCTCATGTCTGTAAATTGGTTCAAAAACCGCGAAATTTGAAAAATTATATAGTTCATCCGATTGCAATGAATCTTTGGGGAATGAATTGACATCCGATTGCAATAAATCTTTGGGGAATGAATTGAACACTTGCCCAGGAGGGTTTCTAAGTTGAAGAAATTTGTGGAAAATTGTCCAAAAACCGCGAAAATTGCAAATTTTACGGTTTCGGTAAAGCTTTGGGGGATGGTTCGACGATTGCCCGCGAAGGTTTCCAAGTAGAAGAAATGGTCGGAAAATGGTCCAAAAAAGCCAAATTTGCAAAATTATACCATTCATCCGATTGCAAAGAAAGTTTGGGAATGGTTGATCGATTGCCTGGGAAGGTTTCTAAATTAAAAAAATTTGCGCAAAACGGTCCAAAAACAGAAATGTGCGGGAAATAATCCAAAAACCGCGAAAATTCGGAAACTATGCCGATCATCCGATAGCGATGAAATTTTGGTCAATGGTTATGAAAGCGCTAAGTGCTTATATTACAATGCAGGCGTAGATAAATGGATGCTGAAGATTACACGGTCCAAAATATTGCGAAATTTGCATGATTTTGATAAGAGCCTGTATTATTGTGAAGATTTGATAGACGGCAATTGTAGATGGGTAAATAGAAGGTATAGCCCAAACGGTCAAAAAATCACGAAAGTTGCAAAATATTTATGAGCTTAGATTATCATGAAGATGGTTAAATAGAGTAAAAGAACGAACGGTGTAATGTGCAGGGTGTGGGTGTTTTATGTTTGTTTCCCGTACTAGATGTTATTGCCAGGTACAAATGGTTTTAAAAGGTGACAGTAATAATAATAACACACTATCCGCAGAGCCACACCCGACCTTATGAATGTTGATGCTTTTTAAATAAACATAAGGGAAGGCTACTATAACTATCTTCCACTAAGTAAGGGGTATATCGATGTCGGGTAGGGAAGACTTTAACTTACCCTCTCGTTTTGAATGTATTTATATTGACAGAATGTTCCAAAATGATACAATTGCAAAATTAATCTTTCTTTTTCCTCTAACAGGTCTTTTGAAAGCAATCCTTGGAACCTGTTTCAATTCTGTTAATCGATTCGGACTTGACACTATTCAACCAGGAAGAGTATACGAGTGTATGTCTCCCGCAAGGCTATTTATACTCAATGTTTTCTTCTTTCTAATTTTTATCTTTGCATTTTGGTGTAAATGTTTTTCACCAAGAAAGGAAGATCTAATGGTTGCAAGCACTGAGTGGTTCTGTTATACCGGAGACAAGGACATTAAGGAATCCAAGCAAGTGAGCATAATTTTAACTAATTACTTTTAAACTACCAGTTTTACACTTCAAGTGCGAACAGATCATGCAAGAACTTTTTGCGTTGCAGCTCTCTTATTTGACACAAGTAACTTAGATCTTTGTGTAGATTCACAGCAATATCAAATAAGTGACACTGCTCAAGTTGATGTTCAGCTTTCGAGTGATTTTAATTTGACATATGCTTTACTGGTTGCAAATCCTGCCCAATTTAACGCACCCAAGCAATTTAATAGGGGTTGTTACAATTCAACCAGTTGACTCTAATAGGAGAGTTGTACGATTAGAATTAAGTGATTTATTGAAGCCGCTAGTTAGCCCATTATTTTCCGCTGTTCAACTAGTCGAACAGTAAAATTGCCTATTTAGAAAATATTTATTCTGGGATCTGGTAAAACCAATTGATGAAGTAATTACACTATTCTATGTTAAATTTTAGTGGCTTTCAGACAAAAAATATTTAGATCGTCCTCCACTTTACAGGTGGGCTCCAGGTGGCGGTTAAAAAAAAAGCTTACATGAAGACATCAATTCAACAAGCTAAAAACACACAAAACTATAAATGTATTTTTTACGAAAAATGAATACTATTTTGAGAAAATATTGAAAGTAGTCCGTAAAAAGAAAACCCGTGGAAAAAGTATCACTAGGAGACCTTAGGACACCTGCAAAAGTGTCTGTACGAATAATCGAACAGTAACGTAAATTTCCAGTGTCCGATGTAAATAAACAATGTCCAACATATTTCTGTATTTGGTCTCTAACAACTGAACTTATAATGTTATCTGAACTATGCCCTACCGCCTTTGTTCGAGTAATCGAACAATCTCACCTGGCGCACCTAATATAGGAAGAATTTTTTGAGTTCGGTTTCGTGTTTACTGGGTCCTAATTACCCAAGAACAGTAACTTTCACCTCTTGATAAAAAACTTCGTGCAGCGCGGCATAAAATGGATTAGAGTTAGAGTAGATGTTAATGATAAACGAGTCGATCTTAGGGGCTATAAAGGATACAGCCGTAAATTCAGGTAGGTGTATAATACCCAGATCAAGTTAGTTTCCGATTTGGGAAAATCATAAGCTACCTTCACATGTCTTCTTCTTCTTCTTTGGCATCGATGATAATAAGATCATCACAACCGGTCCCTGCCACTGCCACTAATGCCCGCCACTCGCCTCTGTCCCGAGCGACATTCCTCCAGAAGGACACACCCAGCTCTCCAATATCTCTCTGCACCTGGTCGCGCCATCTCCGCTTCGGTCGACCCCGAGGGGGAGCTCGTTCGCATTCCGACTGTTCACCCGTTTTTCTGGAGCGCTATCATCCATACGGGTAACATAACCTATCCAGCGCAGCCGCTGTTGTTTTATGCGCTGGACAAGCTAAGTGTCCCCATAGAGCTCGTACAGTTCGTGATACATTCGGATGCGAAATTCGCCGCCAACGTTTAGAGGTCCATAAATCCTCCGAAGAACTCTTCTCTCGAAAACGCCAATTGCCGCCTCTTCCTTTGATGACATTGTCCATGATTCTGCGCCGTATAGCAGGACTGGGATGATAAGCGACTTGTATAGCGCAATTTTCGTTTTCCGAGAGAGGGCTCTGCTCTTGAACTTCTTATTGAGCCCGTAGTAACATCGGTTTGCAAGAGTTGTCGCTGGTTATCGTCGTTCCGAGGAAGACAAGTTTCTTCAAAACCTTGAAGTTTTAGTCTCCCATTGCAACAGATAGACTCACTGCGCTCTGATTTTAGGTATTTCGTCTTATCCTCATTTACCGCTAAGCCCATAAGTTTTGACTGCTTCTCTATCTCTGAGAACGCCCGTTTTACCACAGATTCGCTTTTGCCGATGATATCAATATCATCAGCATATGCAAGTAGCATGTTATCTCTGGTAAATATGGTGCCCGCTCTGTTAGCATTTGGGTACCGGCGCAGTATGTACTCCATCAGTAGATTAAAGAAGTCGCACGATAAGGTATCACCCTGCCTAAAACCTCTTTTGGTATCGAAAGGCTCGGAGCGGTCTTTACCTATTTTGACGGAGCTTTGTGTGCTTCACAACGTCATCATGCAAAGTCGAACGTACTTTGCTGGAATACCAAAGGTAGACAGGGCTTCAAAGAACTTTGACCTTATCGGCGTGTCAAAGGCGGCTTTGTAGTCAACA
Organism: Lordiphosa collinella; assembly: GCA_018904265.1. NCBI lineage: Eukaryota > Metazoa > Arthropoda > Insecta > Diptera > Drosophilidae > Lordiphosa > Lordiphosa collinella. The sequence goes on along the minus strand of JAEIFV010001030.1, from coordinate 12,228 downwards.
AAAAGGTGGTGGGTGTCGATCTTTTTCTCTTGGGTCTTCTCCAGGATTTGTCGCAATGTGAATATCTGGTCTATGGTGGATTTGACAGGTCTAAAGCCACACTGATAAGGTATCAATCAGTTCACTTATTCTTGGTTTTAGCCGTTCACATAGGATGCATGATAAAACCTTATATGCAATGGGAAGGAGACCGATCCCGCTGTAATTGGCGCAAACCGCAGGGTCTCCTTTTTTAAATATTAGGCAAAGTACACTTAGATTCCAATCTTCGGGCATGCTTTCTTCGGACCATACTCTGCATAATAGTTGGTGCATGCGCCTAACCAGCTAACAAGACTTCATTATGGTCCGGCGGGTCTATCTCTATGTTATCGATTGGTGGTGTCGCTACTTCCCCAGAGGCGGCATTGTGTTCGTCATCACCTCTCAGCAGGTTAGAGAAATAGTTTCTCCATTTGTCTAGTGCCACTTCCGGATTTCTGACCCAATCTCCGTGTTCTTCCTTTAATAATGTGACTCTGGGCTTAAAATCTTCGGATAGTTGCCTAATCTTTTGGTAGAATTTTCGAGTCTCACTCCTTCCGAACAGCACTTCGACTTCCTCCCTCATGCGCTTTTCCTGCTCATTTTTCTTGTTCTGAAAAGGCGCTTCTCTTCTCTTCTTTTTTCCCGGTATCGCTCCGTAACAGCCCGCGTTGATCCAGACTGCAGAGTTCTCCTGTAGGCAGCGTCTTTCTCTGCAGTAGCGCGGCGGCACTCATGATCGTACCATGACTGTTTTCGGGAGTTTTCGGCAAATCCGAGAATCTCCTTGGCAGCTGTACTCATAGAATGTAAAATATGCTTCCACTTTTCGCCTACACCAGAAGGGCCAGGTGGGGTTTCCCTGAGCAGCTGGGTGAGTTTTGCTGAGTAGCCTTCGGATATCCGTTGTGATTGCAGCTTCTCAACGTTCAGCTTTCGGCGAGTTTTTAGACTGTGCGGCATGTTCCGCACTGAGCCGTGTGCGTACTTTGGCTGCAACAAGGTAGTGATCCGAGTCAATATTGGCTCCTCGGCGCGCACGCACGTCTAGAACACTCGATGAGTGCCGTCCGTCTATCACAACGTGATCAATCTGGTTTCGTGTTGATTGATCAGGGCACTACCAGGTCGCCTTGTGGTCGTCGCGGTGTTCAAATCTGGTACTACTACTTGTACTACTAACGTGGTAATGTTCCGGCTCGCAGCGAAGTCTATTAATCTCTCTCCATTATCCGTTGTTTTTTTGTGCAGGCTAAATCGTCCTATAGTCGGTCGAAAACTTCTTCTCTCTCGATTTTTGCGTTAATCGTGATCGGGGCAGCGCTCATATAAGTCATCTAGGCGCCTCAAGTCGACTCACACCTCCACGTGGTAGCCCCTGGTAACAGACCGATTCATCCGCAAAGCTGCTGGCTAACGTGAGCGGCAATCCTACCCTGGGACAAATAGGGGGCGTTACTTCGGGCTTGGAACCCGATTAGCGTATAGTTCATCCGCCAATGAAAACTAAAAAAATGCCTCGGACACGGACCACGCAAACGTTTTAAGGACCACGATTTGAGGATATGCATCTGGAATGTTCGCACCCTCAACAGGGTGGGTGCTGATAAACAGTTAGTAAAAGTCCTCGAAGATTATTCATCAGACGTTTCCTCACTCCAGCAAATGCGATGGACTAGACAAGGGAACACGTCGAGAAAAACATCATCAACCAATGCCCCTTGGGAGATCTACTTTAGCGGACATGCTACAAAGCACGAGTTTGGGTGTAGCTTTGCAGTCGGAAGACTGCGTCACTTTGTCATCAGCTTCACACCTGTTAACAAGCGACTAGCCGTACTCAGACTTAAGGCAAAATATTTTAATATTAGCCTGATCGCTCCAACAGAAGACAAGGACGCCGCGACGAAAGATGAATTCTATGAGTGCCTGGAACGTACATACCAGCGCTGCCTTGATCACGACATTAAGAACTTGCTAGCCGATTTTAATGCACAAATCGGGAGAGAAGCCGTTTTTAAGTCGACAATCGGCCGATTTAGCCTGCACGAGAAAACCTCCAAAAATGGAAAGAGGCTAAGAGATTTTGCTGCGGGCAGGAATATGGTCGTCAGTAGCACAACACCGCGACAACCACATGGCGACCTGGAGGTCCCCTGATAACAAAACGAAAAACCAGACTGATCACGTTGTGATAGACGGAAGGCATTCATCGACTGTGCTAGACGTACGTTCTTTCCGAGGAGCCAATATTGACTCGGATCACTACCTTGTTGCAGCCAAAGTACGCACGCGGCTCAGTGTGGAACATGCCGCACGATCTAGTACACGTCAAAAGCTGAACGTCGAGAAGCTGCAGCCTACACAGCAAAACTCACCCATTTGCTCAAGGAAATTTAACCTTTCCCTTCAGGTATAAGTGAACAGTGGAAACATATTTCACACTCCATGAGTACGGCTGCCAAGGAGACTCTCGGATATGCCGAGCACTCCCGAAAACAGTCATGGTACGATGCTGAGTGCCGCGAAGCGCCTTTTCAGAATGAAAAAGAATGAGCAGGTACTAGACAAATGCAGAAACTATTTCGCCAACCTGCTGGGAGGCGAATATGAACACAATGACGCCTCTGGAGAAATAGTGGAACCACAAATCGATGATATAGGAATAAACCCACCGGACCACAACGAAGTTTGGTTAGTCATAAAAAGGCTAAAAAATAACAAATCAGCTGGAGCCGATGAGCTGCTGATCGAACCTTATCAGTGCGGCTTTAGACCTGGTAAATCCACCATAGACCAAATATTCACATTGAGACAAATAATGGAGAAAACCCATTCGACGAAAATCAACACTTACCATCTTTTTGTTGATTATAAAGCCGCCTTTGTCACACCGATAAGGTCAAAGTTCTTTGAAGCCCTGTCTAATTTTGGTATACCGGCAAAGTACGTTCGACTTTGCATGATGACGTTGAGAAGCACACGAAGCTCCGTCAGGAAAGAACCTCTCCGAGCCTTTCGATACCAGACGAGGTTTTAGGCAGGGTGACACCTTATCGTGTAACTTCTTTAATCTGCTGATAGAATATATACTTCGCCAGTGCCCAAATGCTAACAGATCGGGCACCATCTTTTATAAAGATGTAATGCTACTTGCATATGCCGATGACATTGACATTATCGCATGGGCTTAGCGGTAAATGAGGAAAACACGAAGTTCCTAGTCTCAGCCCGCAGTGAGCCTACTCGTCTTAGACAATATGTTGGAATGGGAGAGTACAACTTTAACGTTGTAAAGACTTTGTCTACCTCGGAACGATGATCACGGAACGATGATCATCGAAGAAGAATAACTCTTGCAAACCGATGTTACTACGGGCTTAGTAAGGAGTTAAAGAGCAGAGCTCTCTCTCGGAAAACGAAAATTGCGCTATACAAGTCGCTTATCATCCCAGTCCTGCTATACGGTGCAGAAGCTTGGACAATGTCATCAACGGATGAGGCGGCAATTGGGGTATTCGAGAGAAAAGTCCTTCGGAGGATTTATGGACCTCTAAGCGTTGGCGGCAAATTTCGCATCCGAATGAATCACGAACTGTATGAGCTCTATGGGGACACTGACCTAGTCAAGCGCATAAAACAACAGCGGCTGCGCTGGCCTGGACATGTTACTCGTATGGATGAAGAAGCTCCAGTAAAAAAAGTTTACAGGCGGAAGGCGAACGAATTAGGGAAAGCAGGAGCTGTAGGACGACCGAAACTTAGTTGGGAAAAACAGGTGCTGGAAGACGCTTAAACTGAACAACTGGTGCCAGCTCGCACAAGACAGAGGCGAGTGGCGGACATTAATAGCAGCGGCCGAGACCGTCAAACGATTGTGATAGAAATATCGGGCCAAATAAGAAGAAAGAAGAAGTATTAAGTTATTATAAATGCATTACTCTTAAGGGGGTTCTCAGGACTCAACGTGTGATTTTGAAGAATTTTTTTGAGTTTTTTTGTGATTATCAATGAAGAGATATATTATTTATCTTTTATTTTTAAGTGTTTCAAGATTACACATAAATTTTCAGCTAAACATATTCATTAGAAACAAATTCATAAAAACAACTGCCTCAAAAAAATGGACGCTCAAAAATTTCCAGTTATAGCTTAATTTAATTATGAGAATTGTATAACATCTAACGGGTGACAACTAAAAATCTGCACAAACTTTGAGAGAGTGCGTTCTTAGCTGAGCGCATGTTTCTCCTGTCGACACGTTTTCATGACCCCTGACAAATTTTGACACGTAGTCGCCATCATGCCGTCCGAGCAAGAATTTCTTCGTGATCGCGTTGTAAAGTTCTACGAAGTGCACGCTGACAAAAGTTAAATGCCTACAGTAAGCCATTATAACGAAGAGGGCAAGTTCAAACGCACTATTTATAGTATTTTGCAACGAAAAGTAATTAAAAAAAAATTGGAAGTGGTCGGAAAGCAAACATTATGACCGGCCAAGCTGTCAGAAAGCTAACCCAACTTTTCAACAACAAAGACAACATAAGTCAACGAGATGCAGCCAGAAAATTTAATTGCAGACAACAATACATCAGTAAAATGCTGAAAAATAATAATATTGTTGCCAGACGTAAGCAAAGAGCACCAAGTTACACACCTGACCAGATACAAACTGTCAAATCTCAATGTCGGTGGATGTGCAACCAATATCGTGGCAAACTCTTTGTCTTAGACGATGAAAGTTACTTTGCTGTGAGCCGCGGCCATGTACCAGGAAATAGTGTTTTTATTGCAACACCGATGTATCGTCAACACCTGCTGATGTGAAATATAAGTTCAAGCAAAAGTTTGAGCCCAAAGTTATGCTTTACTTTGCGATCTCTGAGAGGGGCATATCGAAGCCGTGGTTCAAGCCAAGTGGCATTGCAGTCCACAAGGAAGTGTACATAAGCCAGTGTTTAAAAAAGGTTTTGATTCCTTTTTTAAGGGAAAATCATTCCGACAATAATTATGTTTTCTGTGTCGGCAGTGTCGTCCACTTGAGGATTTTTTTGGAAGTCTGAGTGCTGCAATTTACAAAAACAACTCGAAGGCCAAAAATATCAAAAAACTGGCCAACAGGATTCGATTATGTACCCGGAAATACGACCCCAAGGTCGTACAGGCCTCCTGCGGAGATATTTTCGAAAGCTACGTCGAGTGGCTGATAACGGTCCTTTCAACCAAATTGCATTGATGCAATTCTTTTGTATAATTCTTTTCTTTTGTAAGGCCCAAATAAACTGTAAAATTCATAAAGATCCGTTGAGAATTGTGGTTATGGCGGCATTTTAAAGTTTGTGCAGATTTTTAGTTGTCACCCGTTAACACTCACATTATTAACATAAATACCAATTGTCTATATAAAATATGCAGATCTGAACCTCTCGTTTTTAGCTGCTTTCGCACCGGTTCACTTAATACATAGCCTTTGATTCTTTTCTGATCGATATGAACATACTGTCATATTTCGTAACGAACGATTCTTCGGCTTTGACGCCAATAAGGGACATAAATATACATACAAACTGAACTTGTTGAGAGGTGAAATGAAAAATGAAATTTTGTCCCCAAAATGTTCGCTGGGTTATATTTGAGCAGTTGGCAAGGCCAACTAAAACTGTAATTTTGTAAGATAATTTGATATGTTCTCGCTGCTTCCCTTTTGCTTATTGGAAGTTTACGGCTTGTTCTGCCTGCATTTAGAGCTCACAGTTATGCGATGACTGATCGCAGCCGGCTACATAATTTGCTTTTGCCTCGCCGGTTAGTTTTAGTTCAGATGTTCAGCTAAGCAGAAGCAGAAATTTTGTATTGGGACTATTGGCGTGTGTGGAGCACGAATGTAAGTTAAGCTAAACCTAATAAGAAATGTAACATGAAGTAACAAAAATATTAAAGATTTCAGCAACTCGTTTGGAACAACACCTATTATAACCAATCAGTATAAATCAAAGTAGAGTTTTTATTCTGGTTGGTTCGCTCGAAGTACATGGTCTGAAGCACGCAACGGCACAGGGTCCAGTGTCAACATTATGAAATATTCTGAATTGGCCACATTCAGATTCAGAAGCAACAAAACTAATTATTATTAATATTAATGTGTGTAGATTTTTAAAGGGTACTTTCTAGCTCATTATTTACCGTTTCTAGATTTTTTCCATACCTATCCGACACTTAGTTTCTGCTAATGCATTTATAACTGGGAGTCCAATTGAAAATGTTCGCTTTCGAGATGCGGCGTAAAAATAAGAAAGTATCGCGATATTTTTGACCGTTCTAACTTCACCTCTACGTGTTTGACCGTCTAAATATTAATCTAAAAACAAGAAAATTTACTTTCTTGACTTTTTTGACCCTTTCGTTTACACCTCCAAGCTTTTTGGACCGTTCAATCTGCATCTTCCATTTACCAACGCCTGGATTGTAATCTAAGAATTATACGCATTCATAAATATGATCATAAGATAATTTAGCAAATTTTGCGGTTTTTGGAACTTAAAAACCATCGCCGGTAAGCGTCGAACCATTCCTTAAAGTTTGTTCGCAATAATAGGTACTTTGCTAATTTCACGCTTGTGGACCATTTCCCATCCATTTCTTCATCCTAGAAATCTTCGCGGGCAAGCGTCCAACAATTCCCCAAAGTTTTATCGCAATTGACTGAACGGTAAAATTTTTTAAATTTTGCGGTTTTTGGACCATTCGCTCATTTCTTTAACTCAGAACCTTCCCGGGCAAGCGTAAAACCAATCCTTAAAATTTCATTACAATCGGATGAACGGCATAATCTTGCTAATTTCGCGGTTTTTTGATTTATACCTCCTAATTAACCGTCTACAATTACCCTCTATCAAATCTTCACAATAATCCAGGCTCAAATCATAAAATTGCAAATTTTCGCACCGTGTAATCTACAGTTTCCATTTGCCAACGCCTGCATTGTAATATAAGCATTAAGCGCTTTAATAAATACTCAAGGTAATTTTGAAAATTTCGCGAATTTTGGACCTTAGAGCTCTTCGCGGGCAAGCGTCCAACCATTGGCCAAATTTTAATCGCATTCGGATGACCGATGAAATTTCGCGGTTTTTTGACTATTTCCGCCCATTTCTTCAATTAAGAAATCTTCGCAGGCAAGCGTCCAATCATTTCCTAAAGATTCATCACAATAGAACATTTTGTAAATTTCGCGGTTTTTGGACCATTTTGCCACCATTTCGTCTACTTGGAAACCTTCCCGGGCAAGCGTTGAACCATTCCCCAATGTTTTACCAAAGCTGTAAATTTTGGAATTTTTGCGGTTGTTGGTCCATTTTCCGCAAATTTCTTCAACTAAGAAACCTTCCCGGGCAGGCGTTCTACCATTCCCAAAAATTGCATTGCAATCGGATAAACAATACTACAACAAGAGCAGAATTACAGTTAACGTTACACACTAGAAATGTTGCACATTATTAATACCCCAACGAACAGGAGACTCAACTACAAAACAGACACAGAGAACTGTGCCCACATATAAAGGCACCTCCTCTCAACTGACAATTAGACTCCACGCCACAGAGTTCAGACGTGTAAAAATTGTACGTAAACTGTTTGTGAAAATTTTTGCTAAATGATTATTTGTTAAACATTGGTGTACATTTTTTTTAGTTTGCCCTAAAGACGGTTGCCGAAGAGCAACCGAAATATATCGTAAAAACTTAAAACAAATTGTTTATATCAACCTGACCTCGAGCCGGCTATCATCCATCTAGATTAAAAATATAAATTGAAAGTAATTTTTTACTTTTATGGGTGAGTACTGAGAACGTTCGAATTTTTCTTAAACTGTCAATTTCCATATAAAAAAAATTACTTAAAGAAATTTTTCCTTGCCTGATTTTGTTGTTTGAAACTCAGAAACAAAGCAATACACAAAAGTATTTTGAAAATTGTCACCCGAGCTGGCTCGGCTGTTGTGGGTGGTGTGCATTCTGCGGTCGAAGCGTTTTTTTTTTGGGCCTCTTTCACGCGAAAAAGAAATATCTAGTAAATTTCGTGAAGGAAAATTCGAAAGTTCTTAGTGCTCACCTTAAAATTAAAATAATAATTTTTTTTATTTGCAGTCCCTGGTTGTTACATGAAACTTTTGTAAAATTCGTTATGATAAATCTTCATTTTAAGATTTTCAATCTCATTTCAAGTTTTTTCATCCTTTTTTTTTGTAAGATTGCAATCTTCTTGAAACAGAAATTTTCGATCTAGATTACAGATTGATTTTTTTTCTCTGTGTAGGTGTTTCGGAGAGGAGGACAACATGCAAATTAGGAACAGTGGACATTTGACAATGACACAGTTAGGATTGTATCGCAGTATAAGTATCTGTATCACCTTCACACCACAACTAGCCTTCAAGCAACATGTTATCAACAGAAATAGGTAATCCAAAGTAGCCATTAATTATACGTTGAAAAATTTTATTGCAAATGTCAGTACCATCCTCACTGAGAAATGAAAATGGTTCAATGCAGCTTCTAAAGGAATTCAAACTTACGGAGTCAAAATGTGGGGAAGTTCTTGCTTTGACAAGGTACGCACTCTCAATCTGTACTTCTGCAAAACAATCCTAAATCTACCAGCTAGCACACCGACATACGTTCCATCCATAGAGACGTGGATGGGAGATGACCACATCTACACCTATGCATTGCATTTAAAACACGCGACAAAAATTTTAAATGAGTACACAAGCGACAGACTACCAATCATACTTTCACGCAAAATACAAGAAAGAGAGATCTCGTGGTATAATACTTAGCATGGAAGCTAGAATGCGGAAATTTGCTGACTAAACTTAAAGAAAGAGGACTCCAGGACTATGTGACTAAGGCAAGAAGTAGCGAGCAAGGTAAACGTTGGAACTAAAGCCCAGACGATAATTCTCAGATTCCTAACAGAGTCTGCTAAACTGCTGTTATCAACATGATAATCGAAATTTGGCCGTCGATAGTTTTTTCAAAGTAACCTTGAACTGTTGTAACGCTGTTAAAATTTCAACATGCTGTCGGTAAACAAAACAAATTGGATGTTATGATTTTTAATAAAGTGAAGTTGATTAATTAATGATGCAGAATAATGCAGAACTCACTCAAAAAATATTTTATATAATATATTTTTTTTATTAAATAAAATGAAAACAAATTATTAGAGGTGTTCATTAAGTGTTGTATCATTGTATATGTGCAACTTTGCAGCTGAGCTATCGTGAACACCCTACGTTAAATTAGTTGATTTATTACATTATGATCTTTCTGACTGTTTTTGACATACAAACAAAGACATATATTTGGCTTATTTCAATTGCAGCTCACAAATGTTCACGATAGCTCTGCTGCAAAGTTGCACATATATGTACAATGAAACAACACTTAATGAACACCTCCATTATTTCTTATTATTATGCCTTCTAGCAATCTTCAGAATTATCGCAATGACCCCCAAGTCAATGTTTTTTAAAATGGGGTGCCGAAATGTCAACATTATTAAATGCTTCAGTCCTTGCTGCTTTAATTGACCCATAGCAATACTGTATATTTGGGAGACCAAGCTCTCAATGGCACCTCCCGGTTAATCCAATGGAACGCCACCTGAGCTACCTGTCAGGAAGCGCTTTACAAATGGCATTTGGTGTGGCACCGGTTGCTGTCCTTCAGCGCTCCCCAGGCAGCCTTGCATTCCATCACATGAAATATATAAATTAAATCATAAATTATGTTTCAACATTTGGCGACATGACTTACCACTTTTGTCAAGCTTCCCACTCGCTCTTATCTTTCACTGCGTTTATTGAATAAAGTTTATCAACATTAGAAAATGCCTGTGATCGTCGCTTTCTGGCAGATTCTTTTTTTTTTGGTTCGACTATGTTTGTGCTTCTTACTTACAATTCCGTGCGAAATATCGATTCGATTCGTTCTTACACAATTTCGCGCGAAATGAGGCGTTAACAGCACTTAACTCGCTACGTAATTGGTAACAGAACGTAGTGGCAATACGTAGTCTTTTTTTCTTGTGGAGTGGAAACTGGTTACGGAATCGCGACACGGAAAATTTGAGCAGCAGGTTGTTTCATATGGGGTTTTTCATTTCGCGGCCATTTCACGCCAAGTGGAAACTGCGCTTAACAAAAGATAGGTAAGTTGGTGACTTTTTATCCAAATCCAAAAATAGCAGATCCTTAGTAATTGTTTTACGGGACTTGGTTTAAAATTTCAGAAAGATCGGTTAAAATGGAGATGAGAAATCGGATAAAATTTCACCACCAACGCAATCAGAAATTTGTCATGTGATTCTCTTCGGTTTTCGGTGTAACTTAAAGCCATTACAAATATTCGATGACTGCCAAATTGCATATGGGTCGATTGGTCCATCTCTAAAAACAATTTCAAAGTGGTTCAAAAGATTCCAGACGGTGCATTTTTCTGTAGACGACGAACCACGAGAAAGTCGATCAAAGTCTTCGAGCGACGAGATAAACGTAACCATAGTTACACCTAAACTAGACGAAGACCCTCGATCAACACAGAAAATGATTGCTAATAAACTGCGCTTAAGTGCCATGGCCGTATCTCGAATATGATCTGCATCATGATCTGCTGTACACGAAGAAGTCTGCGAGATGGGTTCCACGCATTTTAAATTCCGCCCAAAGAGAGGCTCGAGTGCACTTTGCTCAATATTTCCTAAATAAATTCGAAAATGGGCAGGCTAGCAACTTTAATAAAGTCGTTACTTGTGATGAAGCTTGGTTCTATCAGTACGATTCGGAAACCAAACAGCAGTCCATGGTACGGAGCCCAACTGGAGCAAACCCACCCATAAAAGCTAAGCAACAAACGTTAGCAACAAAAGTGATGATATCAGTTTATTTCACCAGTTCAAAAATTGTAGCTGCTATTCCCCTGGAAAAGGGTCAGACCGTAACTGCTAAATGGTATACCGAAGACTGCTTGCCAAAAGTTTCCAAAAATTTGTTGGAAAATCGAAAGGAAGAGGAATTGAGGCTCTATTTTTTACATGATGATAACGCTCGAGTTCACACTGCCGAATCAACTAGTAACTTTATTACGCTCTCTGGCATTAAAGAAATATGTCCAGCACCATATTCTGTGGATCTAGCACCTTAAGATTTCTGGTTGTTTTCAAAAATTAAAAAGAAAATTAAGGGGAAAGTTATTTAACACCAACGCGGAGATAGCTGATGCGGTAAATGCTGAACTTGAAAAGCTTGAAAAACAAGACTTTGTAGTCTGTTTTGACAAGTGGGTCTATCGCCTTAAGAAATGAATTGAAATCCATTGAATTGTGGCAGATTAAGAAATAAATGTGCTAGCATATTATTTGATGTTTTTTTAGTCAAATTACCGAACTTTTGTTAGTACCCACGTATATAGTCTGCTTGATTACTCCAAGAGACCTACATACTCCAATGATTTATCTTCAAGAAGTAAGATAATGTGGACATTGAAAGCGAGAGGTGGCCTGAAAAGTCAGCAAGGTAGCACAAATCAACGTGTTGCCAAGTGTGTTTTACATTTTCTAGGTCGCTGCCCAGCGATCAAAGAACTCCGATGGAGGTATTTTAAAAAAATATTCTGACACAGGAGGAAGTAATAGGCACACTAAACGGTCAGGGTGACGAAAATTGGGTTAAACTTAAGAAATACTTAAAGGTGACTGAAATTAACTTTAGGAAACTTGTAAATAACCGAATTCGTTTAAGTAATTTAGTATTTGTAGAAAAAATGTGTGTGTAAGGGGCTATCTCCGCAATGCGCCCACCAATTTTTTTAAATGGTCTATAAATCTATAAATAGATTCCGTTCCGTCTCAAATTTGGGCCAAACATATGTCATTACATCAAAATTATCATTGTTTAATTTCGATGAATTCCTAAACATTAAATTCATTTAGTAAGCAGCGAAGCGCGCGTTTCATCTAGTTAATTATATTGTTTATCCTAATTGTAAATGTCTATACTATATCACGGTTTTTGGGGGCGATTTGATATCTCGCGACAAACGGGGAAGTCCGGTGTTGAAATTGAAAAAGCAGTGACGTTTTTCAGCATACGAGTTGGGCTGACGGTTTTTTTAAGTCCCAAAATAAATTAAATTGTAAATG
>JAEIFV010001029.1:0-104631 GCA_018904265.1 Lordiphosa collinella | reverse complement strand
TTCTCCTACAATCGGTGGAGAGACGGGGAAAGTCCTTCTTACATTTGCTCTTTTTCTTGTCATAGTTTACACTTTACAAACCGTATCTACATATTTTGTTTTGCCTAGTTCAAGTAAATTCCACAATTAAGCTTACCCAATTGTTACCTAGTTTCCTGTTGAATGCCAAACAGGGGAGGTTGGAAAAGATCGACTTGTTACAATCGATTTTTCGATTGTCGATGTTAGCCAACATCAATTATTACCGATGTTTGGATGAAAAAATCGATAAATTCATTGACGATAATCAGAGATTTTCAAATAAAATTTAAAACAATAAAATAATGTCTTTATTCTTCGGGGGAAGAATTTACAAAGGCAGATCATTTTTCGAGATCACAGTTTTGTTAGCAATAAATGAGCATCAGAACCAAGCATGTAGGTAGCTCCAGTTTCAGTTCATAATAATTAAGCCAACAATTTGCGCTCTTATACATCAGGATCTGACGACTTGCCTAGGCTTTAAACATCTCAGATGTAATATTGGTGGCACGCAATATACTTCTTCGAGTTAGTCAACCTTTTAGCGTTTCAGGGGGATAATTTCAAAACAAAAATAAATTAATACATGGTGTGCATTAGTGGAAGGTGGACATCTCTTCCAAAAACTGGGTGATCCAATATCTTCTTCTCTGGTATCGTGGTTTCACCATCAAATACTTCATTTTACTGATGATTTAAAATCCGTTCATTTGGTGCTGTTTCACGCTATTTTAACCTTTTAAAATCAAATCGCTACACTTTGGTTCAGGCACAGAGTTTCGTGATTAAGTGGAAGACAAACAATCGATAAACTGGTCTCTAAAGCGGGTAGCTTCGTTTCGGCATTAAAAGTTAGCGCAAGAAACCATACTTTTTGAAGCGGATATCTATTAGGTGCTGATAGATTCGGGGAATGGTCCCTCTTTTCATATCCAAATGTTCTGTAAGGCAATCATACAGCTTCAAAGGCAACAACGTTGCTGGAGCTTCTGTTTTTCACATGCAATTGCTGAAATTTTTTGATGCAGTCATTATTATCGTAATGATTAGTGAAATGAAGAGGACAATTTTATTTAGGTGGGAATTTGTTTAATAATGCGTCATTAGTATCTTGTAGCAATTCGATTAATTCAATTATAACCGAATTAACATTGACTGATAGCGGGTTTGGGAGCTTGCGTGAATGAGAAGCACTTTTCAATGAAAGAGCTCACAATTTTATACGATCCATCATTAAAAAGGCAACGTTCAATCTGGTAATATTGCCTCTGGCACAAGGCACCCAATGGATTTTCACGTTTTGAGCCTCTTTTTGAAATCCTTGGCATTCTAACCGTGGCTTGATTTAAAGAAGGCTACGATGCGTCATCAAGGTAAAACATAATTGCGTTACAGCCTGGCAATTTCTAGTTTCTTGGACGATCATGTTCAAAGAGAAGGTGAACAGCAAGACGCCGCGTATTGTAGTGGACACGATATTTTATTTGCAGATCACTATTATTATCCTATCAATGATTACACACAACTTTTGTACACATTCATCCCACCTTGTCATGACAGCCTGCAACTGTTTCGCTCATGCTCTTGGCAGTATGATTTGTGGGCGTCAGAAGCTTTTGAGTTGCCAAGACTGCTGACTTTAATTCTAAATCTACTGTTTAAAATGCAAGTTACTGTAATATAAAACCGTCAACCGGGCTCGAAGTTTCAAAAGCATCCACAAAGCAATTGAATGTTATTTGCAACATTGATTGCTAAACGCCATACTCTTCATCGTACTTATTCTCAAGAAGTTACGCCGCGAAAGAACTTTGCTAGTATTTTGTACCGGGATCCAACAAAATGCACCAACAGCACAAAGCCTTTGTCTCTCGAGGACACTAAATGGTTGAATATCTATATGCTAATATCATGGTATACTATTGTTTCAACGTATATATGTTCTTCGCTAGAGCTTATTTTCATTTTCGTAACACTTGACCTTTGTTTAAATAGCGTTTGGTAGGGATTTGTTACAAAGCAGGCTGTAGATATATTTATTTTGCACAGTTCTTATGCATGTTTACCGTAGATGATGTATTAGATTTGACGTTGCCTTTGGTTTTATCTTTGATCCGCAATGATTACATATGGCCTCTTGGCTGCCCTTGGTACATTTTTTAAATGGTCCATACAAAAGAAGGCCCCGTTTGGCGCGACCACTTTGAGTGCTTGCAGCTTCGCAATCTTCTTTGGATGAATCCGCACGCTTTTCGTTTGTTAAAACAGGGCAAGAAAATTTGAGAATCCTTAATTGCTGTAAAATAATTAATATCAACAAACCAACAGTGGTTTTGGCGCGCAGAAAAATGCCGTAATATGTACATACATTTATGCACATTGCAATCATCAAACTCAATTATATCGGGCGTTTGTCCATTGCTACTTTGTCACTTTCACCTCCACCACAATAGTAAACCACACGTACGAAAGCTAAAACATGGCACCACCAATTTATGTAATTAATAAAAAAAACGCGTGGTACTTACTTGTTGTCTGCTTGCCGCGAAGGCAAAATGGTGATAGCAATCATCGACGCTTTTGGATCGATGTATCGATATAGCACAACAGGATCGAGTACCAGAGAATCGATAATCGAAATTCTTGATCGTCGATACACGGGACGAGGCATCGATGATCGTCTCCAACCCCTACGCTACAGGCTCTGGCATATCAATGTGATGAATAGGAGTGGGCAGCGTAGGACCCACGCTGTCCTGCGGTACAACAGCCCGAAATTTGTTCTTGTTTGGGATGTCGCTCCGTCCTGCAACCTCAAAAGCTCTGTCCGTTGGGCCTTGATTAGCAGGTATGTTGGGGCGGTTGGATCTTCGAGAGGCAGACCTGCATACACTCTATAATGAAGGCCCGCCATCGTCGCAGATGCCATACTACGTACTCTTCCGTCATGGCTCCCTTCAAGGATAGTTGACCACTCATATTAACAGTTCTGGAGTTACATGAATTTCGTCGAAAGCCAAATTTAAATCGGGTATGGAAAAAACAATTCGGTCTTTCTTCCAGGGTGATGGGGGTGGTATTAATCACAGACCGTCTTAGCATGATCACCGCAAGAACAATATGGCTCTATTCTGTGAATTCCGTTAAACTGAGTTCGAAAGGCAAACTTTTAAATGTGTGTTGTGGGAAAACCAAACATCCTAAATTATTTTCTTTGATCATAGGTACGCAATATTTTATCACCTTTGTAGTTGTATACTTCAACTTCTTCAGACTTAAAAAAATCCATCGCTTGGCGCGACATTTGCTCTACTCGCCCCAACGCACAGTGGATCCGCATCCATCTAGCAGAAATAAAAAGTATATTTTAATAATATGCGATAACACAGGTTTTAGTTTTGATTTTCTATTTAATTGGTTACTCTTGCAAAAAGCTAAAAGCTTTTGAATGAGCTTTTCAGTGCATCTCTGATCGGCGGTCGCGAGCTTTGAAACTTACCTTATTTGGTGGCACGTGTCTACACAAAGATTTTGAGGTTGTTTGTGATTCGTTTAAATTATCAAAACAAGTGATATATTTGAGTATATTTATCAGACCGTAAAGAGGCTGGATTATTTTTATTTTTAGACCAACACACACACTTCTAATGACTCAGAAAAAAAAATGGTTCATACACCATACCTTTATTTTTCACCTCGATATTTCACCAAGGATTTAAATTTATGATTTTTAGTGTTTTCATACTCAGTTGTTTGTCTTTATGACAAACTCAATCATCTCTACCATCTAGGCAAATTTATGACGAGAACATATTAGAAGAACTGGTACAACGAAGGATTCCATATATAATGTCCGAAACACTAGACTAGAACGTATTAACAACAGCCACATATTTGACGAGATTTAAAGGATGGTATCATTTGACGTAGTAATCCTCTTCCCAGCATCCCAACGGATTTGGCACTAGAAGTGATCCAGAAGAGATGGAATGAGATGTTTACTATATATTATATACTCGAAGAAGTTTGAATTATGGATAACATCCTTCTGCATCACAGAAAATAGGTATTTTAAGTATGACGAGAAGATGTATACTATCCAGCCGTTGACCACTAATGGGATCGCCAGCATCACCAATTATCGCCGATATTGGTTATAAAAAGAAGTTGTAAACCAGACGACGTGGGTCACCAGACTTCACCAAATAATATGGATGACTTATTCATAATAAATAAATATGACGAAGACATATGAGAATACACTTGGACAATAACAGTTACCTTACAAGACATAAAATTTTACTTTTTGAGTTGGAGATGGACCAAAACTACCATTTAGGATTCAATAATACATAGAAAGACAACACATTAAAACGATTGGTAACAAAACCAACAGATTTCTGGTAGAATTATTAATTACTTCTCAAAACACCCTAAACCATTATACTAATACTGTACGTAATTTTGTCAGGAAAGTTTTGGGAAGTAATGATCCCAAAGCCACAAAAATAACAGAAACGAATAATTGAAATTCTCAAGTCCAACAATGCTTCTTAGTCATTACGTGCCGATCTTAAAGTATCATAATGAGAAATTGTAAACCGAAGGAAAAAAACTCCCAAAATTTATAAATCTGTGACTTATATATACCAAAGGCCTGATCAAATGACAATACATATCTTGCATCGTTACCAATAATGAAGATTTATACCCATAGCCCTATAACAAACCATAATATACAATAATTAATAAATATTTTGAATAGAAGAGCAAGAGTACCAACGCTGATAAAAAGCACATTAATTAAATCCCATGTTGGGACATCGAACTAATATATGCGACAAGGTATATATTAAAATGTTCAAATCAAAATTAAAAACTAGACTATCAGACATAAGTCTGATAGCAAAAACGACGCATGAGACACCAAACACAAAACAGCACTGCGGCCCATTGTAGAGAGATCAGACACTCACCAGATCCTCAGCTGTGAGAATATTACAACAAGAGCAACAATACCAAAAACGGTTTCGGAGATGCTGCACATCATTGACACACCACGCACATGATTATTTCGAACTACAAAACGGACACAGAAAATTCTTCCAAAGATATTTATACAGACACCTTCTCGATATTAATAAGGTAAGACAGTTTGCTTTCACAAAACCTTTTGATGCAGGTTGACCGATTGTACGCCGTTGCTCTCTGTATGTAATATTTTGTGACCCTTTCAGGCTTTAATTGTTGTTACCGCTTAAATGATATTGTTTCGGAAAGTTATTGTTACAGTTCGATACGAATGCCGATGGAGCAAACTAACAGAGTGAGATCGACCTTAGGGTGCACACATTATTTTGGTGTTTGTTATTAAATTCCAGGTGCCACAAACACACCTGATCTGGATGGCAAAACAAAGCATTTAAAAAAAAAAAGCTTCACTGATAACAATATTTTTATAATGGGGATAAAAATCCTGGATCGAGAATAATTATTATGACCAAACAAAATTGTTAAAACTAAAATATAATCATTAGTATGTAATAAAAATTACTCAAAATAATTATCAGTGACAAATATAACAATCATATTTTACTGATCAAAACGGTCGCTGACATATTATTATCACTAAACAAATACAAACCCTATAACTTTGTTTACGGTCCCTATATTTAAAGAAGGTATGTACTAAAATACAAATTGTATGTTCGTGGCCCGTCTTTTCCCGTGTAGCTTAAAAATGCGTTATTTGTATGTTGACTTGCGCGAGAATTGTTTTTGAGCGCTTTACCGTCTTCACTGGACTGTACCTAACGCTATCCAATCCGTGGCCCCCAATAATTGGCACTTATGTAAGAGTGTGGTCTGTGTGGTGGGAAAACGTCCAAATGATAACCAACCAGGGGTCCACACTCGTAGGTCTATTGCGCTTTTGAGGTGAGAATGTCAGTCCTAGCAAGGGGTCTGTTTGTGGTACGTGGTGTTGGCGTAAATGCCGTACTCATGGTGCAGAATTATTAGGGTGCTAAACAATATGGATTTGGCACAATTTGAGAAGAACTATAAACTTATCTGACAACGATATTAAAAAGAAATTAATAAATTGGACTAATTTTGTAAGCAGGCTTGCAGCGAAATGGAATAATTGCCATTACACCACTAAGTTTTCTTTGAGATAGAAATGGCTTAAGATGCCGCTCATTTTATATATCATTTCTAGGTCAACATCATGATATTGGTAGGCCTAAAAGCGATTTTTGGGGGATTTGTAAAGCCCAGCAGATCTTCCAAAACAAGTGTCTACATCATCTGAAAGTCACAATTGAACAATTGATGTTGGCTACAAGCTCAGTTTTATAAATCTGGAATGTGAACGGCTTCAAAATTTATGGTGCTGAACCACATTAAAGAAGTCATTGGACACCAAAATAACCCGTGGCTTCTCACCTTATGCTCGCTTTTCCCTATCTCGTTGTGAGGCTCACCACACGTTGATACAAGCTAACACAATAATACCAAGGAGAGTGATCGCTTATTGCAAAAGCAAAGATTATGTGTTACCCAGACGGACTAAAAGTAACCGATTATTCTGCTGAAATAACTCTACAGAATTTAGTAGACCATGCGGTAAGCCGTATCATAAATGCGCACTCGCAGGTTGTTGAAAATCATGTTTCAGGGGAAAATAATAACAGAAGTTTGACTGCAATTTACAAATGGGGCTGCGATGGAAGCAGTGGCCACGCAACCTATCGCCAAAAGTTTCAAGATGGTGAAACAAGTATGGTCGATCAGCATTTATTTACTGTTTGCCTTGTACCATTACAAGTTCAGCTTGGTTCGACAAATTGTGGAAGAACACGCGACCTACATCAACCCGCTATTGTCGTCCCATAAAACTTATTTGTCAGAAAGAGACAAGTGAATTAATAACTTTGGAGACTGACAAGTTTAAAGCCAAATAACGTCGATCAAGCCAACACTGACCAGCTCATATACCATACTCCATGAATTTCATCTGACGTTGGTGGATGGTGAACATTTGGTGTTCTAGCAGAAGCATCCACACAGACATGTGGAATTGTAGAGCAGTAAAGACCTAAATTTGGATTTGGGTAAAAGCGTTACCCGGTTGACTCAGATCTATTGAAATATGGCTTATCTAGTCTTCATGGGTGGATTAGATTTTTGAATGTGTTTTACATTTATCCTAAAGACTTTCCATTAAAAAATGGCAAGTTCGCACAAGATAAGCCGGAGGTGGAAGCTAGAAAAATTAAAAATACAGTCAGAACTAAGGAAAGAAATGGGCATTTTAGTGGACATACCAATGGCTGGTAGTGGCAACACAACAATGGTAATACAGCTAGACGATTTTTTCAGCCAACCTGATTTGGTATCACGCATCACAGGAGTTAGCGAGGCACTCATTATCATTTTAGTGTCATTTACGTGCATTAACTTGTGGCTATGAAATCAATATCGATGCATTTAGTTCATAATGCCATGAAATCAGCTGAAATGTTTGTCGACTTGTATCCATGGTTTTATATGCCATCATCTGTCCATAAGATATTAATTCATGGTGCAGACATCATAAAGCATGTGGGTCTTCCTTATTGGCATGATGTCTGAAGAAGCCCTGAAGCCAGGAATAAGGATTGCCGGAATATACGGGAGAATCATTCTCGAAAGAACAATAGATCTAATACAATGGAAGATGTTATGCACGCATTACTCGTGTCTCTGATCCACTAATAACATCATTGTCTAAAATGTCAACAAATTCGGTTAAATCTATTAAATTTGATAAAGTTGTTGCTGGTCTTCTAATAAAATTCCCACATTTAAATAATGACTCTGAATCTTCAGATTCCGAATAATAGTAGGGAATAATAAATAGAAAACAAACTCATTAGTTAAAATGTAAATTAAAAAAAAAAAAACTTAAAAATTAAAAAAAAAAATGATATTGTTGAACATTTATTGGGTTTGTTTTTTTAACATTTGTATGGGAGCTATGGGAAATACCTAACGTTGGACATTGAAATTTGGAGAACATATAACGTAAAATGAATTAAAAACTGTAAGTACAAAGTTTCATTAAAATATCAATTAATTTACTAAAATTATTAATTTAATTCTGCTCGTAGAGCTATTGGACCCACTGTGCAACGTGTGACGCTACAAAAGAAATAAATGTTAACATTGAATTGAACAAAGACAAGTATAATGATGTAAACAGATGTAAAGACAGTTGTCTCATGTACCTAAGGCTGCAAACACAGTGCGCGCTGAAACGAAGATGAAGCTGAAGACGAAGCTGAAGACGAAAAACTGCGCAGTACGATTTACATGAATTCGCTCGAATTCGTTCAGAGTGCAAGCGAAGACGAAGAGGAAGATGAAGACGAAGCGCAAGCAAAAAGCGTAAAACGGTGCAGTACTGAATTTGAAGATGAATCGCTTGCTTTTTAGCCGTTGTTGTTGTTTGTTAATTTGTCGGGGTAAATAAACAACGAGGAGCTAATTGCAGCGGTTTTTGCAAAACGCTGCTTATGGGACCAGCAAAATAAGCTCTACCATAATAGACAAGTTGTTGAGCAAAATTGGAACATAATTGCAAATGAATTGAACCAGGATGGTAAGTAATTTAATATATATTAATGAAGAAATACAAAATTATGAAATTGAAAACTTATGTACTATCAGCATTTCTACGGCTGCAAACATAACTGCGAAAAGTGTCTCTGATTATTCGACCTCTTTTCCTTGAACTTTCCAATATAGTTTTTGGTTCGTTGTTAATAAACTTTTCTCCTTCTGTCATGTGAGTGTCCAGATCTTCTAAATCTAATATTGTATTATGCAATATACAAATAGCTTTAACAATAATTTCTGCGTTGGATGGTATCGTTTCAATTGGCTTCCATAATATTCTCCATTTGGAATTAATTATGCCGAAAGCACATTCCACACACCTTCGTGCTCGTGACAAACGTCGATTAAAATATTCATTTTCCAAAGTTAGATTTCTTCTGGCATATGGTCGAAGAACCCTGCAAGCAAGACATATGGCATAGATATTGTGGTATTGGGCAATTCGGTGTCTTTCGGAAACTTTAGTTCTCCAGAACTTTTCATTTTGTAAATATCTGAGGAAGCAAAGGTTCCACCATCGCTTTGACGTCCATAACCACCAACTTCAATAGTGACAAATTTACATTTTGCGTCAGCAACTCCCTGCAGTACTATTGAAAAAAACTTTTTATAGTTATAAAACATAGATCCGGAGTTCGCTGGGCATTTTAGACGTATATGCTTTCCGTCGATAGATCCAACACAATTTGGAAATCCCCAAAGATTCCAATATTGCTCCGCAACTTTTTTTAAGCTTTGTTCTGAGGGCACTGGCATGTGTACAGACTGCAAAACTATCCACAAAGCTTCACATGTCTCTATCACAATAGAACGAACCGTTGAAGCACCCATTCGAAAGTTAAAAGACAAGGATCTAAATGAAGCACCAGTAGCGAGATATCTAATAAAAACAAATAGAAAAAAAATTTTATTTGGTTAAATACTTAAAATCGTAACTAATAAAACGTTAATCTATTTTTCAGCTTTGTCTTTGAAAAAAAAATGGAAACAATTGAGAGACACGTTCCGGGCTGAATTAAAGAAATTTCCATCGGAACGTTCTGGCGACCCTGGACCAGATACAGTCAATGAGATGGGTTCTCAATGGTGTCATTTTGCATCAATGATGTTTATAAAGGACCAGATAAAATGCCGCCAATCTTCTGGAAATTTAAGTCGCCAAAAAAAAAGCAATGTACAGGACTTTAATATTGAAGAGGATTTGAACAGTATTGATTTGGAGGTGTCGCAAGAAAATGTCTTCGAAGAAAACGAAATGAGTACTTTTGAAGTGGAAACGTCTACGCCACAACATCCTAATCCTAGGAATCTCAAACGGCGCATTTATAATATGGAGGATGAAATGCTCAATATTGAGAAAAAAAAGCTGGTGTTGTTGGAGCAAAAAACAAAAAACAAGATTCCAGCCGACGATGAAGACATGGCTTTTTTTGTGAGCTTATTGCCACACGTAAAAAAAATGGATTCGCGGACGAAGCTTTTATGCAGAATGGATATTCAAAAATCGGTCTATAATCATGCGTACAATATGGGGCAGTCATTTCAATTCCAAAATGTGGAAAACCAAAATTCATACATATGTGTACCATCACCGACTGTACTTGATTCTTCGTCAATCCAATTTTCTGATAATGCTTCGTCACCACAGGAACCAAGCCAATACGTTCAATCAGGAAATACTATAACTTTCACAAATTAACAAAAAAAATGTAATAATCAATTATTTTATAACTATGTTAATATTGAGAAATTAAAATGAATAAATGAATTAATATAAATATATTTTGAATAATTCCTTACCTCAATGTCACAATAAGCCTTTCAGCAGGCATAATTGGAGTTCTAATAAAATTGGTCCAATTTTTAATAATTAGTGGCTCAATATTTTTCAAAATGTAGTCGAATGTGCTGATTTTCATTCGGGTGTACGCCACAAATCTGGTTTCATCCTGACGCAGCTCATCATACAAATGATGAAACTCGCCAAAATTTTGTCTACCCAAATTAATAGGATGAATTTTCATTTTCTTGCATTTTAATTTACATTTTAATTTAAAATACAAACTTTCTTGTAAAATCAGCTCATCATCTGATGACGAATCCATTGCGACTAACATAACAAAAACGCAACTGATTCGTCCTGCACTATGTACACCTATGCTTACTCCCAACGCAAGCAATTTGTCTTCAGCTTCGTCTTCTGCTTCAGCGCGCACTGTGTTTGCGTTTAAGTTAGACTATAAAACAAGCGAGTAAAATGAATTAAGATCAATTTCTAACAAGTACGCGTGAACGTGTTGTTTGAAGGAAAAGGTTGCACAGGTCTCGAAACCCGAATTTCGTAAACTACTATTAATCAAACACGTGCATATGATTGTTAAACTAATCGATGGGCCAGTAATTTGTATGACAGAGCAAACCAAAAATGTTCGGCCTATAAAAGGCAACGGGCAGCTTTGAATTGTGAGTATTTTGCTCAATTAACTAAAGCTGGTAACATGCCTTTCATACCAGAGAATAGCTATGATGCGGACAGAAAAATTTGGATCGGTGCTCAGCCATCGAGCTACTTTTCAAAGGATTTATCCCTGGGAGAAATTATATTCCATGAAATGCGCAGGCATCCCAAGTTAATAGCACAGGTGAGCTGATGTATGACAATTTAAATGGAGAGTTTTTCCAGGTCGTTGCTTTTATTCCCAGATTTCCGCCACTGAGAAAACCGTCTTAACACGGGAGGAACTGCATTTGAACTCAATGCGAGTGGCTAGCTATATGCTTGAACTGGGACTACTTCAAACTGATATCGTGGGCATAATAGCCAGGAATACCACACACATATTTGCCGTTGCCTATGCGTGTTTTTTCAACGGTATAGCCTATCATTCCCTAAACATAACATACGAACAGGAGACTATCGAGAATCTCTTTAACATTACCAAGCCCAGATTGATCTTTTGTGATGGCGACGAGTATGAGAAGATTCGTGCTGCTACTATGAATTTGAATGTGACGATTGTCACAATGCGAAAGCATGCAGAAGATTCGATTAGTATCGAACAAGTGTTGGGTACCACCATAAGGGAAGGATTCGAGCCGGCACGACTGGAGCAGGGAAACCATCAGACCTTGGCCATACTTTGCACATCCGGTACCACAGGTGGACCAAAAGCTGCAACTGTTAATAATTTCGAGTTAATCAACCAGATATGGTAAGAATTCATTATTAGAGAGAAAATAAGGTCAGCTTCTACATAGTACATTAATAGTAACTTCAGTGACTTGCGCCTGCTGAGTTTTTTTTGTGCCCTTCTACTCTTCTGTACTAATCTTCCTCTCTTTATCATTAAGCGATCTTACCACCTCCGATGTGATGTATACTCACACCAGTTTGGACTGGCCATCGGGCACTGGAGCTACTATTCTTTCTGGGGTATATAGCGCTACCCGTGTCATAGCCGACAACACATTTGACCCCGTATTTATTCTTCGCCTCATTGAGAAATACAAGATCACCTGGATGCTTCAGGCACCCTCGCATCTCGCAACAATGGTCAATACCAAAGAATTTGAGCAAACGGATTTCTCCAGCATTAGCAGATATTTATATGGCGGCAGCAGCTGTTCAGTTGAGGTACAACATCACCTGCGCAGTCGTCTGAGACAGGATTGCAGTATGAAGTTTTGCTATGCCACCTGTGAGCTGGGCTGCATGGCAGCCATGAACTATCATTTCGATGAGAAACCCAACTCAGTGGGTCGTTTACAAAGCGGCTTCAAGCTGAAAATACTTGATGAACAAGGCGAACCTCTGGGACCAAATGAAACTGGTGAAGTGTGCGTTCATCATGGAAGGTATTGGGCTGGCTATTATGCTAACTCCGCAGAGTCCCAGATTGTTCGCGACTCCAAGTTTTGGTACCATACCGGTGACTTGGGCTACATGGATGATGATGGATTTCTGTTTTTGGTGGATAGAAAGAAGGATATGTTACGGTATCAGAATATCATGTATTATCCACATGAAATTGAAGTGGTGATCTCCCAAATGCCTGAGGTGGCCGAAGTTTGTGTCTTTGCTGTGCATAATGATTTTACGGGCGATGAGGCAGCTGCAGCGGTGGTAAAGAAATTGGGTAGCCAGTTACAGGCTCAGGATGTGGTAGATTATGTAAATGCACACGTAAAGGTCGAGTACAAGAAATTGCATCGTGGAGTGTTCATATTGACTGAACTAATGCGCAGTTCCAATGGCAAGGTCAATCGAAGGGCGACCAAGGCTCATTGTTTAGAGACGATGGGGTAAAGTCGAGAGCTCCCACCGCAGTTATTTAGTTTTGTTAAACATTTGGTGTTATATCAAGATTAATAAACCCTTACCCAAACTTATTGAAAACTAATCAAATTAAAACAAGGGAGCTGTAGTCGAGTGCCCCGACTACAAAATACCCTGTTCCCTTGACTTCTTGTGTTTTCCTTTACATACACACACTCACACATACACACACACGCTCTAACATACGCACACACGCAAGCGCAAACGCGGTAACTGACAATGCAAGGCCCCCCCTCTCTCCCACAAGCAAAATTGATTCGTATATAACTTCGGTGTTTTTCGTCCGATCTTATTGATCTTTTCAGAATAGATAGATTTTTTTTTTTTTTTTGTTGGACAATTAAATCAGAATAAATTAGTTTTAAAGTATAGCTACAGCCTTACTTATTATTTATATCATTTTGGTAACATTAATTAAAATATTATTATTTACAAAATTAAATACTTCTATTTTTTATAGTGTATAAAAAAATTCGATATTATTATTTATATTTAATAATTTTTTTAAAATTAATTATTCCTATTTACTATTGAATCAGTTTCTTTTAAGGGATTATGTGGGGCGGGAACAGGGATTCAGGTTGGAGTTGGAACATTCAACAAATATGTGTTGGAGCTTAAGGGGAGTGTTGCAGAAGCTACAAGCAGGGATAGGGAGGCTGTTAAAGTAATTTATATTTTTCCTAGGCAACTTATTATTTGTTACTTGTATTCATATTTTTTTATGGGTAGTTAAATGTTTTTTTTTTTCAGATTTTATTTTATTTTTAAAATAAAGCTTGTTCGGTCTTGAAGTGGTTTCTTTTGATATACTTGAGAATGTCAGTGAATATTGTAGTTGCTTGTAAGAAAAATAGGTTTTTGAAGTAAGAAGAGGATCTTCTTAAAGGGAGAAACATTATCTCCCAGTGATTCCGCAGCGCCCTGGGATCCAATATCAGCTTAATTTTGTATCAAAAATAAATATGGAAGGGCCCAATTCTTATTAAGATGGCTAAGTAAAAATGTGAGTCGGTACAAATGGCAGTTGGTTGAGTAGGAGGTTACGCAATGACATCGTTGTAGATAGAAATGATTTCTCGCTGAGAAGATAAGAGCTGTATAGTGGTAAGAGGTGTTGGAGGCTGTTTATCATTATATACTGACACAAAGGAGGTTGCTCGGTTGGACTTGGAACCGTCTGCATATATAAATCAGCTGTGATGGTAGAGAGTTTTGGAGTTCCAGGATGAGAGTACTGAAGATGGAGAAGATTTCGGTAGCAGGTGGAGTGAAGTGTTTAATGAGGATGAAGAGACGGCAGAAAAGTAAATTTGGGTACCATAGGCCAAGGTGGATGTTATTTGTATGCAGCGCTGCAGAGCGTGATAGAATTTTGGGGTTTTTCTTTTTAGCTTGGAATATTGTCAATTGTTTTCTTCAAAGTTATGCGTTGTTGGACAAGAGACCAGGTTTTAACTATGGAGAGTTTGGTTCGAATTTCTATTGGTATGACTTTTGTTTTGAAAAAGGAGATTGTTAATGGGGGTGGATCGGAAAGCACTGAGGTGATCCTGATGGCAGAGTGGCGGTGCTGGGATTTGATTGGTTGCAGTTGAGTTTGGGGTGTGTTCCTGCAAAGGTATAGGCTAGGACCTATTTTGGACATGATCAGCTGATTCATGGCATTAGGACGGTGAGTTGGTAGCAGTTGTACTTTTTGGGTTGGAGAGATAATTTAATTATATTAAGTCTATGTTAGAGGGATGTATAGAGATTTGAGATGTGGTCATTCCAGTTGTACTTATTGTTGAGAAAGTGATTCCAAGATTTTTAGGGTTTTGTGTAAGTGATTGGGGTTAGTGTAGCTAGACTCGAAAATTCTACCAAAAGATTAGCAACTAACCGAAGGTTTTAAGCCCAGAGACACACTATTAAAGGACGAGCAGAAACTGGAAAAGGCAGGTACTAAATGGATAAAACTATTTCTCCAACCTAAGCTGGAGGTGATGACGAACACCTAATCAGGATAACATAGAGATAGATCCTGCTGGGACCATACAAAGAAGCCCTTTGTTAGCCATTAAAAGTCGAAACACCAATTAGCTGGCGCTGATGAGCTGCCTGCTGAATTGTTCGGGCTGGCGGTAGAGCTGGTTAAGGTGGCCGCACATACCCTCTGCGGAGTACCGAAGAAAGTCTACAGATTGAACCTATGTGCTCTGTCCAATATTTAAAATGGAGACCCTGGGCGGTTTGCGCCACCGCGGATCAGTCTCCTTCCCATCGCATATGGGGTTCTATCATGTGATCCTATGGGAACGTCTAAAGCCAAATGGGTAAACTGATAGAACCTTACCAGTGTCTTTAGACCTGTCAACCAAAGACATCCACATCGCGACAAATCCTGGAGAAGACCAAGAGAGAAAAGATCAGTACCGACACCTTTTACTGACTATAGAGCATCCTTTGACACACCGATAAGGCTAACAACGTTTTTGAAAGCCCTGCCTACTTTTGGTATTCCAGCAAAGAACGTTCTGACTTTGGTTGCTGACGCTGAGGAAGCAACATAAAAGCCCGTCAAAAAGGTAAAAGACCGCTCCGAGCCTTCGATGTACCAAAAGAGATGTTAGGTGGGGTGATACCTCAGCGTGCGACCATAATTTAATCTGCTGATGGAGCACATACTGCGCTCAGTGCGCCCAAATGCTGACAGAACGCGCACCATCTGAACCAGGTAAGGATAACATGCTACGTGAATATGGCTGAGGCGCGTATATGACACATCATCGGCAAAGTGAAATCTGGTAAACAGGTCAGAGATATAGTAAACAAACCATATATTATGGGGTAAATGATAAGCATCGCGACATAACGCAGGTTGAGTCTACCGCCACACACTGTTGGTAGGACTACAACTTCCAGAGTTATTGTTAAGGATTCTGTCACACCCTTAACGAGACGCGCTGGGCCGAACAGCGATACAATACCGTAAAAGGCAAGCAACAACAGTCTGAAGTCCGAAGAGAAGAATACTCTTTCAAACCGATTTTGCATGGTTACTGGGGTAAGGAGTTGAAGAGGAGCCCTCTCGGGGAAAACGAAAATTGCGCTCTACTACCAAGTCGCTGTCATTCAGCGGTCCCCACTATATGCAGAAGCATGGACAATAAAATTATCAACGATGAGGTAAAGGAAATGGCGTGTTGAGAAAGTTCTTCGGAGAATTTATGGACCTCAAACGTTGGGCGACGAATTTCGCATCCGGGAATGAATCAATGAACTGGTACGAGCGCCTATGGGGTCATCGTTTATCCAGCGCATAAAACAAACAGCGGGCTGCGCTGAAAGGACATATTAACCGGGCGGTGATAACGGTCCAGCAAAAATGGTGGGCGGGGGTCACCATGTTCATTGAGGAGAGCGAGTGGCGGGCATTAGGCAGAAAATGAGACCGTAAAAATGAGGTTTACGGATGATTTTATTTTCACTCAAATGGTCGTAAACAAAGAAGAAGAAGAAGTTCAATAAACAACAACCAGAAGCTACTAAACCGAACCTACGCAATTTATCATGCTTTGTAGTAAATATAATTCATACACGCTCCTGATAATTACCAGACTTTGAACTAGACTTTCGATGAAACCGAAATCTCTCGAAAAGTTCCCCCAGGTCACCGACGGATTTGTCGATGATTTGGTAAACCACAACCGAAGCCAAAATCTTTACAGATATTAGGGACACACCCCAGAAAAAAACAATATTTATAAGTAAACAAGCAAGGGAGCTTGGTAGTCGAGTGCCCTGATTACAAAATACCCGACTCTTTGTGTTTTCACGCCATACACACTCACACATAATAAACACACGTATGTTACAAACGGTCGGTAACTTTGACAGGCGTATACCCCCTCTACAACACACAGTCTGATTTCCAGTATAACTTTGGTGTTTTTAGTCCTGATCTTAGTGATATCTCTTATAGTCTCTGAGATCGACGCATTCAGCATGGACAGACGGACAGACAGACAGACGGACAGACGGACGGACATGGCTAAATTCCGACTCGGCTGTTGATGCTGATCACACTATACACTTTAGAATGCAAATGTTTCCTTCACCTGTTACATATTTTAGAAATAACAATTAGATGATCCTTTCCAATTGCAATGGGAACAGGGCATGCCAAATAGGAAAGTTACCTCTGAAAACACAGCACTAGTTCGTGTGGCTGGTGAGATAAAACACTCTACTTGTGCAACCACCCTACTTACTTATCAGAACCCCTAAGCAATGCGTTTCTTCTTTTCATTTTCTTTATATAAATGTCCGGAATAGGTCAATCAAGCACCACTTCGTTTGGCTAATGTAGGTACCACAGTTATAGTGTTCCTTATAAAGGACTACACATCAGTACCCATAATAGAATGAAATGTGCAGGTACCCATAAAAGGACCACTTGGGCAAGTAGCTACTAAGCTACCATCAAATTAGATACTAATTTAAATTAATGAAATATTTATTTTATTAATAATTATTTTCTGAGTTTTTAGTTTATTCACGCATTTCAGCTTAAAAAGTGGCGTATCTTTTGTAACTGCAGGGCTTTTCGCAGTTGGTCCTCAGCTGACCCAGTCCCATAGACACCAAATTTACAGAGCATCTGAAAAAAGAAAAAAATGTATTAATTACAACATTAGAAAGTGTTTAAAACTAGTATTATTTGGAACCCATGAAAGGGGTGCTGAAATGGCATGATATTATCTAAATTCTTTGTTTTCTACATTATTTCACGGCTATTTTTATATTGTGGTTATTTTTAAAGAAAGGTTTCATCTATGTAGCCAGTATGCCTTTTCTGCAGCTAGTCTTCTGCAGATCCAACTCCATCCCAGTCCAAAGCAATTGCATCTGGAAGGTAAAAATTTAAAATTAATTCACAAGCTTAAATTTTGCATTTTCACTCTCCCTCTTTATTGCCGTGACACGTTATTTAATATGTATAAATATTTTTTTTTTTATGTTCTTGCCGTCTCATATGCTTTTACATGTTACTTAAGTTTATTGTTATTAGCTTAAGTGGTTGTTCACTTTAAAATATTTTTATATTTATTCACTGTAAAATTCACTTTTTCACTTGGTGGTACGTCAACTGCAAATGCTGTCACAATCTGAAGTGAATGGCAAAAGCAAAGAATGTTCAAGAATGCAGAAAACGCGTGCTAGAAGACAAAATAACGATTTTTACATTTGTTTTTGTTATCTAACGAAAAATGCGTGGGCAACAGTAAAATATCGAAAATTCGTTTACGCTTTCTGCTTCTTTTCATTTTTGTCTGACACATTGTTCGGCGTCCGTTTACCATAAGGGTTATTCAGGAAAGTACCCATCTACTCTGTCGCTGTGGTTTACAGAATATGGAGGCCATAAATATTTGTATTTTTTTGGGTTCGGCGTTCGTTTACCATAAAAACAACCGAGTAGGTAGTTCCAGCATGGCCAATCGCCACCATCAGTACTAGAGGGTAGCTTCGGCTCGGCCGAAGTTTTTTTGTATGGTTTGTTTTTTCTAAATAAGACTACTTTTCGGACCTTACATTTCCATGGGAGCTATACAAAATTCATATGTAGATGTCCGATATCGACCAAATTTAGTGGATTCTAGGAAAAGCATAACAAACTAACATGTACATTTTTGAAGGTGATTCCATTTCAAACAAATAAGTTTTTCACACTAGAACCTCTCTTTCGACCGATCATTCATACTGCAGCTATATGCTATAGTCATCCGATTTTGACAAAACTTTGTGCAGTTGTGTAAAAGTATATATAATAAATATATGCCAAAGTAAGAGACGTTTTCTATTGAAAACAAAAAGCTTTTCTACTAGAAATAATTTTTCGACCATCATTTCTATGGGAGCTACATATATGCTATAGTCATCCATTTTTGACCAAAATTTGTAGAATTCTGTGGGAGCATAAAAAACAAATACATGCCAATTTTGAGCAAATTTCCATTGAAATCGAAAAAGTTTTTGTAACTAAGACTACTTTTTAACCCTTGCGAGAGTTATTATAAAATGTCCGATGTTTGCAACGCATAGAAGGAAGCATCTCCTGACCACATAAAGTATATATATTCTTGATCTGCATGACTAGCTGAGTTGATTTAGCCTTTGTCCGTCTGTCCGTCTAACTTTATCGTTTCTCTCCCGCGTCGTTTTAAAGCTATTCTCACCAAACTTTGCACAAAGTCTTTTGGTACAAATGCGCTGCAAATTTGTCGGAGACTGGCCGGATCGGATGACTATAGCATATACTGCCGTTAGAACGATCGGGTTGAAAAACTAGTCTTAATAGAGAAAACTTTTTTGTTTTTAATGGAAAGTCCTCCAAAGTCCAGTATTTCTTAAGGCTTTACTATCCCTTGCCATGATTTCACTAAGTTTGTTCCGAAATCGGATGACTATAGCATATAGCTGCCATAGAAACGATCGGACGAAAAACTAGTTCTGAGTGAGAAAAACTTTTTTGTTTATAATGAAAACGTCTTACCATTCCATACACCATTACCTTATATACTTTTACAATTACTTTTTTACTCCCAATTCTACAAGATTGGTTGAAATCGGATGACTATAGCATAAGCGGCTGGGCCGTGGGAACCATCGGTCGAAAAAATCGTTCTAGTGAAAAATTTTTTTTTTTTTTAATGAAAACGTCCTTATCATTGGCACTTACACTATTTTATTTACTTTGGACACATTTCTACAAAGTTTTATCAAAATCGGATGACCATAGCATATAGCTGGTGTATTTGTCTTACGTGACATCGCCTCCAATACTCTTCGCAATCAACAGTGTATTGATGCTTTTCCAATGATTTTACCAAGTTTAATCGAAATCAGACATCTTTTATATTATAAAATCCCATAAAAAAGTACTGTGCAAAAGTAGTCTTAGAAAAACTTTTGGGTAACAATGAAAGCTGCAGCAGGGTATACAAACTTCGGCCGAGCCGAAGATTAACTTTAACACCTATTTTTTAGACTCTCTTTTCTATGACAGCTATAGTTTCGACCAAATTTGGTGGAATCATGGAGCGCAAAAGTAAACTAAGAAATACAAACTAAGAAATGAAGGCGCTTGCATTTAGGGGCACACCTAGTGATGTGGTGCTAAAAAAAGGTGATTTTTGGGAATTTTTATTGAAAAACTGCTTTACTCAATTATTTCAAAATTTTAGGAATATATTTATACATGTTTCAAGAATATACAGTGAAATTTTTAAAAAAATTAAATATTTTTAGTTAGAGTCGATCTCCAACGGCGCGAAAAAAAAGTTCCTTCACTGCTGCAGATCAGACTCCCAAGGATGAAATTTAAAAAAAAATTCTCGTTAAACTGATAATATTGTATGTACAATGACCTACGAATAAAAAAAAAATCAAAAATTGACAATATGGCGGCGTTGTAAAAAAAAAAGTCGAATTTCACCCCAAAATTTTGGTCGTTTTTGGCTGCCAAAATGCGATTTTTTGATCAAATCAAAAACCTATTTAGGTCATTGTACAGGAGAACTATTATATAGAACATGTAAAAAAATTCGATAGGACATCGGATCATTTGTTGTTTTTGATGTGATCACTATGCAGAATTTCAGGAAGTGCTGTTTCCGAGAAAAACACGTTTAAAGATGAGCTAATGAAACTCTCTAGCTGCCAGAGCGCATTTAAGCTCTTTTTAAATTGCTAAACTCAAAAACTATTTGAGATATCGATTTGAAATTTTAATATTTTTTTAAAGGTGTAAATCTACCGCAATATTAAAAAAAGAAAAATCGATTTGGGAATTTCACTCAGTCTGCCCCTAAAAACAACAAGTTTTTCTCACTAGAACTAGTTTTTCGACCGATCGTTCATATGACAGCTGTATGCTAGGTCAGCCGATCCGGCCGTTCCACTTTGTGGCGCGTATTTGGAGCAAAGACTTCATCAAAGGTAATGGTGAGGATAGCTTTAAAACTGACGAAGGAAGATAGCATAGAAACAGACTGACGGACAGACGGACGGACGGACGACGGACAAGGCTCACTCAGCTCAGTCATGCTGAGCAAGAATCTCCATACTTGGTGGAGATGCTTCACCTATCTATAGCAGTACAAACATCCACACAATTCTAGAATACCCTCTGCAAGGCGTATAAAAAATCCTAGTCGTAAGACTATCATTGCACAATGCAACATAATGTTCGGTAATTGTTCATAGAGATACCACCTCAGCAAAAATTCGAAAAAATTATCCTCGATGGACCGCGAATTTACAAGAACGTTCTTCGTCTTCAGATCGCGGGGGACTCCATGATTCAATGGTAAAAATTTTTGAAAGTTGCATTTTTTGTGCGCCGAGATTGTTTTGCCTTCAACTGTACCAGGTATAAATTGGAAAAATTGTTTCTGGTAAGCAGAAATATTCGTTGTAAAACTCTGACCCAATCACATCGATCGAAAATATCAGGTTGCCCAGTGCTAAATACGCTAATGAAGTTTTTCACTAAGTCGAGCAGGAGTAATGCAATTTTGTGGAAGATCACGGAACATTTTTAACGTCAAAAACGTGTGCAAAATGCGGTCCAGGGTGTGTTACGGCAGCGAATGGACGTTTCCGGTGTAGGAAAATAATGACCGTCCAAAAAGGCTCATAAGAAGAAGCAAAAAATGAAGTGCGAGTTTTGAAAATCCCCACCCAAAACACATTCTTTGCTGAGTCTCGCCTCAGTATTCCAAAATAGCAAAGTTTGTTTTTGGGACACTGTAAGGAGTAGCTGGTGAGATCAATTTCTTGGAACGAACTGAATTTGGGTGGTCACCGCCCACTGTTGAATGTTCTCTCCAAAGAAACGATCGGCGAGAAACTACCTGCGTTGTTTTACCAGCGACATCCACCGCAATAAGTGTGTTCGTGCCAATAAGCGAATGTCCGTTCATTTGGCGATTGGTGAACCCTGCGAGCGGATCCAACCGATAAGGCAGCCTGCGCAAAACAGATGTCCGCAAAAGCTCACGACAGGCGGACGCGCCGTGCGCATGCATATTACACATCGCTGTCACTATCCTCCTCGTTGCCTCTGTGGGGTCGTCATTGCGGAGCCACATTCACACGGTTCGGCATGTTGCAAGTTTATGATATTTAAGTTGTGACTTTCGTTTTTAGCTAAGGGCAAAGCAATGCTGTATAAGGAGAGTATCGATTGTGTGTTACTCCATTTTCGAGGGCTACTTGAGTTTGAATCGATATTTCCTTTGAAAATTACAGAAAATTAGTGTCCGTTGAAAATTATGCTTGAGAACACCACCACCGCAATAAAAAATGTTGAATAACTCCTAAGATTCAAGTTATCGAGCTCATTGTATCAGCCCAACATTTATAATTTCTGAAATTTTCATAAAGATGCATAATAAATGGCAGAGTTATAAACTGTTATAAAAGTGTTGCATACCTTTCCGCGCAGCTGGCGCTGTTTGCTAACGTAATGTTGATATGTTCACATTAATGTTAATGCTCCGTTAATTATCCTAAGGGAAGGCTTTTATACATTAATTCTGCTGAGTAACGGGTATATCGAAGTAGGGCAGGGCCGTCTTTAATTACGCCCTCGCACAATTGGAAACTTTCCCCATAAAGAGACATAAACCCCTTTTGCAAAAGTGTTCAAAGCATAACACATTTTTGTCATTGGTTCCTAAATACATCAATCTTCAATGTTGCATACCAGAAATCATGATTGCAGAGATTAAGTAAAGGAGATTAACACCATTAATTGTTATACCTAATTAATATAAGTCGTACAAAAATGTACAACCCCATTTGGGTAAGATAAGATTGCAAAGAATACGTTTATTTTATAAAAACGTAGATATTTTAGATTTTTAGAGTAGCTTTAGCTAGTTTTATGGCTTAGTAATAAGAACAAGCACTATGTACCATTCAAAGTTTGTGTTGAGGTGTGTGAAGTGCTGCCCATCTCCGATGCGACCGGTGCAGCCCATAATTGTTTGTTTTCCCTATAACTTGACTATCGTTCATCCGATCTTTACCATTCCTTTGGCGGACCGATAAATAATTCTGATTACTAAATGTGTCCAAAGGGAACGAACCTTCTATCTATAAAACTGTGGTAGATATGACGTTTCTTTTTTAATTTGTGGTGGCGGCAGGAGACGTGTCAAAAATTGAAAATAAACTTGATCTGCCTGCAAGTATGAGAAGTTTTTCTTCCATACAAGTCAAACCTCTATCACTTTCCATATCTGAGATCTGTTTGTTCATACGGACAGTCAGACGAATATGGCTAAATCGACTCGGCTATTGATGCTGATCAAGAACTTATATACTTTATAGGGTCGGAGATGCTTCTCTCTGGCTGTTACAACAAGCTGTCACTCAGGAACAAAGTCATAATCTACAATGCTATTCTGGCTCCGGTAACGAGGTATGGCCTGTATATATGGCATCGCGGCGAAGGCTCACCTGAGATAGATTAGAGTGGTTCAGGCGAAGACGCATTACGGGAGCTAAATGCTACCTGAGAGCCAGGGATATTGGAAAGGACCTTGGAGTTCCCATGGTTAGAGATGTTATCAACAAGCAGGACGCCATATACTCGTACCTTGACAAGCTATCTTACCACCCTAACAAACTGGCTAAAAACTTGTCAAGAAGACGGAGAATCCAAGGTGTACGTCAAAGGAGAAGGTTAAAGAGAGTCTTACCCAAGGACCTGAACTCACGGCGACTCTAGCAGGACACCATTTACACAAAATTCTTACACTTTCTCACTTAATACATACATTCAAACACTTATACATTATCGGTAAGACCAAATGGACACTGCCAAGTACTGTTAAAACCCAAAATCACACTAGCATAAGTGGCCAAAAAAGGGTAGCAGAAGGCTATTTATTAAAGGATACTTTACCAATAAAAAAAAATAGGGGAAAGTCAACTTCGGCTCGACCGAAGTTTTGTATACCCTTGCAGCTTCCATTGAAAACAAAAAAGTTTTTCAAACTAAGACTACTTTTTGGACCTTACTTTTCTATGGGATCTGTACTATATAGACGTGTGATTTCGACCAAACTTGGTAAAATCATGGAAAAGCATAATACACTGTTAATTACGAAATTTGGAAGCGATCCCATTTAAAACAAAAAAGTTTTTCTCACCAGAACTTCTTTTTCGACCGATCATTCATACAGCAGCTATATGCTATAGTCATCCGATTTTGATAAAACTTTGTAGAGATGTGTTTAAGTATATAAAATAAGAATATGCCAATAAAAAGGACTTTTCATTAAAAACAAAAAAATTTTTTGTCAATAGAACTAGTTTTTCGACCGATGGTTTCCATGGCAGCTATATGCTATAGTCATCCGATTTCGACCAAACTTTGTAGAATTGTGTAAAAGTATACAAAATAAGTGTATGCCAATGATAAGGACGTTTCCATTACAAACAAAAAAGTTTTTCTCTCTAAGAACTAGTTTTTCGACCGATCGTTCCTATGGCAGCTATATGCTATAGTCATCCGATCCGGCCGGTTCCGACAAATGTGCAGCGTATATGTACCAGAAGACTTCGTGCAAAGTTTGGTGAGGATAGCTTTAAAACTGACGGAGGAGATAGCATAGAAACAGACAGACGGACGGACAGACGGACAAGGCTAAATCAACTCAGCTCGTCATGCTGATCAAGAATATATATACTTTATGTGGTCGGAGATGCTTCCTTCAATGCGTTACAAACATCCGCACAATTTTATAATACCCTCTGCAAGGGTATAAGAATGAGCAATTTCTGTATTACCTTTTAAATGGTATTGAAAATGTCTATGGTCCGTTTTGCTCCGCCATTTGTGTGCACAGCTTTCATCCCGCCTAAGAAACCAACAAAAGTCACCCAACATGGCCTTATTCCAAAATCCTTGATAGCGAAATTCCATAATATTCATTTCCTGATGAAATCGTTCACCATGCTCATCACTCTCACGACGGGGTTTTCAGGGGAGAAATGCAAAAAATGAATTATACCGAAATTTTCACTGCTGTTTGCAATACAATGTGTAGCGTTTGAATACAATAAAAACATTAATATGAAAATTTACATATTCTCTCTTAATTTCTTATTAAATATACGACGACTTCATTGTAGTTAGAACTTTCGAAATTTACAAGAAATGAAGTAAAAACACGACGGAACGAACTCCAAGTGTCCTCCTTATCCTTGGAAAACATTTAATTGAATTTTAAGCTGAATTTTAAATTGTCCTCCAAAAGTATTTTGATTTGTGGCCCAACAAAAACACCCTCTTTGATTTTTGCCTAGGATCGGTTAAGGAGCACACTCTTCAAATATGCAAATGCATTACTATCATTTTGTAAAGCCTTCACAAAATTTTTAAACAAATCCAGTCTTATGTGAAGGGGTGGCAGTATATTTTGCCCCTTACTCACAAGTGTCTCAAACTTTACATTTTCTTGACCAACTATGTAATTCGTTCGTTCCGTAAATTCCTTTCGAATGTAATGCTCGTGGCGTGCCCGACTGTCCCATTTGCACAAAAAACACATGTGTTTTGTATATCCTTGCTGCAATCCTTGAACTAATGCAATAACTTTGAGGTCTGCGCAAATTTTCCAGTTATGTTACAAGCTCTCTAATGCTTTCATGCGACTTCATGATTAGTAAGCACCTAAATGGCTAAATCACTTTATTACCTAGGAGTCGGACCAAAATCATTATGCAACAGAACAACTAGTGTCTGTGCTGATGCACACAAATGGCGGAGCAAGACGGACCATAGACATTTTTAATACCGTTTGAACGGTAAAACTGAAATTGCTAATAGCTTCTACAATTTCCAACAGATTTCGATAAACGAACACTTTTTTTAACTTGTTATATATTTGTTTACATCATCCAAAAGAGAAATTTAAAAAAATTTTTGGTTGGTTAAAATAACGGTGTAGTTAACAGGTTTTTCAAATTTTCCATAAAAATTAAACGAAATGTTCGATATCTTTGTAAATAGCATCCACACTACAAGTTTGACAATTAAACAACGTATGAATGACTGAAAAATATTTGTATTAGCTTTAATTTGGGCCGGGTGGCTTAGCGGCTAGTGTGCGCGACCGCTGAGCATGAGGTCGTGGGTTCGATCCCGCCTCGGAACATCTAATGAAAAGTTTTTTTCTTTGAATAAACTTTACACTCGGCCACACCTCTTTGCTGTTGGCGCCAGCATTGCAGTAATTAGCCATGAAAAAGCTTCTCAAACTGCCGTTCGCATTCGGCGTTAAACTGTAGGTCCCTTTCTCTTGTGCTAAAAATTAGAAGCGCACAAGCCAAGAGATTGAGAGAGACTCGGCTTTGGCCCTTTGGGGCTGTGTCATCATGACAAGCTAATTTTACTTTAATTTGGTATATAAAACTTAATTATAATTAATTATATTTGTATTAGCTTTAATTTGGTATATAAAACTTATTCATAAGTTATTTCATTATTGAGATATTTGTTCTACTTAAAAATTTGTTAACTCCAGATTCTGATTCAGCGCATAATTTTACATAAGGAATGACATAAATTTGTCGAGGATGCAAAAATCATTAATTATTTGTAAACTTGTGTTATCCACATTTTGTCTTAGGCTTTAAAACAACTGGAATTTTGAAGAAGCTTTGACTTGGTGCCCAAAACCCATAGTTACGATCTGTGCAGTATTACAGACAGAGAAAAAATTGATTATTTTATACTTGGAACCCGAATGTATGAACATTTATAATCCAAGAGCAAATTTCAAGATTCAAGAGAGAGCCTCGAGCTATGAACGCTATACTAACCAACTTTCCTTACTTTCCACGCTCAGTTACTCATCTAATAATACCCAGAATGAGAACATCGCCCAAAATTCCACCGAATCCTAACGCTTTAGCCCAATCTCAAGAATAACGTTCCCGCTTTCCCTTACTCTTTGCCGAACCTTGTGGATGTGGCTCCGCTTAATGACGACCCTCCCAGTGGCAACGAGGAGGATAGTGACAGCCATGATACAATAACATAAGGTAGTCTCGTCGGCGGCAGAGGCTCGTCGTTTTTGTAGCTTATCGACAGTGCATTCTTGCTTGTCGAATGGAAAGGTTGTGCCCGGACGATTTTTGTTTGATTTCTTACGGTAAAATTAACCCTAACGTGACAAAAAAAAAATGAACTATTGCTATTATTGCCGGAAGCATGTACCGGGTGTAAAAATTATTCATGCACCGAAATGTGATAAAAAAAGGAAGATATGGGAGGAAAGCCTGAGGTGCGAACTTGGTGTCAACTCACAAATCTGCGACACGCATTTTAATGTTTCCCAGTGGAAGACTGCACCCAACAGAGGGCAGACTTATAAAAGGAGGCGCTTAAATAATGATGCCGTTCCCACAAGAAATGAAGATCGTGAAACTGAAATTATTAAAGAAGGATACGCCAATTTAAGCACGCAAACAGAGTAAGTTAAGCTGGTGAAAATATGTATATATGTATATGCAAACAATAATATAACTGTGTTGTAGCGACAAGGTCATTCATAATGCAATGTTCATGGAAAACGAGAGCCTTAAGAACAAAATTTGCGACATGCAGAAGGAGTTGGATAGCTTACGCCAGCAGCTTGAGGCTTTTCAACAATTAGATACGTCTCTTTGTAAAATTTTTACTCAGACGCAAATTAAGATTCTAAAAAGTGGTGGAAAAAGAGCATTATTTAATTCAGATGACATTTCTGCGGCTATTTGCCTTCACACCGCCGGCCCTCGGGCGTATAACCACTTATATAAGAAAGGATTTCCATTGCCTAGTCGAGCAACGTTGTACAGATGGTTGTCAGAAGTTGAAATAAAGACCGGTACCCTAGATATAGTCATTGACTTAATGGAAAATGATGAAATGGATGAGACCGATAAGCTCTGCGTCTTGGCTTTTGACGAGATGAAGGTTGCTGCTGCTTTCGAGTATGACAGCTCAGCGGACGTTGTTTACGAGCCAAGCAACTATGTGCAACTTGCTATCGTTCGTGGCTTAAAGAAATCGTGGAAGCAGCCTATCTATTTTGACTTCAACGCCCGAATGGATGTGGACACTCTTCACACAATTATAAGAAAACTGCATTTGAAAGGATATCCGGTAGTGGCAATTGTCTCGGACTTGGGTGCTGGAAACCAAAGACTATGGAGAGAGCTTGGTATCTCAGAAAGTAAGTGTGCTAAAGAAATTAAAGCAATGCAAAGGTTCAAATTGTTTTTTCGTTTTCAGCAAAAACCTGGTTTAGTCATCCAGAGGATGAGCAACTAAAAATTTTTGTTTTTTCGGATGCACCGCACCTAATTAAGTTGGTCCGTAACCACTATTTGGATTCTGGCTTAATATTAAACGGAACTAAATTGACTAAGACGACAGTTCAACAGGCACTTAGTCACTGCGCTAAGTCAGATGCGTCGATTATGTTCAAAATAAGCGAAAACCATATAAATGTTCGCTCGCTCGCGAAGCAAAAGGTGAAATTGGCAACGCAATTGTTTTCGAACACAACCGCCAGCTCCATCAGACGCTGCTATTCGTTGGGCTACGATGTCGAGAATGCGTGCGAGACTGCCGATTTATTTAAACTACTAAACGATTGGTTCGACATTTTCAACTCCAAAATTTCCACTTCAACCTGCATCCAAGCAACGCAAGGTTACGGAAAGCAACTGGTATTCCAAAGAGACATTTTAGGAAAAATATCTCAAATTATGAGCACGGATTTATTTGGCAAATTACAAAGACTCCCATTCCAAAAAGGGATAATTGTAAACAATGCATCCCTTGATGGATTATATGGCTACTTGCTTGAAAAATACAATTTAAGTTATATTTTAACAAGCCGCCTTAATCAAGACATAGTGGAACATTTTTTTGGAGCCATGCGGTCAAGGGGTGGACAATTCGATCATCCGACACCGCTTCAATTTAAGTATAGGTTAAGAAAATACATAACAGGTACGACAAAATTAAAACCATTATTTAGCAAATAACTTATTTTAATAATAATATTTGTCAAATGTTTAGCTTTATGTTACAGCAATGTTGTTATCGTGAATGTTGGTAGTTATGTTCTGTCTTTTGTGTTATATGTTATATTTTTCTTTTATTATTATCATTCATAAATTATCCTTATATTTTGTTTAGCCAAGAATACAGAATTGTTGTCTAATAATGGAAATGTAGACGATGACAGTTGCGATAATTGGCTAAATATCGATCTGTGTACCCAGCGTACGGAAAACAAAGAGAATGAGCATGAAGATATTGAAGATTTACACATTGTCAACAATATACCTGCAGACAACGACATGGAAGAGTTGACGGAGGATGCCATCGAGTATCTAGCAGGCTATGTTGTTAAAAAGCTTAGGCTGTCTTTTGTTTCCAACAGTTCCACATATACCTATGTTGACGAGGTGTCGCACGGCGGGCTTGTAAAACCGTCAATTGATTTCAAAAATAAGCTTAAACAACTTGAAATGATTTTTCTGTATAACATGAAAGAGGATTCCAATATTACAAAAAAAGTAAAAGAAAAATTATTGCTGGCAGCGGAAAATGTTAATATTGACAAGTCGGTCAAAAATTTTTATTTCAAAATTAGAATATTTTTTAGAATTAAGAATTTGAACAAAAGAATCTGTATTCAAAATCAAAAACAGCGATTGCTTTCGAATTCAAAATTACTAAAAATAAAACTTTAAGAAAAATGTACATCTTTGTATTATTAAATAATATTTTAAACCACACGGGCCTTCTGAGGGTTAATCAACACTCTATACTGCCGTTTCATTCGAACTCATGTTACAAAGTGCCTTCTCACTCGCACTTATTGCAAGCATACGTTAAGCTACCCTCTGCCGCCGACGAGACTACCTTATGTTATTGTATCATGAGCTGGAATGGCTTCTGAAAAAGCTGAGGCGATTACTCAAGTTCGGACCGCGATGAAGGACAGACGTGCCCACGGAAGCTTAAAACAACGATCGTGTGTCACGCCGCGAATATAGAGAAAATTACCCAAGTCGCGTACAGTTGTCCTAGATATCAGCCACGAGGAAATCATAGATCAGCGAGGACCAACAGAGCGGGTAAGCCCAGGCGAAGCCAGAAAGTGTTAAAATATGAAGGCAAAAAATGGTGCGGTTAGGGCCGACCCTTGAATTTGTGTGACCCATTATCATGTATCATGCACTACCCTCAACAACCCGCGCCAAAATGACAGTGTGATTTGGTCTGGTCGGAAGAAGATCCGTCGATGCTAATGCCGCGTCAGCGTCAACTACCAACACCACGACAGCTTCCACTTCAAAGTGCAGAGAAGGCAACTACCAACACCACGACAGCTTCCACTTCAAAGTGCGGAGAAGGCACCTACCGATAAAAAAGAACAAATAAAGGCATAAAAAATAAAAGAAAATTAAAACTTATCTTTTTCCATCCGCGGGCTGACCTTTATCCACCGAGCCACGGTGACCGAATGAATTGTTTCTCGCTTGAGGCCCTTTTTATATCACATGCTCGCATGCGGCTCCCCGCAACTCTGAGCATTTTGCAGGGTAGCCTTCGATAGTTATCGATTACTATCGAGCTAAGGCGCCAATACATTACATTTCAAATTCAAACCAGCCGTTATTTTCAAACATAATATTTTTGGTTGCGCTGGTACAGTGCGTCACAATGATTCTAGATTAGAGAGAGAGAGAAATATTTGTTTCTGCTCTCAGTAGTTGAGCAAATCGGGCCAAGTGCCAGCTTGTAACGATACTTGACAGGAGATTTGTTTTTATACCCTGTACCCAAAATAAATAGTTAAAAGGGAATCATGAAGTTGAGCAAAAGTATGTATATATGCAAAACCTTTAGAAAAACTATATCGTAAATGAAGTTGTTGAAGTTTATTCATAAGAGTGTTTTTGTTTCAATTTGGATAAGCTTGTCTGTGCTCTTCAATGCATTGAAGGGGGTTATGCTGATCCCCTTGTGTGATTCGTCCATCGAAGTCTTCAACTAAGGTAACACCTCTTTCTGCGACATCATTCACAACTTTAAAGTTGTTAACTACTTAATGCGCTGCCAGATATTCATGGTCGTCTTGCCACAGCTCTGGGTCGGTCACTAAGCATTTAAATAAGAAATTAGCAA
Organism: Lordiphosa collinella; assembly: GCA_018904265.1. Lineage (NCBI taxonomy): Eukaryota > Metazoa > Arthropoda > Insecta > Diptera > Drosophilidae > Lordiphosa > Lordiphosa collinella. The sequence continues at coordinate 73,354 of JAEIFV010001029.1, read as the reverse complement.
ATTCCTCCAGCCTTTCGCTTTCATCATTTGAAATTTTATATGTAGTATTATATATTGCCCTTGCCATCCATCGAAAATGTAGTAAAGCGATCTGTAGTTATTATTATTATTATTTATTTTATTTTAATTGCAACAACGTCTACTAGACACAGTTGCAATATAATACAACAAGAAAATGGTGAAAAGGAAAACAAAGATTGAATTGAACGCCTTCTGATCCGTTGGGGGTACTTTATTGGTCACAATGACCAGATACGCCCCTGCTCGCAGCGTTGGTGATCAGAAGGGAGTTCAAAAAAGAACTTAAAGCTAAGTAAGGGCAAGATTGTAGAGAATAAAAGAGCGAAGGCCTTAATCGGAAATGATATCACTGAGAAGAGGAAAGATCTTATTATAGTCCCTACACAGAATGCGAAACGGACAATTGGCAGCATATAAAGAAGAGGCCAAAGGAAGCCTCAAGGGTATAATAGCCTATTTCCACTATTATCACATATTTCGATATGTACATATTTTTTTGTGAGCGTTTCCATATGATATGTACATATTTTACAGTTTCGTAAACATGTGAATGGCAGCTGACAATTCAAATTTGAGTTATTATGCATTACATTTTTTCACTAAGTTCTATGGAGCTCAAAAAAATAAATGCAGTTGAATTTGGAATGAGATACTATTTTATAATTATTGCTTTAATACTTTCTCAAATAAAATTGACAAAAGACAGACAAATTACAAGTCTGATTTGTGGTTGCCAAATAAAATTAAAGAAAAATACCTAAGGACTCAACAATAAATAAAATAAAACAATATACTAGCTTCTATGTTTTTCTTAAAATTTTATTGTATAGTTTGAACATATTAGACTAAAATTCTATAGTAGCATTCTCCATGCGCTCCGTAATCTCCAAGCGAGCAGTTGCTTGTCGGTCAAGTACCTCCATCTGCTCTGTTGTGGCAGCCACCATAGCCTTTACAAACGGTGTCATCTCGGCCTGGTCCAGTTTGCGTTTCTTCAGGCTAACTGAATTCCCATGTAAGGCCAGTAAGCCACACGAGTCACTTTACCTCAACACACTGTTTGAGAAAGAGGATGATAGCTGCACTGACTTCACGGCTCTCATTTTGATAGAGCACCGTCTGAAACACCTTGCGTTTTTAGTTCAGACCTGTTTAAAAAAATCCCTACTTATCTTGTATTTACTTGTATTTGCGCTTTAAATGTCTAATTTTTTAGCGAACGTCTTTCCATTCAATTAATTTGGCAACCATCTTTCCAAATAAATGGGTGTCCCGCGACAAAATTCTCCTCCCACAGATCCATGAGCATGACTTCATGGTAGTCCTTCCAAGACACTGACTTACGTTTTGGAGCCATTTGAAATCATGTTATTGTATCATGGTGACAGCGATGGCAGCGCTGCCGGGCCTGCACCGTATGCGTGTGTGATATGCATGCGCACGGCGCGTCCGCCTGTCGTGAGCTTTTGTGGATATCTGTTTTGCGCAGGCTGCAACTCCATTCTGCCAATCGCTCATGGGCACAAACACACTGATTGCAAGTCACTGGGCTCAACAATGCAGGATCGTTTCGTTTCGTTGGACAGAACACTATGTTGCAGTGCATAATTGTTTTGGCGATTTTGATTTACTTATATCAGAATGCCTGGAACTTTAAATTAAATTAAATGTTTATTATGTTTAAAGAAAAGTAAAAAAATAAAATGGAAAAACGAAAGCGTCAATCCGTTTTTTGGAGTGTGCTTAGCACGAGACTCCAACGAGAAATGAATTCTAGTCGCTTGATTTTTGCCATGTTCATAGGAAAAGCCTACTTCGGTGCTTCAGTAAATTTGTTTCCACTTATGTACTATGGGCACAATCAACACTTTTTAAGTACAGTTTTTTAATTTTGTTTAGGTATTTGATATTATTTTCAGCAGTTTGTTATGAAATCATTTTGCCCTAACAATGGCCAAACATGGATTTCAAATCGGTTTAGTAGTTTAAATACTGAAGCTATGTACTCAGACAAGCTAAATCGATGAATCTGTGGTCGAGGTCTTAAAAAAAGAAGAAAGAAAGTCAGTCAAGCCCGACTATAGTATACTCTGTTCCTGTGAAGTGCTGCCCATCACCGTTGCGATAGGTGCTGCCCATAATTGTTTGTTTTCCTCCTAACTCGACACCCGTTTATCCAATCTTTACCATTCCCTTAACAGATCGATTAATAATTCTGATTACTAAATATGTTCAAAGGGAACGAACCTTCTATCTATAAAACTGTGGAAGATATGACGCTTTTTCCAATTTGCGGGGGCAGGAGGGGCCGTGGCAAAAATTGAAAATAAACTTGATCTGCCTGCAAGCATAAGAAGCATATGTCCCATACATGTCAAACCTCTATCACTTACCATCTCTGAGATCTGTTTGTTTATACGGACAGACAGACAGACAGACGGACATGGCTAGACCGACTCGGCTGTTGATGCTGATCAATAATATATATATTTTATAGGGTCGGAGATGCTTCCTTCTGCCTGTTACATACTTTTGCACAAACTTAATACCCTCTATGTACCATTGGTATAGAGTATAAAAAGCGTGGGGTTCTCGATATTGGTTGTTGTAAAGTAGAAGGTAGAAGGAAGTATTTGCGACCCTATAAAGTATATATATTCTTGATCAGCATCAACAGCCGAGTCGATTTAGCCCTGTCCGTCTGTCCGTCCGTCTTTCCGTCCGTCAGTCCGTCTGTCCGTATGAACACAAATTTTTGCATGTAGATAGGTGTATTCCCGACTCAAAACGAGTTTGTTTCAGATTTGGCACTCGACTCCAGCTCCCTTACTTGTTTGTTTATTACGTATTCCGGCTGCATTCAGTTAAGACGGGTAGGCCCTATCTGATAGACACTGCGCCGTCTTAAAGCCGAAGATTTTGGAGCGTTTAATGTTCCTGAATAAAAATTTGAATAATAATAATAATAAGAAATAATTGATCCAAAGCCATAGAAGGGTCATTAGTGCTATAATTTGATTAATTTATTTTAATTAACTATATTTTTTTATAAATATGAATAATTTATTTATATTTAATCTCAAGCAGGAAAGTGCTTTGGGAAGGTACATTGTCAGACTCTTAAAATTTGAAAAAAATTGATGTTGAATCGATGTTTTACTTCCAAAACATCGAAATCATCGATGTCGCCAACCATCGATGTTTCTCCAGCTCTAGACGGTGATGCATTTGCATATTTGAAGAGCGTGTTCCCTAACCTATCCGAGGCTAAAATCAAAGAGGGTGTGTTTGTTGGGCCGCAGATTAAAAAACTTTTGGAAGACACCAAATTCAATTTAATGTTGTCCAAGGATGAGGAGGGCGCATGGAATTCGTTCCGTTGTGTAGTCACTTAATTTCTTGAAAACTTCAAAAGCCCTTACTACAAAGAAGTCGAAAGAAATTTGAGAAATTAGGTAAAGTTTGTATATTATATTACATTATATCAAAACGCTACACATTTTATTGCAAACAGGAGTGAAAATGTCGTTAAAAATTCATTTTTTAGATTCTCATTTGGATTTCTTCCCTGAAAACCTCGGCGATGAGAGTGATGAGCATGGTAAACGATTTCATCAGGATAAGAAGATTATGGAACTCCGCTATCAAAGATTTTGGGATGAGGCCATGATGGGTGACTTTTGTTGGCTTCTCTCGCGAGAGGAAAACTGTGCACACAAACGGCGGAGCAAAACGGACCATAGACTTTTTTAATACCATTTGAGCGGAAAACTGAAATTGCTCAATTTTTATATAAATGCTAATAGTGCTAAAAGTCAAGCGCATAAAACAACAGCGGCTTCACTGGCTTGGACATGTTACTAGTATGGATGAAGAAGCTCCAGTGAAACAAGTAAGGGAGCTATAGTCGAGTGCCCCGACTACAAAATACTTAAAGGGGGGAGGGGAGAAATTTTCCAAATCTCGAAACAAACTCGATTTGAATCGGGTATATCTTTTATAGTCTCTGAGATCGACGCCTTCATACGCGTTGTATGGCAGCTACAAGAAGTGACCATCCGATTTTCGCGGTTCCGACATATGTGCAGTGTGCAGCTAAAAGATATCTCTTTGCAAAATTTCAGCTCGATAGCTAAAAAACTGAGGGACTAGTTTGCGTAGAAACAGATAGTCGGACGGACAAAGCTCAATCGACTCAGCTCGTCATGCTGATCGAGAATATATATACGTTATGAGGTCGGAAATGATTCCTTCTATGTGTTCCAAACTTCTGGGCAAAATTATAATACACTTTTTAAGTGAATAAAAACGATCCATAAAAAAATTTTTTTAATCGATTTTCGGGTTCAGCATTCCAAAATATATCATAAAAATTTTTGGCAGAAATGGGTCTTTTATAATATTTATGTTTGTAAACTAGTTTAACTAGCAATCCTCGGTTCATAAAATAGAGCATTTTTTTGCTGACCCTATAAACGAGGAATTTTTAACTCAAATTTCGTCACCAGTTCTTGTGGGTTCTTTAAAATAACATTAAAAATTAATTTTTTCTTATTTAAGGTAGATAGGCAATCACATTGGAAAGCCGAAGCTAATGCTATCTTAAATCTTGTCAACAAAGGAATCGATAATAGCACATCAACGTTTTCTGATAATCAGAATTAATTTGAAAAGCTAACCCAATTTAAATCGATCGTTTATAATACTTGGACTAATATTCCAAAGTTCTTCGTTTTGTAATGTCACTGCTTATAAACTTTCCTGCATTTTCTGATAATGCAATTGCGCTTTGGAAAGAAGGTCTCTGGAGTTCAGAAGAGTGAGCCTTGAGTTATAACCGCTATACTAACCAACTTTCCTTACTCTCCACGCTCAGTTACTCATCTAATAATACCCAGAATGAGAACATCGCCCAAAATTCCACCGAATCCTAACGCTTTAGCCCGACTCAAGAATAACGTTCCCGCTTTCCCTTACTCTTTGCCGAAACTTGTGGATGTGGCTCCGCTTAATGACGACCCCCCAGTAGCAACGAGGAGGATAGTGACAGCGATGGATAGTGACAGCGTGTGTAATATGCATGCGCACGTCGCGTCCGCCTGTCGTGAGCTTTTGCGGACATCTGTTTTGCGCAGGCTGCATTTGCGGTTTGATCCGCGCGCAGGGATCGCCAATCGTCCATTCTGCCAATCGGTCCTTGGCACAAACTCACTGATTGCGATTGCGGGTCGCAGCCCAAATGGAAGTCGCTAGCTCAACAACGCATGAAGTTTCTCGCCGATCGTTTCATTGAAGAGAACACAGTGAACAATAATCTTGGCTATAATTAATTTCCTGTTTCCTGTTCCTGTATCAGAATAGCTAACCAATTTATTTTGTAATTTAGTAAGAAAATTGGTAAGTTAGTAAGAAAGAAAGAAAAAAGTAAGAAAATAAAATGGGAAAAACGAAAGCGTCAATCCGTTTTTTGGAGTGTGCTTAGCACGAAACTCCAACGAGAAATGAATTCTAGTCGCTTGACTTTTTGCCATGTTCATTGGAAAAGCCTACTTCGGTGCTTCAGTAAATTTGTTTCCAGCTATGTACAATGGGCAAAATAAACACTTTTTTGGTTGAAAGGCAAAGCCCACTACGGTGTTTCAGCAAATTTGTTTCCACTTATGTACTATGGGCACAATCATCCCAATTTTGGTACAGATTTTTAAATTTGGTTTAGGTATTTGATATTATTTTCTGCAGTTTGTTATGAAATCATATTGCCCTAAAAATTGCCAAACATGGTCTTCAAATCGGTTTAGTAATTTAAATACTTAAGCTATGTACTCAGACAAGCTAAATCGATTTAGCTGGGGTCGAGTTCTTAAAAAACAAGTAAGGGAGCTGTAGTCGAGTGCCCCGACTACAAAATACCCTGTTCCCTTGACTTCTTGTGTTTCCATTCACATATACCCACACTCACACACAATGAATCCCAATATGAATCCCAATATGGATTCCGTAAGGCACGGTCTACGGTGGACGCAGTCAAGGCGGTTGTCGATATTGCAACCAAGGCTCGGTGATGGGGGAGATGGGGCACCAAGGAATACTGTGCTGTGGTAACACTGGACATCCGAAATGCCTTTAATTCGGCTAGCTGGTTGCGCATACTACGGGCGTTACACCAATTTGGAGCACCTACCTACCTACAACGGATCATATCTAACTACCTGTCAGACAGAGTGCTAGTGTATGATACCGAGGAAGGCCCAAGGCGTTACAGCGTGACGGCAGGCGTCCCACAGGGGTCGGTTCTTGGACCACTTCTGTGGAACATAATGTATGACGAGGTGCTAAGAGTACAACTACCCCAAGGCTGCAAGCTGATAGGGTTTGCGGATGACCTAGCGCTCGTAGTTGTAGCAAAGGAAATTGGACAGCTGGAGTCAGTTGCAAATGCGGCGATAAGACGAGTGGGCAGTTGGATGAAGGAAGCGCATCTAGAACTAGCTGGTCAAAAAACGGAGGCGGTGCTTATCACAAGCAGGAAGAAGATAGAGTTTACGAACATACTGGTGGACAATGTACTTGTGAAATCGAAGGAGTACATAAAATACTTGGGCGTGATGCTGGACAACAGGATGAGCTTTCGACCCCATGTCGAGTATGCTAGCCAAAAAGCTTCCCAACGTAGGAGGGCCCAGAGCTGGAAGGCGACGACTACTGGCTAGAGTAGTTACCTCGGTGCTGCTCTATGCCGCACCAATATGGGCGTCTGCGGTGGCGAGTAACAAGAGCCTTCAAAAGAAGCTTGCAACGCCTTACAGACTAAGCGCATTTCGAGTGATATCCGGATTCCGGACGGTCTCGGATGAGGCAGCCTTAGTTCTGGCTAGCATGGTGCCGGTGGATATACTGTCACTCGAAATGAAGGAGATCTACGAGGGGCGAGCAGTGATGGAAAGTCCGGTGACGATCGACGCCATTCGAAAGTCGGAAAGAGTTGCGTTGCGTCAATCTTCATTAACTCTTTGTACCCATATTGATTTTAGAGACCAAAATTCATTGAAATCTATAGGCGCTTTTTTAGAAAAAACGCAACAGAATAATGAAAATGAGACAAAAAGGGTGTTTGCGCGGCTGTGCATTCGAAAATCTTGAATTGGTTTATAAATAAATGTAAGATTAGCTTACATTAGTTCAATTTATTTGTTTCCCCATAAAAAAAATTGAAAAACATTGTGTTTTTAAGTACTTTTAATTCTTCGGTCCAGGTGGACCTTTCTATGGAAATGCCCATATTATTTTAGACTTAAAAGTGTAGATCCTTTAATGCAGCGATGTCAAAAATTTGAAAAGGCAGCCACGCGTGGTTGGCAAGCCAAATTCTGCCGGCGTCGCAGTGAAACATATATAGAGAGAGAGAATATATGTATTCTCTCTTGATAGATCCGCCGGACCATAATGAAGTCTTGTTAGCCATAAAAAGGCTAAAAAATAACAAATCTGCTGGCGCTGGTGAGCTGCCTGCTGAATTGTTCAAGGCTGGCGGTGAGGAGCTGGTAAGGTGCATGCACCAACTCCTATGCAGAGTATGGTCCGAAGAAAGCATGCCCGAAGATTGGAACCTAAGTGTACTCTGTCCAATATTTAAAAAAGGAAACCCTGCGGTTTGCGCCAATTACCGCGGGATCAGTCTCCTTCCCATCGCATATAAGGTTCTATCATGCATCCTATGTGAACGCCTAAAGCCGAGAATAAGTGAACTGATTGAACCTTATCAGTGTGGCTTTAGACCTGGCAAATCCACCACGGACCAGATATTCACATTGCGACAAATCCTGGAGAAGACCCAAGAGAGATGTATCGACACCCACCACCTTTTTGTTGACTACAAAGCCGCCTTTGACACGCCGATAAGGTCAAAGTTCTTTGAAGCCCTGTCTACCTTTGGTATTCCAGCAAAGTACGTTCGACTTTGCATGATGACGTTGAGAAGCACATAAAGCTCCGTCAAAATAGGTAAAGACCGCTCCGAGCCTTTCGATACCAAAAGAGGTTTTAGGCAGGGTGATACCTTATCGTGCGACTTCTTTAATCTGCTGATGGAGTACATACTGCGCCAGTGCCCAAATGCTAACAGAACGGGCACCATCTTTACCAGAGATAACATGCTACTTGCATATGCCGATGATATTGATATCATCGGCAAAAGCGAATCTGTGGTAAAACAGGCGTTCTCAGAGATAGAGAAGCAGTCAAAACTTATGGGCTTAGCGGTAAATGAGGATAAGACGAAGTACCTACAATCAACGCGCAGTGAGTCTACGCTTGGACAATCTGTTGCAATGGGAGACTACAACTTCCAGGTTGTTAAGGAATTTGTCTACCTCGGAACGACGATAACCAGCGACAACAACACCAGTCTGGAAATCCGAAGAAGAATTACTCTTGCAAACCGATGTTATTACGGGCTCAATAAGGAGTTCAAGAGCAGAGACCTCTCTCGGTAAACGAAAATTGCGCTATACAAGTCGCTTATCATCCCAGTCCTGCTATACGGCGCAGAAGCATGGACAATGACAAAAGAGGATGAGGCGGCAATTGGCGTGTTCGAGAGAAAAGTCCTTCGGAGGATTTATGGACCTCTAAACGTTGGCGGCGAATTTCGCATCCGAATGAATCGCGAACTGTATGAGCTCTATGGGGACACTGACCTAGTCAAGCGCATAAAACAACAGCGGTTGCGCTGGATAGGACATGTTACCCGTATGGATGATAACGCTCCAGCAAAGCGTGTGTACAATCGGCATGCGATAGAGTTGGGAGGCACTCCCCCGCCTGGTCGACCAAAGCGGAGATGGCGCGACCAGGTGCAGGGAGACATTGCGAAACTGGGAGTGTCCTTCTGGTGGAATGTCGCTCGGGACAGAGGCGAGTGGCGGGCATTAGTGGCAGCGGCCGAGACCGTAAAACGGTTGTGATGGCCAAAGAAGAAGAAGAAGAAGAAGTGTTTGTTGGGCCGCAGATTAAAAAACTTTTGGAAGACACCGAATTCAATTTAATGTTGTCCAAGGATGAGGAGGGCGCATGGAATTCGTTCCGTTGTGTAGTCACTTAATTTCTTGAAAACTTCAAAAGCCCTTACTACAAAGAAGTCGTTGCACGCTTAATAAGAAATTTTGAGAAATTAGGTAAAGTTTGTATATTATATTAATATTTACATTATATCAAAACGCTACACATTTTATTGCAAACAGGAGTGAAAATGTCGTTAAAAATTCATTTTTTAGATTCTCATTTGGATTTCTTCCCTGAAAACCTCGGCGATGAGAGTGATGAGCATGGTAAACGATTTCATCAGGATAAGAAGATTATGGAACTCCGCTATCAAAGATTTTGGGATGAGGCCATGATGGGTGACTTTTGTTGGCTTCTCTCGCGAGAGGAAAACTGTGCACACAAACGGCGGAGCAAAACGGACCATAGACTTTTTTAATACCATTTGAGCGGAAAACTGAAATTGCTCAATTTTTATATAAATGCTAATAGTGCTAAAAGTCAAGCGCATAAAACAACAGCGGCTTCACTGGCTTGGACATGTTACTAGTATGGATGAAGAAGCTCCAGTGAAACAAGTAAGGGAGCTATAGTCGAGTGCCCCGACTACAAAATACTTAAAGGGGGGAGGGGAGGAATTTTCCAAATCTGAAACAAACTCGATTTGAATCGGGTATATCTTTTATAGTCTCTGTATGGCAGCTACAAGAAGTGACCATCCGCGGTTCCGACATATGTGCAGTGTGCAGCTAAAAGATATCTCTTTGCAAAATTTCAGCTCGATAGCTAAAAAACTGAGGGACTAGTTTGCGTAGAAACAGATAGTCGGACGGACAAAGCTCAATCGACTCAGCTCGTCATGCTGATCGAGAATATATATACGTTATGAGGTCGGAAATGATTCCTTCTATGTGTTCCAAAGTTCTGGGCAAAATTATAATACACTTTTAAGTGAATAAAAACGATCCATAAAAAAATTTTTTTAATCGATTTTCGGGTTCAGCATTCCAAAATATATCATAAAAATTTTTGCCAGAAATGGGTCTTTTATAATATTTATGTTTGTAAACTAGTTTAACTAGCAATCCTCGGTTCATAGAATAGAGCATTTTTTTTGCTGACCCTTTAAACGAGGGTTCTGGATTCAAGAGTGAGCCTTGAGTTATAACCGCTATACTAACCAACTTTCCTTACTCTCCACGCTCAGTTACTCATCTAATAATACCCAGAATGAGAACATCGCCCAAAAATCCTAACGCTTTAGCCCGACTCAAGAATAACGTTCCCGCTTTCCCTTACTCTTTGCCGAAACTTGTGGATGTGGCTCCGCTTAATGACGACCCCCCAGTAGCAACGAGAAGGATAGTGACAGCGTGTGTATGGATAGTGACAGCGTCTGCATTTGCGGTTTGATCCGTGCGCAGTGATCGCCAATCGTCCATTCTGCCAATCGGTCCTTGGCACAAACTCACTGATTGCGATTGCGGGTCGCAGCCCAAATGAAGTTTCTCGCCGATCGTTTCATTGAAGAGAACACAGTGAACAATAGTCTTGGCTATAATTAATTTCCTGTTTCCTGTTCCTGTATCAGAATAGCTAACCAATTTATTTTGTAATTTAGTAAGAAAATTAGTAAGTTAGTAAGAAAGAAAGAAAAAAGTAAGAAAATAAAATGGGAAAAACGAAAGCGTCAATCCGTTTTTTGGAGTGTGCTTAGCACGAAACTCCAACGAGAAATGAATTCTAGTCGCTAGATTTTTGCCATGTTCATTGGAAAAGCCTACTTCGGTGCTTCAGTAAATTTGTTTCCAGCTATGTACAATGGGCAAAATAAACACTTTTTTGGTTGAAAGGCAAAGCCCACTACGGTGTTTCAGCAAATTTGTTTCCACTTATGTACTATGGGCACAATCATCCCAATTTTGGTACAGATTTTTAAATTTGGTTTCGGTATTTGATATTATTTTCTGCAGTTTGGTTTGAAATCATATTGCCCTAAAAATTGCCAAACATGGTCTTCAAATCGGTTTAGTAATTTAAATACTTAAGCTATGTACTCAGACAAGCTAAATCGATTTAGCTGGGGTCGAGTTCTTAAAAAACAAGTAAGGGAGCTGTAGTCGAGTGCCCCGACTACAAAATACCCTGTTCCCTTGACTTCTTGTGTTTCCATTCACATATACCCACACTCACACACAATGAATCCCAATATGAATCCCAATATGGATTCCGTAAGACACGGTCTACGATGGACGCAGTCAAGGCGGTTGTCGATATTGCAACCAAGGCTCGGTGATGGGGGAGATGGGGCACCAAGGAATACTGTGCTGTGATAACACTGGACATCCGAAATGCCTTTAATTCGGCTAGCTGGTTGCGCATACTACGGGCGTTACACCAATCCGTGCAAACTAAATTTTAGTTTGTTTTATGTTTGAATCGCACGCATTTTACTTTTTCAGTGTAAAGCAGTAAAACGTCACCTTGCCTACGTGTTTCGCTGCTTCGCACACAAGCAAACGCTTTCATTGTGTGAGTTTGGACACCACTGCTTTAATGTAAAGTGTTAATTGGTTCGATGGTCGAATTTCGACCACAGGGCGAGCCTACTAGTTATTAAGCATTTAAACTCAAGATGTGGGTGTTAGATGTGCTCAGTGCGATTAGCCAATAACACTAGTTCAATTTAGTTATTTCCCTCTGAAAATATGATAAGCATGGTGTTTTAAGTACTTTTAATTTTTTGGTTAACCTTGTTTCACTTTAAAAATTTCCGCACAAATTTCCCAGACATTCACCTGAATGGCCGTTACTCTTCTTTGGTGTGACCACACTCGATATACTTATCGACTTATTCGGTATTAGTGAGACCACACTCGATATTATAAATCGACTAGGGTGGTCGCACTAATCTTGAAAATAGTCATGGGTGGTCGCACTAATACCAAAAATAGTGGGTGGTCGCACTAATGCCAAAAATAGTTATAAACAAAATGTTTACAAAAATACTCTGTCTTCTGTTTATCTTTATAAGCGTGGGCTGGGCCCATGAGGATGACACCGCCATACTACCCGAAGGCTTTGTGGATGCCGCCCAAAGATCCACGCACACCAACAACTGGGCGGTGCTGGTGGACGCCTCTCGTTTCTGGTTCAACTACCGGCACGTAGCCAATGTTCTATCTATTTACCGATCCGTGAAGCGACTGGGCATACCCGACTCCCAGATTATACTGATGATAGCCGATGACATGGCCTGCAATGCGCGCAATCCGCGTCCTGGTCAAGTGTACAACAATGCAAACCAGCATATCAATGTCTATGGCGACGATGTGGAGGTGGATTATCGCGGCTATGAAGTGACAGTGGAGAATTTTGTGCGCCTGCTGACCGGACGCACACAAAATGGCACCGCGCGCTCCAAGAAGCTGCTCTCCGATGCGGGCAGCAATGTGCTAATCTATCTGACGGGACATGGCGGCGATGGCTTCCTGAAATTCCAAGACTCGGAGGAAATCACCAGCCAGGAGCTGGCCGATGGCATTCAGCAAATGTGGGAGAAGAAGCGGTATGGACAGGGAACCACTTGAAGTTCCAATAGATCTGATTTTGCTTGCATTCCAGTTACAATGAACTGTTCTTCATGGTCGACACCTGTCAGGCGGCTTCGCTTTATGAGAAGTTCACCTCACCCAATGTTTTGGCTGTGGCCAGCAGTTTGGTGGGCGAGGACTCCCTGTCGGTGGGTACATCCGTGAATGCAGCCTAACGAAGTGCAATTGAAATGGATTGATGTTTTCTTTGTTCACAGCATCATGTGGATCCCTCCATAGGAGTTTATATGATCGATCGATATACGTACTATGCTTTGGAGTTTCTGGAAAAAGTTCAGCCATTTAGCAAGCGAACCATTGGCGAATTTGTAAGTACAAGTAAACATTTAGCATTAGTGGGGAAAACTATGATCCGAAATTGGGAATTTATTTGGGCAATTCCACAAATTTAGGGAGTCAACTGCACGAATCTCCACGAATCCTTCGCAGTATTTGGGGCAAAACCTAGCTTCAGATTTGGCCTTAAATCAGAAACGATAAGTTCTCATAAAATTAGTTTTCGGCCGTGTTTAAGGGAAAGCCGGGTAATTATCTTTAAGCACGGGCTTTAAGGAATGCGGTAAGAATTTTTGCATTACCAGAGATTGAGATTTGACTGAGCTACCCATGACTCAAGGGGCCCGGGTGTGGCTCAGCGGCTAGTGTTGCCGCTTTGTAGTAATTAGCCATGCAAAAGCTTCTCAAACTGCCGTTCGGATTCGGCGTTAAACTGTAGGTCCTTTTCTCTTGTGCGAAACTTAGAAGCGCACAAGCCAAGAGATTGAGAGGAGCTTGGCTTTGGCCCTTTGGGGGCTGTGTCAAGCCATTTTACATTTACATTTTACCCATGATTCAAGGGAAATTGAATGGGTGTTTTTTAATTTTTTTGGATAGCCTCTTCTTTGAAAGCTCTAAAAAGTATTTTCCTGGTAGTTTTTAAGGGAAAACAAGAGGTAATCTTCACATTAGGTCTTCAAGCAACCCTAAAAAGGAGAAAACATTTCTGCCCTGCACTTTGAAATTAAATAAAAAAGTATACTTAAGCAAGCGCGGCAAGTATGGGGGCACGGCACTTTTTTCCATAGGTCTAAGATCAGTTCATAGATCGCGCCTAGCGAGGTCAAAATTGTATACGTTGGACAGTTGAACAAACATTGGGTCATGGCTGACACTCAAATGGAATTGGTACCATTCGACAGGAATAGCCAAAGTTGTAAAAATTGCCTTAAATGGCACTTTTCAAAATTTATTAAAAAGCCATCTTAAACGGAATGATGCGCAGAAAAATTTAGATGCATAGAGGGAAATATAACCCACGAGAACAGCATTATATTTTCTCGGGGTGCCGATTTCAGATCTGAAGTCAGATAGTTTGTATAAGCTATAGTTTTTGAGATATAACTAAATCGCGTTTTTAAAGAAAATTTTTTTTATTAAAAAATCATTAGAAAAACAACCACTACTTGTTAAAAATGTTTTTTCGTAAGATTTTCTTGCTTGACTTTGCTCACGAGGGCTGTTTATAATACTCCAACAATAGTCCGCCATCATGTGAGCATTCCAGCGACCCTAGTAACATTCCTCCATAGCTCGAATGTCTTGATGGAACCTTTCTTCTTGTTCTTTACTCAGATCACCAAGATGTTCAGGGAAACGGTCCAAATGGCTGTGGAGGAACAACAACAAACATGCTGGAAGTGTGACAGCATCAGTTCAATATGCTCCGCATAGCTTTCATCCTTTTACGCTAGTATAAAATTCTTGTTTCTGGGGTTAAAGGATTTTTCTGCTTTAATAGAGAGGCAAGAATCTCGAAGTCATTTTTAAAAAGACCAAGGTCTCTGATCAATGCACTGAGGTCTTTCTGATTAAAGGGCTGCGGCTCAGAAGAAACATCTGGGCTGATATCAGTTGCCCAGTTTTCATCACTTGAAGAAGAGTTTTTCTTCTAATTCGTGGTTATTTTGTGTAGATGAAGAAGCTTGCATTACTGGCGCATCGCCGGAGTACAGGACTGGTTGAGTAACAGATAACAAGTTAGGGCCAGTAGCGGATCTAGGGGGGAGCTACGGAGACTGCTATGGGAACGTATTTTTAAAAAAATCTCAAAAATACCTTGTTTATGATGCTAGTAGCTGCACTCAATTGGTCCTTATTTTCTTAGAAAAAATGTTGTTTTTGTCTCCCCTTTCTAAAATTTTAAAAATAAACTTAACACTATTTTTACCATAAATGAATTTTTCCAAAAACTACTTAAAGGCCTGTATCCAGCACTGCGGAAAATTCTTGCCAGGAATTTGCTATTTATTTTGAGTTTGTGGAACCCAAGTAAAATATTATGGCCAAGTTTGAATTTAATTAAATTTTCACAAAATAACGCTAAACCAACTTTGGTCTACCATTGTAGACTTAATTTCAGTTCGACGAGTCTAGTGGTTTATTATAGATTGAGAGGTCGGGTGTGACGACATCACACCTCGACAGCAGCCACATTGGTCTCACAATTCGTTCTAAAATATTTGGCCAATGGCTGAGCAGTATGGCCCGAGAAGAAATAAGACTCAATAATTGGTAGCCAATTAAACTCATTTATACAGGGTATGTAGGTATACAGGGTAACGATTTTACAGATAACACTGCTAAAAAAGCAACAAAACACCCATATATTACAACCGAAAACCACAACATACAAGACATTAAAAAATATATAAATTCCACACACCTCACAAAACACAAACGATACATCGGACTGGTACAAACTCATCAACCCAAACAAACTAAACAGCTATCATCTTTTCAGACACAACGGTCAACGTAAAACACGTTTAGATCAAATAAAAATAGCACAAAAATCACTTACCAACACTACATAGCCTGCAACCTTTGCAACAATCAGAGCCAGAATTCACTAGAACACGTACTCAGCTGCTGTCGTTCACAAATCACAAATAGATAATCAATCTTCGGAAACAATAACCCACTCCAACTACTATCCAATCCCTTACCCTTAAACATAACCACAATTGTAAACTATTTAAAAACTACGAACATATACCACCAAATCTAAAGTTAGTAGAAATTAAATTAAGAAAAATCCCACCAAATCTAAAAATTGTAACAATTAAATTAAGAAAACCGCCAAAACACTTACCACCAAATCTCCAAATAGTACAAATTTACTTAAGTGGAATCCCTGTGCACTGAAAACTCAAAAATCTGGTGCTGAATGCCCTTGATGGCATTGTCCTGTAATCTTAAGTTAGTCTGTGATCTAACATTGCTAGGGTAGTTCTTTATAAATAATAAAAAAAAAATAAAATAAAAATTGTCACTGTCATCACAGTAATTATGACCAAGACTGTTGAAATTGATGAAAAGCCGACTTTATCGTTCTTAAAAAGCATTTTGAAAGAGATATTTTCTTTTATTGCGAATTTTTGCTAATAAATATTCTGAAACCATAAAAAAAAGGTTTAATAGCTGCTGTACCTTTTCACTTCACTTTCGAAAAAGAACTTCTTAAATTTTTTTTAACATTATTCCTTTTGTCTTTAAGAAGGCCGCTTAACGTTTAGATGTAAGTTTAGCTTTCCTTTTTTTCCTTCCTTTTTTGCTTTTTTGTATTTATTGATTAAAGCATTAAGCTTTTTCACAATACTTCGTTTATCGTTTAGCGCAATATTTAACTTTTGTCATAAACCAATCAATCTATCAGCAACTTCCTTGGTAAAATGCCCATATGGTAGCTTAAGCTTGCTTAAATCGCTCGGCATTCCAAAAACACAAGTTTTGATTTGGCATATGAACTAAACTAGATTCGGAATTAATACATGAAAATAAATCAACGTTTGAATTCGAAGAATCAATTGACATCGCCGAAGAATCCATATTCAAAAATTAAATTGGACTAAAGAATCACTTTAAGGAAAAAAAATTGAATAACGCAAATTGAGCACACGCTTATTGCTTGACATCAAATGACAAGCAGTCGTTTTAAAATTTTAAGCAGTGGCATGGTCACAATTTCTATGCTGGTGGTGGTAATTTATATGCTTTGAGGCTATTTACCAGCTTAAAACTACTTTTTGATCTCTGGGTTTTTGAAATGTGGCCATAATTAAAAAAAGAAATGTTTCTTTTTTTAAATAAGTTGTTTTGTGAACGATGCAATCCAGTTTTCATCACTCCCTTTTTGCTATACTCCGGGTCGATGTGTTTCGGTCCATACAAATTGACCCGCTCTAATGTATATAAAGGATGATTTTTTTTAGCAGCTTTTGGATTTGACTAAAAATAAATACATAAAATTCAGAAAAAATGTATGAAATCTTTATATACCGCGGCTGCGCCTCAAATGGTTCATACGCTGGGTCCAATTTTGGCATATGGGCCGGTAAGTTACGAATAAATTCTTCATTACCGGCTTCCAATGCGTCAACTGTTGCGGGCTTGTCGCTATAGGCCTGAGCCTTAACATAGCCCCACAAAAAGTAGTCTAAAGGCGTTATATCGCACGATCTAGGCGGCCAATTGACCGGCCCCAAACGTGAAATAAACTGTTCACCGAAATCGCCTCTCAATTGGGCCATTGGTTCGCGTGAATTGTTCCATGTGGCACTGTCTTGTTGAAACCACATGTCAGCCAAGTCCAGCTCTTCCATTTTGGGCAAAAAAAAAGCTTGTAATCATCGCACGGTAGCGCTCTCCATTCACAGTAACGTCCCTGTCTTCGTCATCGTGGCAAAAATTGAAAATATACTTAATCTGCCTGCAAGTATAAGAAGTTTTGTCCTATACACGTCGAACCTCTATTTCTTGCCATCTCTGAGATCTGTTTGTTTATACGGACAGACAGACAGACGGACATGGCTAGATCGACTCGCCTGTTGATGCTGATCAAGAATATATATACTTTATAGGGTCGGAAATGCTTCCTTCTGGCTGTTACATACTTTTGCACAAACTTAAAATACTCTGTGTACCTCTGGTACAGAGTATGAAAAGTACGGTCCAATGATGCCAGCGGCTCCACACCAAACGGTCCATTTTTCGGGATGCATTGGCAGTTCTTGCAATGCTTCTGGCTGCTCATCACACCAAATACGGCGATTTTGTTTGTTCACGTATCCATTCAACCAGAAATGAGCTTCGTCGCTGAACAGTGGATCTTCATCAAACTTTGGCAGCGCCCATTTACCATAAGTTAACCGTTGTGGTAGGGCGTGTGGCTTCAATTCTTGCACCAGCTGTATTTAAAAAGGTTTTATACCCAAATGTTTCCTCAAAATTTGCCACGTAGTGGAGTAACAGAGGCCCAGTTGCAGCGAACGGCGCCGATTCTATAATTTCGCACTCTACGTTTGCGTTTTGGTGGTTTATGCTCCAATAATGTAAATTTGGTGCAAAATTTAGACACAAGAGTCCGAATAGCCGCCTCAGAAGGTCGCCAAACTGACCATAAGAAGGAAGAAGTGCACGATGTACTCTCCTAACCGAGCATGAACTTTGAAAATAAAATTTAATAATCTACAAGCGTTTTTCGTTTGTAAGTCGATTCATGGTTGAATTTTAGTTTTTATTAGATCTCCTCTTGTTTAGCTGAATTGATTTAGCCCTATCTATGCTATCTCCTCCGTCATTTTGAAAGCTATCTTCAACAAACTTTGCACGAAGTCTTTTAGTACTTATTCGCTACACATTTGTCGGAACCGGCCGGATTGGATGACTATAGCATATAGCTGTCATAGGAACGATCGGTCGAAAGACTAGTTCTTGTGAGAAAAACTTTATTTTCAATGGAAACGACTCTTACGTTGGCATATATTTATCTTATATACTTTTACACAATTCTACAAAGATTTGTCAAAATCGGATGAGTATAGCATATAGCTGCTGTATGAAAGATATTTCGAAAATGAAGTCCTAATAGGAAAAACTTTTTTGTTTTAAGAGGAATCGGCTCCAAAAAATGTACATGCTAGTTTATGCTTCTCCATAGTTCCACTAAATTTTGTCGAAATCGGAAACCTACATTGTATAGCTCCCATGGAAAAGTAAGTTCCGAAACGTAGTCTTATTTAGAAAAACAAACTGCAAGGGTATACAAAACTTCGGCAGAGCCAAGATTAACTTTCCCCCTAGTTTTTTTTTTTTAATATCCCAATGACACTTGACATAAAGCTTAAAAATTAAGTCATTGGTCACAAAAGTTTCAAGTGCATTTAAAATTTTGGCAGACGAAGTAAGCCTTGCTTTGTTGTTATAAGTTACGACAGAGTTGAATTAAAAGTGAGCGTTATCGGATGACTATAGCATATAGCTGCCATCGTTTTATTTAAAATAGCTCAGACAAGGAACGATCGGTTGAAAAACTAGTTTTAGTGAGAAAAACTTTTTTGTTTTTAATGGAAACGCCTCCAAAGTCCGTATTTCTTCGTTTACTATCCCTTTACATGATTTCAACAAAGTTTGGTCGAAATCGGATGACTATAGCATATAGCTGCCATAGGAACGATCGGTCGAAAAACTAGTTCTAGTGAGAAAAACTTTTTTGTTTTTAATGAAAACGTCCTTATCATTGGCATACACTTATTTTATACTTTTACACAATTCTACAAAGATTGGTTGAAATCGGATGACTATAGCATATAGCTCCCATAGGAACGATCGGTCGAAAAACTAGTTCTAGTGAGAAAAACTTTTTTTTTTTTAATGAAAACGTCCTTATCATTGGCATACACTTCTTTTATATACTTTTACACAATTCTACAAAGATTGGTCGAAATCGGATGACTATAGCATATAGCTCCCATAGGAACGATCGGTCGAAAAACTAGTTCTAGTGAGAAAAACTTTTTTGTTTTTAATGAAAACGTCCTTATCATTGGCATACACTTCTTTTATATACTTTTACACAATTCTACAAAGATTGGTCGAAATCGGATGACTATAGCATATAGCTCCTATAGGAACGATCGGTCGAAAAACTAGTTCTAGTGAGAAAAACTTTTTTGTTTTTAATGAAAACGTCCTTATCATTGGCATACACTTATTTTATTTACTTTGGACACATTTCTACAAAGTTTTATCAAAATCGGATGACTATAGCATATAGCTGCAGTATGAATGATCGGTCGAAAAAGAAGTTGAAGTGAAAAAAACTTTTTGTCTTAAATGACATCGCCTCCAAATTTCGCAATTAACAGTGTATTATGCTTTTCCATGATTTCACCAAGTTTAATCGAAATCAGACATCTTTATAGTATAGATCCCATAGAAAAGTAATGTCCAAAAAGTAGTCTTAGAAAAACTTTTTTGTTATCAATGAAAGCTGCAAGGGTATACAAAACTTCGGCCGAGCCAAGATTAACTTTCCCCTATTTTTTTTTTAATATCCCAATGACACTTGACATAAAGCTTAAAAATTAAGTCATTGGTCACAAAAGTTTCAAGTGCATTTAAAATTTTGGCAGACGAAGTAAGCCTTGCTTTGTTGTTATAAGTTACGACAGAGTTGAATTAAGTGAGCGTTATATCTTTCCAAATTATTGCTTTAAAACCAAAATTATATACAGAAGAGTACTAAAGTCTTTCGGTGTTCTGCAATCGTTACGAACGACTTTTGTATCCGCCGACACGATCAGTGACCAAGTTAGGTATCAAATGCGTCACTGCCGCCCGGTAATCAATGTTGTGGATTAAATTCGGGAGTCCCTTAACAACTTGGCAAAATGGCCAGATGTGAACAATCTGAATAAGATACTGTACTATACAATATAGTAAATGATATTATTCAAAATATCTAAGATTAATTTTGTACTTAAACTAGCTGTGTACAGGTCAAGTGCAGAATATACGACGAAGACGCCATCTACTAAGGAAGCCCGAAGGAAAGTACAAATAATAAACAAATAAGAAACTATTTAGATTGCGGGAAACTGATGAATGCCTATTGTATTATGACAACTGTTAAAGTTAAATAATGAAAACAAACTTTCTGGCGCTTCTAGTTTCTGGCGTTATCTAGTTAATGTTTAATAAAACGAATTGGATGACAAGTCAACAAAATACCTATCGAACAACTCCGTTTCCTAGTTTGTTAATAAATCAGATAACCAGGATGATCTTAATTTATTGCCTTGGTGTCTCAAAAAATATTTTAAATAAAAAAAAAAGAATAATAATGAAAGTGGTGCGCTTTCCAGCAAGTGCTGAAATGAAATGAGTGAAAAATATTTGTGATTCTCCTGGTTCAGAAATGGTACAAGTCAAGGCATACTTGGTTTTTCATTTGGATTTTTTAAGAGAATTTCTTGCGCTAAGCAGGCCATGCTTAATTTTTGTCAAAGACACTGAGTTTTATATTGTTACTAAATTGTCATCATTGTGTTAGCAAATGAAAAAAAATCATAAAGTAATCATTAAGGAGTAAGTTTTACATAGAAACTTATAATGATAAGGGTAACTGGGCAAACGCCAAGTAAAATTGTTAGCTAAAAGAGACAATTGGACATTTTTTGTTGTTGTGCTAAACAAGTCCTTGCAATCAACCTGAATTTAAGTATTTTTAATTGGTTCTGTATCTTAAGCCAACGCCCAGAAAACACTTTCTAAAAATCAACAGCTGATCGTCCGGAGAAAGATCTTTCTCCGCAGTTAAATTTTTTTTTGAATGGCAAGAAGTGAAAATAAAATTAAAACTCTGCAAAGAGTATTTGTTTTATACACTATAATCCTCTAGCTATGAGTGCCCGAAAGGCGGTTGCTTGCCCTTCCCGCTTAAAAATCACCCTTTAGATGGATATTTGATAGATGACAGATGTAGACGGGTGAATGAGAGTTCCCAGGGGGGCGTAACAACGCACGGCGGGTCTCAGCTAGTCAAGAATATATATGTACTTTATACATTTGCACGAACTTAATATACTCTGTGTACCTTTGGGTGTTCAAAGCTCTTATATATTAATCATCTGCTTCGTCTTTTCTTTCTTTTAGCTGCAAGTGTGTCCCAAGCGTGTCTGCATATCGACAGTAGGTGTGCGCAAGGATCTGTACCGACGCGATCCCAATAAAGTGCCCATAACGGATTTCTTTGGTGCCATCCGACCCACACGCGTCTCCACCGAACGCATCAATGTTACCCTGGCCAATGAGGAGTAAGTCCCCCCATTCCTCCTCAATTCTCTGTACTAATTTGAACTTCATTTCGCAGTGACTTCATTGCCAGCTCGGGCGAACGGGAGACAGCGGCCAACACAAAGAAGAAAGCCTTCAAGATACTCATCGAGCCACAGTTCCCGGTGGAGCTGCTTAAATGATTTTGTGATAATTGTAATTTTTATTCGTAAATACATCATTTCATTATTAATACATTGTGTAATTTATGAAATTTATACGTGATCTCGAATCGTGCTTTAAAAATTCTCAATTATGGGCTTAGTTCGTTTTTTTTGGTTTTGCTTTTGTCTTAAATCAATTTTGTTCGTGTTGTGGTTCTCTACAGTCAATCAATCAATCAATCAATCCATCAAGTAACATTCATATCAAATCCAAAAATAAACAAAAACCATAGTGTATACATATATAGACTTATATAAAAAGGTGGAGATCGGCCACGATGCTCCTCATAGAATTAGAAATGCACAAAAAACAGTATTTATATTTCGATTAGTTGCACTTGCGTTTGCATTTTCATTTATCAATTTTCTAATTCGGGTGTTGTCTCATTTTGGTTTTGGTATAACATATATGTGTGTGTGTGTGTGTGTGTGTGTGGAGTGTGTGTACGTCTAATTACTGGAAGGAGCTACTTCGATTTTTCCATTTACTTCTGAATATTGAATTGCAGCTGCATTTGTCCTAACAACTCAAGATCGTTCTATGTACTTTTGTCTCTATGTTTATTTATTTATATATATATATATATACTTTTATATATTATTATTATGTGTGTTTCATATTTCATTAGCAATTGCCTCAGTCCCATTGATGTGATTATTTCGAGTATTTTATTTGGGGGGATCAAGATTAAGCACCATCATAAGTTCTCGTTTAGATTTTTGGGGCGGGGCGGGGCGGGGCAGGGAGGAGAGTCGATTAACTGAAATTGAGCCTTGAGGGTGCTGACTGCTGACTGCGATTCTTTTTGTTTTGAAATTGGCTAACTAATTGTTTTTGTCCGGCAGCAGTAGAAGGACGAGGAGGAGGAGGAATTTTCCAATTGTTGTCTTTCGTTTACAAATTACACTTTAAAGTCTAACACTTAATTCTTATTATACGATAACACGCTGTGCAAAAATATGTGACTTTTTCTGTTTTTTCTTTTCTTTACTTTTTTCTCTACAAAAAATGTTAATTGTTTTCATTATTATTTTGTTTTCTTTTTTCTATTCAAAAAAAAAAAAAAAAAAAAAAACCAGAGAAAAACCCATAAGAAAACCCAACTAAGAAAATAACATTTGAAGGCAATTTGATGTCAGACTCTTGCTTGTTGAAATATTTCTTATAATTATTTTTACTATTTATTCTTTATCTTAGCTATGTATGTTTAATCGGTTTCTTTATGTATTGTATTTAACTATTTAGGTGTGTGTGTGTGTGTGTGTGTGTGGTGAGAAGGAAAGAAGGTCGGGAGAATGAGAAGGAGCAGGGCTTAGCTATCTACAAACGTTCAACGGTTTAAGAGCTACACATTAGGGAGGAACAAATTCCAAATCTTTTGCTGATTTCTTAAAACTATAATCAGGTTCTACACACACCCATAATAGGCCAGTCAAATTAGGGTTTCTCCTCGGAATGAAAGATAACAAGCTGAAAATTTGTATACACCTTCATTTTGGTGTTCTAAAAGTTGTCTCAAAAGTCCCCCGAATGTCATCAAAATCAGTTTTTCGCTATTATCTCGATTTCTATAGCTCCAATGATGTTATAAAAATTGTTGAGCATACAATTTGTCACGAATTTTGTCTTCCAAAATCTTTCATTTGTCGCGACTGAAGTTTTACGCGTCTGTTTTCTGTTTTTGATGTTTGCACTCTGCCACTACTTTAGAAAGTGAAAAGTTGGAGAGTGAAAACATTGCAACAAAACAAGGGATGATGCTGATGTACTTATCAAAGAAACAGCTATCGAAGATATAAGTCTTTTCACTTGTGAGGAGAGAGACACCCTTCTATATGGAGTGTCCCTGCAAACATTTTGTCGTCTTGCTTATCTTTCTCGTCAACGGGACAGCTTGGCGATAGGAGTTCTTTGAATACACGATGCAGCCCCACTTTAACTATGCTAAAAAATATTTTCCACGAGGAAGACAGATACCCAAAAATAGTACAACTGCACTAAAGAGCGACTTCACAATTTTTCCAAAAATGGGAGGAACTTCTGTGGAACACAGAGTGGACCTGGCCGTTTCCAATCCCTCGACGGAGGACGGAGCGAACTGCTGGCGGCTATCGCAACAAAAATCGGAGGCGTCGTCAACGTCCGTCAAGCGAAACCGGAACACGTACAAGATTCCGACTATGCTAGGAGTGAAACGTATTTCAAGGAACAAATCGAGACCTTAACCAATCTATTATCAGAGCTAGAACTGAGATACTGGCCTTAATTACTGCCTGCGGTAGACGCGAGGAAATAGCAGTCCGAAAGACCTAAGAGGAGTGCACACCAAGCCATCGCCCAATTTTGAAGGAGTTTAGGTGCCTGCGGGAAAGGCGTGCTCACTGGTTGAAGCGGTGTGGGGATCCTGGAGTTGGGTAATTCGCTGGGGCCACAAGATGAGCGAACATCTTGGCGGAAGCTTTTTAGGATAATATTCAAGCTATAAACTAAGTTAGGTTAATAAGAGCCTGGGACGGCCCCCTTAGGAGTGAAAGATCGCATCCGGACGAGCGGGGAAGGCAGGTGGTGTAACTCCGAAGGGTGGGACTTCCTAAAGCCTATAGGATGAAAATAATAATATGCACTGTTCTAGTTATAGAATAAGGCTGACGGCAATAACGCCATGCCTAATTATACAAATTGTTCTTATTTTCAATAAAGAACTACTACTACTACTATTGAGTGTCCACAGTATAGGAAAGTGATGCAATCTATGCAATATGCCAGATATAAATTGGTAAATACTTTTGGGCAATTCAATATAAATAGTATTTAAGCCATGTAGCAACCAGCGCACTATAGTCCCAAATCCCAAAAAGCTGGCCGAAACTCGAAAAAAAATTTGTTTTTGGGACTTATAATTGTCGGAATAGTTGTAGTGGTACATCTAGTTTGTATTGTGACAGTTGATAAGGGGGAAGTGTCCCTACCTGGCTCAGGTAAAAGCTCTGTTCGTGAGCGTGCCTCATCGTTTTCTCGTCACGCATAGAAAATAGCACTTCGTTCAGAAGCGTATAGAACCGCGAAAAGTTAACCGGTTTGGATTCTACAAAATGGATTCTATTCCAGAAAGTACCTAGAATTTAAATGTATAGCTCAAAACTATTATAAACAATGCATGAAATAGTGAGTCATTAATAAAAGTAGAGGTATTTTCTTAATCACATTCTGAAAAGTCGTGTTAGAAAAATCCAATAAGTCAAAACTCCTATCAGATCCCACTCTCAAACAAAATAGAAATTGATGTTTAGACACTTCTTCAAAAAATATCCAAAAATTAGCTGCATCTAGCTGCGACTTCAGTCTCGGTGATGATTTTTGTGAGGTACCACGGGTGTTGGGTGTGGCAAACTGGTATTGCCAAACAGAAACGGATTCGGCAGATTGGCCACGATGGTTTGGAATGGAAAATCCCCGATAACAGACTTTCACCCGAATCAAATACGTTTTTGAAGAAATTTTCCGCACATATTGGATGCGTTATTTTGTTTTTCGAATTTTGACTTCGAATTCGTAATCAGCGACCCCGAAGACCCCGAGTACAAACTTTCAGCAAAACCAAATACGTTTTCGAAGAAATTGTCCGCCATATTGGATCCGCCATTTTGTTTTTCGGAATTTTGATTTCGAATTCGTAATCAGCGACTTTTGGCCAGCTTTTTGAGATTTAGAACCACTGTGCAACGGTTATTTTACCGACTAGTTATCTCTCTAGTTTTTGGATTAGTACTCCAAGATAACTTCTCGAGGCCGAAGTACTTAAGTATTTTTGGTATTTATTCAAACATTGACATTAAAAATAACTTAAAAAGAGAGAGAGAGGGGGCACAGGAAGTAAGTTGGTATTTATAAACAGCTGTTTCTTCATTTACACACTGGCCGGCCAAATGGATAGGGCATACTAGTTTTGGTGAGTACGAAAGACAATAGCCGACTTTCTTGCTTTTCTGTGCACACCGAAAAACAGAGTCATAAGTGACTTCGGCCCCCGGTGGCTATGGGCGCAAGATTATAAGGCAGCTATTTCAGGCACAGCGCAATAAAATCCGTCGATAAAATGAACTGAACCGAACTCTTATCTATTAGGGCTTTCGAATTGTTTTACGGTTCAGTTCACGGGCACGAGCTATCGGTTTATTACGGCAGAGACCCGGTTTACATTCCTGATAAAATTGGACCGGATGACTATTTATTGACATATCATATATGTCAGAGAAATCTGAGCATATTATTATGCACTCTACTCGGTCTGAACAGACTGCCTGTTTGTGGCAATGCAGGTCAAGCAACTGGCACAATTTATCTTCGAAGGGAAAAGAAGGGTTCACACCACTTGGTACCGAAAATCTGCTGCAATTTTTCTGCTGTTCTCGTTGAACTCTTCATAATATTTGCTTTTCCAAGTAGTTGTTCACTTCACTTTACTTGCATCTATTTGCTTCACCTACATTAGATAGGCGATCTGTTGATCTGGTGCTGGAAGGTGCTGATAGGATGAGATTTTTGGGTTTTGTGGGTCCCTCGAATCAAATCAAGAATCTATTTGTAAACTGTTTATTTTTATTACAATTACTATAACGTAAACAAGTAAGGGCGCTGTAGTCGAGTGCCGCGACTCCAAAATACCCTGTTCCCATTGATTTCATGCATTTTCTCAGCTGACGAGCAAATATAGGTATATACTTTATGGTAGCGGTGTCCGCTTCTTATACGCATCGGTTTCATTGCCACGCGTATAGGACTAACGCATAACGAAATTGCAACAGCAACTTCGTATATGTCCCTCTTCTCTTTCTCTCCTATGCCTCTTGCAGAATTAAACTCAACTACATATTCTCATGTAACATTTGTTGCTGTGCGTCGAATGATTGCGCTTGAAGCAGACAGCCACAAGCACACACACACACACTCTTTCGTATTCTTGTGGTGACGCGTTAAGTTATATATTGGTAACTTCCTAGTGCTGTTATTTTATGTTGTCAAACAAAAAATAAAAGTAATTTAAAATAGAGATTCGGACAAAAGTACGAAATAAAGAAAAAGAAAAGAGGTTTTTAAGAAAAAAATAATAAAAAATACAAGAATAAAAAAAAAGATTAGGACCGCGAGATCGAAAAAAGGCAAAAAAAAAAATAAAGATTAGGGAGAAGGGAAAAAAAAAAAAAATTAAAAAAAAAATAATATAAAAACATTAGGTGCCTTGGGCTATTTCTCCGTTACTGCTTTTAAGGTCGAAAGTGTTTTTGTCTCCATGTTACCTACACGTACATTTGCACAACTTTATGATCCCCTTTTTCCCATTTTTAATGGCAACAGGGTATCAAAACAAAGTCTGATTTATTCACAAAGAGCTGGAAATCTTTATCAGTTCTCCAGAAGCTAACAGATTGGATTAAAATACGACGAAAAAAGTAGCGCCTTATATATGTCCAATGCTTTGTAATAAACGGAACTTAAAGTAACCAATTCTAATTTCAATTAACAACATGGCTACATAGTTGTTGCCGATGCAAAGTTAATTAAGATTTTGTTTAATCTAATTTCTAATTTCCAGCAATACAAATGAAAATAAAAACAAGAAAAATTCGGTCAAGCCCAGCTATAATAAACTCTGTACCTGTCAAAGTTTTTGTATTAAGGTGTGTGAAGTGCTGCCCATCGTCGTTGCGGTCGGTGCTGCCAACAAAATTGTTTGTTTTTCTTATAATTCATCCGATCTTTACCATTCCGTTGGTGGATCGATTATTAAATATGTCCAGAAGGTACAAACCTTCTATCAATAAAACTGTGGGAGATATGAAGTTTTTTTCAATTTGCGGGGGCGGGAAAATAAACTTGATCTGCCTGCAAGTATAAGAAGTTTATATCCCATTCAGGTCAAAACTCTATCTCTTACCATCACTGAGATGTGTGCGTTCATACTGCCAGACGAAATCAACTCGCCTATTAATACTGAGATGCTTCCTTCTGGCTGTTATATACTTTTGCACAAACTTAATATATTCTGTGTGGTCTATTTGACTTTTACTATGTTTTTACACACCAAATTTATCATGAGTAACGCCCTTCGAAATATGCAAACTTTACTTGTTGTTTATAAATATCTATTTGATCGGAAAAATTTATAGTCGGTTATGGCACAGTCATTAACCACTTTGTATGTTCACATACATTGTCGGACCAGTTATAGGTAAACGACATAATTTTGTGTTAAGCCAATTATAAGATAAATAATTTTCTCAATTGTATCTTTTCAGTAGCCATAGCATACTTTAAAAGGCATTATGCATAATATAAATTTTGTGTGTATAAACTTAGTATATGTTTCTTTACAATAAGCAGGTCTATTGAGGTAATACAGGTGTCATTTGACACAAAACTACATTCTACTAAAATGTATTAAACATATTTTTAAAAGTTTTAGAAAAGATATAAGTATATTTTATTTCATTTATAAAAGGAACTTCTACAAACTTTTTCATGTTTTTATATTGATGGGACTAAGAGAAAGCATCTTCACATTAAAACTTAAAAAGTAAACATATTATTATGGTTATTACGTTGATTTCACATTTGATTTAGCTCATTGAATAATCGAAGTCGTTGCTATATTTTTTGTTCTTAAGTGATAAGTTTTTAAATTCATTTTTCATTTTCAGATTTTAAAAAGGCGCGTTAAGTTATATGGTCATCGGTTATTCGACTTCTGTTGTCAGAAACCACTCTTTTTATAGCCGAATTCAAGCGCTCTGGTGGCACTGAGCTTCCTGGTGTAATATGATATCCCAATGTCAAGTCTGAAAGCACTGGAAATGCGTCTGTCCTTTCCATACGGAATTTAATGGGGTACAGCTTCAGGTTTAAGTAAAATAAGCTTGTCAAAGCCGCGCCTCTCTCAATCTCTTGGCTTGTGCGCTTCTAATTGTAGCTCAAGAGAAAGGGACCTACAGTTTAACGCCGAATCCGAACGGCAGTTTGAGAAGCTTTTCATGCTGGCGCCAACAGCAAAGAGGTGTGGCCGGGTGTAAAGTTTTATTCAAAGAAAAAACCTTTTCATTAGATGTTCCGAGGCGGGATCGAACCCACAACCTCATGCACAGCGGTCGCGCACTCTAGCCGCTGAGCCACCCAGCCACAGCTCCAGGTTTAGCGACGGAAAATTAAAATATAATTCCAATAATTCTAATGTCTGCTTGGGTTGAATTTCCGTCTAAGGAAATTCGCAGATTTGAAATATAAATTTTATGATTTACATTAGCGCTTCCAGAGACTGAACATGTCCGATCCTGGCTATGCTTTGTTGTACAAACAAATGTACAAACATACGTAAATACACGCACATATTTATGTACAATATCATAACATTGTATGTGCATAACGACATAAAAATGCACAATATACGGACATGCATAAAAAGCCGCTTGTTCAAACACAAATGAACAATAATTCGCGGAAGTCAATATCATTTATAACAGGGGCGCCCATGCCCATTACGCAAGACACGCTTGTGTTGTTGTTCTACGCAAAGGAATAGCCTGCGCGTAAACATTTTCGCCGCCATAAGCCAGCAAAAAGCAAAAACAAATCTATGCGTGCTCTATGTTTTGTTGTTGCGCGCTTGACCTGCAACAACAACTTCTAGTGTCTCTATTCTCCTCTCCTATGTCTCTCGTAAACTCGAACACAACAACAAAACGCTTGCCGCACACACACACAAAAACAAAAATCGGTTCTCTCTCTATCTCATTTTGTTGTTATTGCTTGAAATATATTTGGTGTATGTGTATTGGTTTTTACGCGCTGGTAAGCTCGTTCTGGGCACCCTTGATTTATAACATTCACCGTTTTAGGTTTGCATTTCAGCCAAACATCTCTTTGCTTTGCTTTTAAAAGCGCTTTTATGTTTGTCGAATTGCCACTGTTCTTAATAGTTCTATTACACAGAATGCATTGTGATTTTTGTGCATCCAATCTTATAAAATACGTTTTAAGCATTTTTTTGCACTTCAAAGAACCACAAGAAACAGTTGATCACTGCAGTGTGAACGGAAAAATATTCGATTTATTCAAGTGGGTAGTATAAATAGGATTTGCAAATGGCTTCTTGGTGTGACAGCAACTGAAAGTGTACTGACGAAGGCTTTGCCATGGCGGCAGTCGAAACGGCCGTCTACACAGCCACAGCTACTGTTCATGTTCAAATGTATTCTCTGTTGAGTTTTCTGGTTGATTATTGAACTATAATCAAACCTCGACCTTGAGCCTGCTAATATTCACTTTGACTAAAATCAAAACAGGTCGTTAAACCCATATTCAGATTCGATAGCGATATATCGTATTTGTGGACAAAACTATCGCTATTCGATATTTCGATATAATTTCCGACATACCTTTTTGGTACAGCAGCAAAAAAGTATGCTTCAAATTGGTGGTTGGCTTTCTGGCTTAGCGAAGACTCAACCCAAAAATATGCGCATAAAAGTATGCAATATATTTGAGCATGGCTGCACCCCAGGATAGGCAATCAAGTTTCTAAGCCTGCCTCGATCTTAAGCAATTTGCTGCAACTGATTTGGCCCGTAAAATAACTCCCGGTGGGCGGTAGTGCATTTTTAAAAGCGTAATAACGCCACATTTGAAAGTACAATAACGTCTGATAGTTCGGAAAACTCATTAAATTTGTCTATAATAAGAAATCAACAACAATTTAAGTAAGCCTTTCAGGACCAGTGTTGCCTATAAAAAATAGATGGAATTGTTTCAAAAAAGTTCAGATAATGTATAAAGTGAATATCGTTCAGTTGAGTTTCAGGTACTTTAAAAATACCCTGCAGTGCGGTGCACAGGTACATGGGTACTGAGCTCGGTACTTATTAGTAATCAGAAGTACTTGCGGCCCAACCCACCAGCAATGCACTTCAGTTCTAAATTTTTGCTGGGCATTTTCTAGAGGGTAACCAATCGCCGTTTAATTAGTGGAGTATTTACCGAAAACTGTAAACTGTACCTAACTCTGTTCACTTTGTTACGGACGCTGCTGCCGTAGGTACTTTCTGCAGTACTTACTTGTTGAGCGATAAACTAGCGATTGTCTCCAGTAGATAGTCGATGTAAGCAGTGAAGTTGGCTATCGCCACCTCCCTAAAATACATATAACTTTCATTTTGTGGCCTTGTTACTTAAAAACTTCTCTCACCAATACAATGCACTATAGGAAATTTTTCCCTTATTTAGGAATTACAGTGAATTTCGCTTATACGCAATAGATATAATGCTACAATATTTTTGCATATAAAGGACATTTGCCATATAAGCGGTTACCGGTCATTTGCATACAAGCAATCTATCGGTTGTAAGCAAAAAAATTGCATATATGTAAGAAATCAGTTATAAATTCCACTTCAGATAATCTCTTTATTGCAGTAGTGTTTGGCGGCAAAAATTCCGTTTCGGCATCTGGCACCTCTCTTCCTTTAAAAGTCCGGGGCTTGGGTGACTTTCCAACCAATAAGCTCGTTTAAATGTACCAGTTGCATTACACAGGAAAAGCAATGTGAGGCGTTGCTTCTGGGATTTTAACAGGGCTGTAAACCGGTCCGGAACCGAACCCCCCCGGGTTTTTTGGGGTTCGCGAACCGGACCATGAACCAGTCGCCTTAAATTTTTGGTTCATCGAACCCGAACCGGACCCGCGGGGGCAAGGCCTTCAACGGAACCAAGCTGGAGAACGGCGGCGAGCAAGGATTGGCTGAGAGACGCAAAACCAACGGACAGAATTCTCGACGGCTGCAAGAGACAGGTTTGTGTTGCTAGGCAGCGCAAAAGCAGAGGAAGTCCCGTTGTAGCGACAGCAGCGAAAGGCCTCGATGGAGCAGCAGAAGAGGAAGGCCCCGGTCGAGAGACAGCAGCAGAGGCAATGAAGCCAGGCGGCCCCGTTTGAAACACATAACGGTGTCTGGGATAAGACAGGCCCTGCTGAAGCAGCGGAACGGGGCCTGCGAAGCAACTATAGAGCGGGCTGCCCAGAAGACGGGACGGTTGGTGAGACTGAGTGCGGGAGCGGCAGTTATTTTGTGAACCTAATGCGAGCGAATGGTAACCGAGAAGGCATAGTGACGGAAACTTGCGGAGTCGAAGCGATTGGCTCGACGGTAATTTGCAAGAAGGTCAACGGTAGCCAGTGGGTAGTGCGGAAAGTCCTGCGGGTCGAGGCGATGCACGACGAATGCGGACGTGGCACTAGGAACCGAGCGAGTACTTCGAATTCGGTACGAGAGCAAGCGCGAACGGGCAAACGGTCGTTTAAGAACTGAAGTGTAGAAGAATTGTGAACTTAGCCTAAGGCTTATTACTAAGTGATTACACCAACCCAAATATAGACTTAAGTACATTTAAAGCGTTGTCTTCTATTTCGGCAATTCTTCAATATAAATTGTTGAAGCGATCCCTAGCACCCGGAGCTACGCCTAGCTGCAAAGGTTCGTACAACTTTTCGAAAAATGGGGTTCGGTTCACCGATTTAAGTAGTTTTTTCAACGATACATTCAAGAAAAAATTATAAATCTCTGGAGATTTAAGTATAAACGATTGCAAAACTAAGCGTGGATGATTTTTTATGTAAAGTAAAAAGATAAGCTATGATAACTAGATTGAACAGAAGGTTTTATTCTTAACGCTTAACGTGATCTAATATCCGAGTATATTTGTTTATCTTCACATATAAAAGGCGAACCGCTGCCATTTTCCTACTGTTGCTCGAGATGACAGTTCTTGGTAGATGACTCGTGATAGCTGCCACAAATTTATTCGCCTAAATCACTTTCATACATACATATGTAGGTATGAAAAAACATCCAAACATGTCATATGTACGTCGGATTCATAAAGATGGCAATGAAATAGGTCCAGTTTCAACATACGAGCCCAAATCTGGCTGCTATCAATCAAGAAGTTCTCCAATCCTACGACGTTTCTCTAAGTCAAATGACAATTGCAGAGCAGAATAGAATGTAATACCGAAGAAACATACTCATGTGACCCAAAAGTATTTGTTGATTTGGACGAAGACGAAGTTGCCTTAATAGATTCCCTGGAGGACTCTATTATTACAGTTCGTAGTGGTTTTTTCAAGAAAGTTGAGTTTGACATCAGTAGAGATCGCACATTTTGTTAAAAACTCCGTACTCAGACGATTTTAAATCTATTGCAATTAGAAAAACTATATAAACCAGTGCTAGACTCAAAAGTTCTTTAAATGAACTCCACCTAAAATCATCAGAATGGAACGTTGTTCAATATATATGTTATTTGCTGCATCCAATTTATAAAACATCGTTAAAACTGCAGGATTCACAATTACTACCAAGTGATTTTTATTACGATTGGTTTTCATGTGGAGCAATTGTTCGAAAATCTTCAGCAAAACATTGTATATTATTATCTAATTGCCTTTAAAAACGTTCTTCTTATAATAATAAGCAGTGTTCATGGACCCAAGATTTCAAACTTTGCTGACTTCTGACGAAAAAAAGGTACTTAGGTAATTGGAAATCACAATGAAATTCCTACTTTTCATTTCCTACTTTTCCTATCATCGTCCTATTCTCAACAGAATAACACAGATTGAAAGAAATTAAATATTACTCATGTTTAAAAGTTGTAAAACAATTGCTCAACGCACATTTATACTTGTAAAAACTATTAAATTGTAAAAAAAAAATGACATAATTGTATTTATGCGTACAAATAAATCTAACTTGATCAATTTCATTGTGATTTCCAATTACTTCCTTCTCTATATACATGCAAATCTATTAAACAAATGAAATTAAAATTTTCTTTTGAAAAATGCTACCATTCCATCAGTATTTTCTTAAGACGTTGTCACGTTCAACTATCGTCAGTAAACCGACTTTACAGACAACCAATTTTTTCGTGCGTGCAGCCGGCTCTATCGAATTATAAGACGTTGTCACGTCAAAATTCAATCGTTTATACTAAAATCTGTAGAGATTTCTGGGACACCCCCAATTGTCCCTTTAAGGTCAGGGTTTGGGTATTGACTAGAATGGTGCCTGAACATTAACAACGGAGCCTAAAAGTATGCCACAATCAAATTTGGTTTGCACGTGGACACTTAGTCCCTTCAAAGTTTGGGTTTGAGTATTGACTAGAATGTCCCCTGAACATTATCAACTGAGCCTAAAAGTATGCCACATACAATTTTGGTTTGCTTATACCAAGTAAATGTCCCAACAACTTTGTCCAAAGAAGATAGAATATAACAAGATCAGCAGGGAAAATTTGCAATGTGTCTGTGTGGAAGCAAAGAAAATTTTCTTAAGAAATGAAAAAACAGCAACATGTTGCCAACAGCCGATCGTGCATTCAAAAAACAACAGATGGCGCTAGCGTATCTTACAACAACCAGACGAGTGTTTCCGGCAGCAAACAGCGGATGGCGCCACCAGCTTAATGAAATGAGAATAATGTGAGAGTGTGCGCTCTCGCTTGCACTTCAAGCCTTACATGGAACGCCTCAGAGCGAGGTAACGCCGCATGAGTCATGTTTTTCGTGCGTGCAGCCGGCTCTATCGAATTATAAGACGTTGTCACGTCAAAAAACAGAATTGGCAAATGAGATTTTTTTTTTGAGAAAAGGACCCAAAAACAGCCTCGTCAGCCCCCATTAAGTTTTGGAATTTGCCCCCCTAAAAGTAGGCCACTAAACTTTTAAATCTCTACCCAAAAATTCTACGATCAACAGGAGCGGAGCTGTATGCAGGAGGGGCGGGCGGGAATTTACAAACCAAAAAAAATCAAAAGCAACAAAAGACTCTTTTAAGAATTACATTTATTAAAAATGTTGTTAAAAAAATGTATACAGACAGCAAAAAAATCAACAAAATTAATACATTTACAAAATAAAACGTAGTAGTACGAGACGATATCGATAACAAAACCAGGCATCAATATCGGCCATAGGCGATAGGCGTGTGTGTGTGTGTGTTTGTTTGTTTGTATGTAGGTAGGGGGTTACGACGTTTAAACGATACAAAAAAAAAATATATATATGGTTTTCCCTTCTTGCTTCTTTCATTCAATGCTTCTTCTGTGGTTTGTTTTGTAATGTACTAGGCGTAATTTATGTGTGTGTATAGTATATAATGTATATGTTTATATTTAGTAATGTATATATATTTATATATATATTTAAAAAAAATGTTTGAACTAAAATTAGAGTCATACATCGGTGTATAGATAGATGTATATGTATGTATGTATGTATAAACGTGATTATGCGTACTTAACTTAGGTGTGTGTGTTGTTTGAGGGAGGGGGAGTGCGACTGAAGGTGTGATTATGCAGCAGATAGTATGTAATATATAGTATGTTTGTATGTATGTATATAACATGTGTGTGTGTGTGTGTGGGTGGGGGTGGCTTAATAATTTAAAAGTAGAAGTAGAATTCTCTCTCTCTCTCTCTCTCTCATTAGCCGCTGCGCCATTGTGGTCTCCCCTGTCCTCCCGTTTCCTTATGTTTTCGTTTCTTATTTTTTCTGTTTTTGAAATTTCTCTACTAGACTTACACGATATACAAAATAACACTAAAAACTAACTACATATGGACTACTATTTATACTTTATGTGGTTGATTTTCTTTGCTTGCTCCTTATACACAATATATATGTTTGTATGTCGAGTGAAAAAAAAAAAACCATACAATGCATTCATGCGTATGCATTGTTTTTCCTTTTTTTTTTGTTTTAGCTATAGCTCGGATTATTCAGATTTATGTTAACACTTAAATTTACTTTTGAAAAAAAAAAAAAAAAACAAAAACTAAACCCAA
Source organism: Lordiphosa collinella (assembly GCA_018904265.1). Classification (NCBI taxonomy): domain Eukaryota; kingdom Metazoa; phylum Arthropoda; class Insecta; order Diptera; family Drosophilidae; genus Lordiphosa; species Lordiphosa collinella. Next base: position 37,469 of record JAEIFV010001029.1, on the reverse strand, counting down.
AAATTTTGCTCTTCTGTTCTTTGTGTGTGTGTGTGTGTGTGTGTGGTGAGTGGCTACTGTAGTTGGGTTATAGTACAGGGTATAATTCCAAAAAATAACTAAACATATAGGCATTAATCATAATTCATATAATCATAATCATAAAACATGCTTTCTTTTTTTTTGTTTTCCTTGTTTTCTTCCTCGTTCTCTCTCCATCTAAACCTCCATCTAAAATAATTCAGTCATCAGGTAACATTGTTTTGAACACAACTACAGTAACAGAAGCTGAGGTCACGGGCGTGCGCAAGGGCGTACGCAAGGCTGGTGCTGTTATGGATGATGTGGTTGCTGTTGGTGGTGGTGGTGGTGCTAATGTGGTTTGTGTTGTCATCGTCGTCGTCGTCATCGGCGGCAACTGCAGCTCCTCCTCATCGGTCTGTGTTTGTATGTTGGCAGTGTTGATTGTTGCTGTGGCTGTTGCTGCTGCTGCTGTCGCACTGCCATTGATTTGATCAGCCTGGCTGTGTGATAACAATTGATGGACCATGTTATGTGGATAACAAAGTTCACAATTGCTTCTGCTTACCATTGGCCACTGTTGGCGGACGCTGTTGCAGTTTATCGCTAATGTTGCTTAGTGCTGTTGCCGTGGCCTGGCGCAGCTCGGCAGTGTTGTGATTGTTGATGTTGTTGTTGAAGTTTATTATTCTTCTGGGCAGTTTCTGTTGCTGTTGTTGTTGTTGCTGCTGCTGCTGCTGCTGCAGCACCAGCAACTGTTGCTGTTGCTGGCGGGCAGTGGCTATTTCACTTAGACTGGCTAATGTCACAGCCGTTTTTAGCACATGTGCTGGTGTGGGCATGCTTTTGTTTATGCTGGTTGCTGTGGTAGTGGCTGATGTTGCAGCTGTTGATGTTGTTGTTGTTGTTGTTGGCTGGTTACGTTGTGACATGAGGGCCGTTTGTAGAATTGATGTATACTGTTGCTGCTGATGCTCAAGTCTTTTGCTCTCTTCTAAACTGTTGTTGTTGCTGCTGCTGCTGCTGCTGTGCTTAATTGCTGCCGGTGCTGTGGAGGAGCGTTGAATTTGTTCGGCTGCCGCTGTTAGAGTGGCCAGTGTGGCTGCTGCTCCACTAAGCAATGAGGTCTTTAGTATGGAACTGGACCTATTGCTGGACAACTGCAACTGCTGCTGCTGCTGCTGCTGCGTTGCTCCTGACTGCCAATTTCAATTTTGATTTTGGGCAGATCAAGCATCAGTTGCTGCTGCTGCTGCTGCTGTTGTGGCCTGCTTTTGCCTGTTCTTAAGGCTCTCATCTGCTGTTGCTGCTGCTGCTGCTGCCTCTCTCCGCTTGCTGGTGAATGATTGCTGGGTGGCAGCAGGCCATGCTCAAGCATCTGCTACCTTATGCTCGCCGAATTGAGCACAAAGGGCACATAGAACATTTTACTCTCAAGCAGTAAACTGGCCGCCGCTTGTATCTGAGGAATGGACAGAATTTAGTTAGCTTTAGTCTTTACACCCGTCCTGGGTTCACCTACCTCGGGTATGTGCGAGAGCAGCTCACTTAGACGTGCCTGTGGGTTCTGCGGCGAGGAGTTCTGCAAATAGGAACGCAGCACTTGTATGTACCGCTCCTGTATGCTCTCCAGTTCCACTTCTGCTGAGGAAGGAGAGACGTAGATACAATATGAAAATGGACCCGAATCGCAAAAACTCGCCACGTACCTTTATTCAGCAGTATATACACCTTAAGGCACACATACTCCTCCATCTTGAGCTTAATGCGACGAAACATTATGGTGATCTGCGTCATCTTGTCCACCATGTGACCCACATCCAGCTTCAGCTGCTCCATGGCAATGGGCTGGCCCATCAGGGTGGTCAGGCAGGTTTGCAGTGTGCTCAAATGGGAATTCACTTCGCTCACGAACTCCGGATCGTCTTTGTGCAGTGGCTGGGCAGGTGTGCAGTTGGGCGAGGTGGGTGTGGAGGCCGGAGAACCTTGTCGACTGCCTGGCTGACTGCCTCCAGCCTGCTGGGAGCGTTTGCCATGCAGCGCCTGATAGGCAGCCGTGGTCAGGATGAGTATCTCGTGCCATTTGTCCGTCAGCAGTTTCGTGTGTATCTCCACGGGTATCTCCAAGTAGAAGGGCAGCTTCTTGGTCCACGACACCAGTTTGTGGACAATGGAGTCACCAATGTTGCACAACTTCTCGCTGATTTCCGATTTGTCCTCGAGGAACTCACTGAAATGCGGCAGTGTGGCAATGTCCTCCATGGCATCACAATCGATCAGTGTCTGGATCATGGCCAGGGCATGGTCGTACGAGATCTGTCGGTCCTTGGACGAGCTAACCGCCGAGTCCAGGCGATGGCGCAAATGAACAATCTCGCTAGGATTGGTCAGGGCAGTCTTCAAAATGGTGCCATTCATCAAATGGGCGGGCAGGGCTGGTTGAGCTCCACCATTGCCACCTGAATGCTGGTGCTGGTGATGATTATGCTGCTGCTGCTGCTGCTGGGAAGAATGCTGCTGCTGCTGTTGCTGTTGATGCGGTGAGCTGAGCGACAAATGCGGTGAATGCTGTTGCTGCTGCTGCTGTTGTTGTTGTTGCTGCTGGTGTTGTTGCTGCTGCTGCTGCTGCTGTTGTTGCTGCTGCTGCTGCTGTTGCTGCTGCTGGGCTGGACTGTGCATGGGTGGCGGCTGCAAATGTTCCGCCTTTAACACTGGCCCCAGGAACATGGGCTTCAAATCACCACCCAACAGTTTGGATTGCTGCTGTTGCTGATGCTGGGCAGCTGCGGCCACTGCCGCTGCCAATTGCTGTTGCTGCGGGGAAAGTAAATGATGGGCCGGCGACAGCTGGGCGGGATGCCCGCCCGCCTGCAGTTGCTGCTGATGCGGATGCTGATGCTGGTGATGATGATGAATGGGCGAATGAAGCTGCTGTTGTTGCTGTGCAGCCGCCACGGCTGCCTGTTGTTGTTGCTGTGCGGCCGCCTGCTGTTGCTGCTGTTGTTTCTGGTTGGTCTTCTTGTGCTTCTTGTACTTCACCTTGTACAGATTGTAAACGGCGCCACTATTACGTCCACCAGGCATGCGATCCTCTCGAACGGCTGGCAAGGAGAATGGGGAGAAGAGAGAGAGCCGGGTTGAGGTTAATAAGAATAGTTATAATCGAATCCAATCTAATCATACTGACCTTGCAGCACCATGCCCTGCTCAATGCATTTCTTAAATCGACAATACTGACAACGGTTGCGCTGTGCTTTGGTTATCTCGCAGGTGCCATCCGCTACGCAGGTGTAGACGCGACGATTCTGTACCGTGCGCTTGAAGAATCCCTTGCAGCTGTAAGAAAATGGATGGAGGGTGTCACTCGTGACACTAGTGTCTAGTGTTTGGCATCAGCACTTACCCCTCGCAGGTTATGATGCCGTAGTGCAATCCAGTGGCTTTATCTTCACAGATCATGCACACCAGCGGCTGATCGTCCTCGTCTGTGGGCTCATGCGGCGCCTCCAGAGATCTGCCACCCAAACCGCCGCCTCCCGATGAGTTTGAACTGCCCCATTGCTGCTGGGCGCTGAGATTGAGCGCCTGCAGTTGACCAGGCGGCAGCTGGGAGTAATCGCCCGCCCAAAGACGCTCCATGTTCAGGGCATGCGGTGTCCGAAACTGATGCGGTCGCGGTCGAATGTCCTGGATGCGTGTCTGGCCGAGGGAGAGCAGTAGCTGGGCAGCCTCCTCGTTGTTCTGTGGCGGGGCTCCGGTCATGGGACCGGGTCCGGGAGTGTGGGTAGGCGTAATCGAACCAGTCGATGGAGAGGAGGCGGACTGCATGCAGTGCTGCTGCTGCTGGACAAGATGTTGCTGCTGCTGCTGTTGCTGTGAATGCTGCGAGTGCTGCTGGCTGGGATTTTGGCCCTGTCCCGGACCCTGTCCCTGGCCAGAGGCCTGCGGGGGTGGAGGCTCGTAGCCCCAGACCATGGTCCGAACACCACAGCTCTCGCCCATGATGACCGTGGGGGTGCCGCGCGGCGGCGTCTGCGAGGGCGTCTGCGGGGAGAGCTGCGACGAGGACGAGGACGAAGAGGGATGCGGGGAGGGACACTGCACGGAGCCGGGGCCGCCAACTCCGGAGCCACCCATGCCACCGCCTTGACGCAGGTTACCCAGTGGTCCACCAATGACCTCTGGCTTCACCCCGTTAATCCTCGCATTACTAAAGCAAACCATTCGCTGGGCAGCTGCTGCTGCGGCGGCCGCTCCGCCCTGCTGCATGAGATGTGGGGCCAGACCGGAGGCGGCTGCAGCCGCCACGGCCACCTGCTGCTGCACCTCACTCTTCACGCGGAACAGTATGGCCGCATCCCGGCTGGGATGGCGCAGGGATTGCAACGAGGCGGGATGCATGAGGGCCAGTGCCTGCGGCGGTGGATCCCTCTGCTGTTGGGCCTGCTGATGGGGGTGGTGCTGCTGCTGATGGTGGTGAGGCGATTGATGCGGCGAAAGATGTCGCTGTCCCTGTCCTTGACCGCCCGCCGAGGGCTCCTTTTTGACCCGGATCAGCGAGTGTGGCGAATGTTGCTGCTGCTGGGGCGACTGCTGCTGCTGCTGACCAAGTAGGTGGTGCAGATGCATCTGCTGTTGCTGGGTGAGATGCTGCATGGACTGGCTGAGCAAGTGCTGTGACTGACTCTGCGCCAGTTGCAGCTCTGTGGGCGGGCTGGTCTTCCTCAGTGTCAGCGGTTGGGTCAGCTGTTGGTGCAGATGATGCGTCTGGACAATAGCTGATGGCGGGAGGCCAGGACCATGGGAGTGGCCATGCAACTGTTGACCCATGGGCGGACTGGCACCCCGGCTAAGATGCTGTTGCGAGGAGGTGATCGAGGAGGAGGATTGTTGTTCCCGTTCCCGTTCCCTATCCCGCTGCGTGGTGGACGAGGGCGAGGCTGGCGGTGGTGGTTCGGCCTTAATGCGCGACGGTGTGACCAGCACGGTAACATGGCCTGCAGCGGCGGCTGCTTCCTTGCGTCCCTCCTCCGCTCCCGCTCCCGCTCCCTTTGCTGTTGCTGGTGGAATGCCAGCATTTTGGTGGGCAGGGTCAGGATGCGCTCCTCCTTCACCGAACGTATCACGCTCAGATTTCCGCCTGGACCTCCCTGTCCCGTGCCACTGTTGGGCTTCCCACTGCTGGAGAGTATGCCGTTGGTGGGCGTGGCATTGGGCGGTCGCCCCGTTGTCGTTGAGGGCTTCTCCTCAAGGGAATCGGGCGAGGCTCGACTGCTGCCGCTACCATTGCTGGAACTGGAGGCACCGCCACCATTATTATGCGCCAGAGTGGGCGTGGCTCGACCTTCACCCGAGCCAGCACCCTCACACGCACCCACCTCACCACCCATGGGCGGAGTAATCCTCGTCTGCTCGGCCGGCGGTGGCGACATCACCGAGGAGGCAGCAGCCGCTGTAACCGCGCTACTGGATGAGTGGATTTCAGTCTGAGCTTGTTGCTTGTTGGCGGCACCGGATCCTGATCCGGCGCCTAGATTTGATTTTACTGCTGTGGTTATGGAGGCGGTGGACGACGTGGCCGCTGCCGACGATGACGTTGACGATGAGGGCGACGTGGAGACGGAGCAAGCGGCCGACGCTGCCATTACCGTGGTTGTTGTCGTCGCTGCCGATGCCACCACCGCGGATGCAGATGCGGTTGATGCCGTGCTGGGCATGGACAATGCGGCCAGCGGCATCACGGACGCCGTACCGCTGTCACAGAGCTTGGGCGACATGGGCGCCAGTAGATCCGGCGACGAGGTCGACGTGTCTGCTATGGATTCGCCGTCACTGCTGCATCTTGAATCAATTTTTCGCCGTTTGAGTTTGAGGTCTTGAAAAAGGCTCATTTTATCGAGCTCGCTGTACGGGCCACGGCTCAGTGTCATAATTCCTAAAGCAGGATGGGATAAACAGAGAAGAGGGAAAGAGTTGTTGATGAGTTTGTGGTTCGCTGATATTTTGTCAACTTAACCAAATCCGATACAATGGACAGAAATATTTTAAGAGATTGAAAAGTGATTTGCAAATTGATTGACATATCTCTTTGGGTTTGGAACTCCAATTGGATAGTTTCGATTCTAGAATCAAAGAACTGTTAAGCGAAGGAGGATCGTTTGGTGAACGCCAAATGAAAAAGAAACTTATGTTACTACCGTATAAAAGATCTATAGCCATGTGGGAAACCCTTGAGACACATACATACATGCTCGATCAGCATCCATGGAGATCTTAGAAAGGAAATATGCAGATTAAGCTGCAAACAAAAATAAATCATTATGAATAATTGAAATAATTGGACTTTTGAAATGAGACCGTTTTATTAGAGCTGGAGGTTACTTAGTTACTCTTCCTCCAAGCTTTGGAACAAGAACAGTGGATCACACATTTTTAGCCCCTATTATAATTGGATATCAAAAGTAAGCGGAAGTTACAGATCGTCTAAGTAAGACGGGATTTACATGAAGTTTTAAAAAGCACTAGCTTGTTGTTAAGAGGTGTAGAGGGGCAAGCGTCTCTCGCCGAATACTTAACAAGTATTTTGATGGTCATATTTGTAAGAGACATTTGCCCTTTTAACACTAAAAGCGGAAAGTTAACTTCAGCTCGGCAGAAGTTTTGTATAGCCTACTTTTTTATGGGAATAGATGTCCGATTTCGACCAAACTAAGTGCAATCATGGAAAAGCAAAACAAACTGGAGGCGATCCCAATTAAAACATAAAAGTTTTTCTCACAAAAACTTCTTTTTCGACCGAACATTCATACTGCAGCTATATGCTATAGTCATCCGATTTTGACAAAACTTAGTATAATTGTGTAAAAGCATATAAATTAAATAAATGCCAACGTAAAGGACGTTTCCATTAAAAACAAAAAAGTTTTTCTCACAAGAACTAGTTTTCCGACTGATCGTTCCTATGGCAGCTATATGTTATAGTCATCCGATTTTGACCAAACTTTGTAGAAAAGTGTGGGAGCATATACTAACAAATACATGCCAATTTCGAGTACATTTCCTTTGAAAACAAAAATGTTTTTCTAACTAAGACTACTTTTCAGACAATACTTTTCTATGACAGCTATACTATATAGATGACCGATTTCGACCAAATTTGCTGTAATCATGAAAAAGCGTAATAAACTAAGAAATACGAAGTTTGGAGGCGTTTCAATTGAAAACAAAAAAATGTTTCTCACTAAAACTAGTTTTTTGACCGATCGTTCTTATGCTATAGTCATCCGAACCGGCCGGTTCCGACAAATGTGCAGCGTATTTGTATCAAAAGACTTCGTGCAAAGTTTGGTGAGGATAGCTTTAAAACTGACGGAGGAGATAGCATAGAAACAGACAGACGGACGGATGGACAGACGGACAGGGCTAAGTCAACTCAGCTCGTCGTGCTGATCAAGAATACTATATATATATACTTTATGTAGTCGGAGATGCTTCCTTCTATGCGTTACAAACATCCGGACAATTTTATAATACCCTCTGCAAGGGTATAAAAAGACATGATAAAAGCCCTTTTAAGTATGCTATTATTTTGAATATTAATAGAACTTCTTCGACAACCATTTTAGAGTGTACACCGTAGATTTTGTGTGAAGCTGTGATAACTGACTATCAATTAACTCGTTTAAATAGAAAACCATTGAAGGAAAATAAGCAAGGATTCTTTAAAAGAAATTTCTCATGCATTTTTTATTGTGTTCTTAAAAACAATGATATAGAATCTTTTTCCAACAGGAGTTGGTCTGTTTCGGTAGGTCAATACATTATAAGGTGCAGTTCGAAAGACATAAAAAACCTGTAACGAATTTGTACTAAGGGGTTCGCTTCTATTGAAGGAGTTTTATTCCAACTAATTTCTTTATACTTTCGATGCCTTCCACGATAGACTGATGGTAGACGATTAAAAACGACTCGTTCAAGGTCAACAGTTTTGAAGTTTTAAAAAGGTACTCGACCTTGTATCAAGGCAACTAGATGTCACAACAACCCTCAGACTACAAGAATCAAATGCTTAGAAGGTGGGTATTTCAGTAATATTGCACGACACTTCAATTTTGGTTTAAAAGGTCAGAGGCACCACCATTAAGCTCATTTTAGACAACAGCAAGGTAGAGATGCCTATGGCAACATACAAACTTCACACAAAGGCCGAGTCTCTCTGTCGTCCTACGGATCGTTGAAACTCCATAGGAATGGAAAGGAAGCGAAACTCAACCTTAACTACCATTATCTCGCTTTGAATAGAAAAAGACTAAAGATTCTTGATCAACGGATTGGAGACATTCGAACTATACTGAAAAAAAAAGTTAGTTAAGCTCAAGTCTTAAACCATTTTTTTTAGAACGACCTTCGTATTAAAATTTCAAGTACAACTCGTACTTAAATTTACTAAAAACAAGAAAAAACGGCTTAAGATAGTCCTAGAATTGAATAGAAAACACAATAAATTTGTTTCGACGCTCCGATTGGCGGATTGGCCGAAGTTTCAATACCCTTGCAAGTCATCGTTCTGATATTCTGATTTCGACCAAATTTGCAAAATCTGTTTTTAAGAGTTAATATTGTATAATAATGGCCGAGTTAAAAAAAACGCGAACGCTTATAAAAATTATTCTTACTTAGACCCATTTTCCACCCGATCGGTCCTATGGCAGCCATAAAATATAGTCATCCAATTTCATCCAAATTTTGCAAATACCTTTAAAAGCATTTGACATTCATAATTCCCGAGTTTAGAACGCGCTAACATTGAAAACAAAAAATTTTTCTCTCACTAAGACCCATTTCCGACCGATCGTTCCAATTGCAGCTATACGCTATAGTCACCCGATTTTGACAAAAATTTTGTAGAATAAGGTAAAGTATATGGAATAAGCAAATGCCAGATTTTTTAGGATGGAACCATTGAAAACAAAAAAGTTTTTCTCACTAAGACTATTTTTCAGACCTATCTTTTGTATGGGAGCTATATCATATAGTTGTCCGATTTTCATCAAACTTAGTAGAGTTATAAAAAAAGATAGAAAACCAATAAATACAAAGATTTGAGCCATTTCCATTAAAAACAAAAAAGTATTTCGTACTAAAACTAGTTTTTTTGCAATAGGGGCTGAAGTCCCCCCCAGAGAGTTCTGCTAGAATTTTTATAATATATTTCGAATGCGAAACCGAAAAGCGATTTTAAACATTTTTTAAGGATCGAAAACCATCAGGCCTGTTCCCGTTTTCGATTTTGATCAGATCAGCGGAGTTGGTAGCTGGTCCCGTTTCCGAAAAACGATCAAGTTATTCGGTTTCAAAAGTTTTGCCTAAGAGTCAGTGGAATGAAAAGTAAATACCAATTTTCTTGGCAACTGTGATTCTTTGCATTTTGCAAGTATTTTAATTTTAACATGTCAAATATTGTGAATATTTTGAAGTATCTATAGATATATGGAGCCTTAATTTGATTTAAAATCATTTTTTTAAATTTGTACCCAGAAATTGCATGTAGACGAAAGAAACGATCGAAATGAAACCGAGCTGTTCGCAATTCCAACGTGCTGGTCGAAATTGTAAGGCTGCCTTAGGCTGAATAAAATGATAAAGATTCGAACTTTCGTTCGAAAAGACTATCGGTTTCTATTTCACCAAAATGAAAACGATTCGGATTGCGATCGTTTTACTTTTTCATTCCACTCGCAAAACGGGAACAGGCCTGCTATCTCAATTTGGAAACTATAAATGTTTTCAGTAAGCTATTTATTGAAAGTAAGTAGTTTGAATACAACATTAAAATAAGAAAAATATTTAAAAAAATGGATTTTTTGCACGAAAACGAAAAAAAAGTTGTTACACGCCTTTTTTGTCAATATAAGAAATGATCGTAAAGTCAAGTCTGAGATAACAGAAGAAAACTCGAAGCGAATAAAAATGTTCTAGTACTTTCACTCAATTGGTTCCAGCTCCGGTATTTATCCATAGATTTTCTTCACCATTACCTTAATTTTGAAAATTTTTGATATCGATTTTCACTTAACATTAGTTTTAATAGAATTGGGTCTTTTTGACTGAAGTGATATTGATAAACGGCATTACCTACAGGATCATAATGACACTCTGAACTTGTTTACAGTGCCGCAATTTACTACCGTGTATTGGATGTCAATATTTTTTTTTTTTAGATTAAGATTCAGAGGAAAATTTTAGGAAATTCTGAATCTAGAGGATTTAATTCCAGAAATTGTGGAAGCTGCAAATGTAGCGAAACTGAGCTTAAGCAAGAAATAATTTTTTGGCACAAGAAATGCGAGAACTCGGGGTTAAAAAATGCACAGACTGCATTTTTCCTCGAATGCTGCAATTTTGTTCAAATTGATCTCGACGATCCTAGTCACTTCTTTTTCACTTTCTCTGCTTAAAAGATTGAAACCCTACCTTTGTGTTGGTATATGTGAGCAAAGACTCTACGGGATAACATTGGGAAACTTTCAGAAAGAAATCAAAATCTTAACTGACAGAGTATTGCAGCATTGGACTTGGGCAGTCAAGGATTGTTGTATATATGAGACAATGCTAAACCATATCAAATTTTCTATAAGTGATCACATAATAAATTTAACGAAATGTACATAAAGTCTTATTCACTAAGAAATTATTTAAATGCGAACGCACTTGAAAAAATTAATTCGTTCTTGAACTTAGGAATTCAGTTCTTATTATAGAGCTTAAAACGCTGTCATTCTGGGTCATATAGGCGAAAAAGCAAACAAAATTAAAGATATAATAGAGTTGAAAACTCATGTATCAAGAAATTCGAAATCAAAAGTTAATTCTCGGCTTAAGATATTCGCTATTGGCTTAAGAACTTTCATTCTTACCGTATTTTTGACATCGAACATTCTTCATCCAAGCATGGAATTTGCTTTTTTTTTCTCTGTGCGTATTGCACCAGTATATAAAAATTGTTCGTTCTAAAAAAATTTTCTTGAGAAAGCTTAGCTAGCTAAACGGTTGCTAAGACTTTTAGCTGGTCTCTTAGCTTGAGCCAGTTCTCAGACAAGCTAAATGCCTTAGCTCATTCCCAGCTAAAAGTTCGTTGCGCCGCAACCTTGACTGGCTAAAAGCTAATTGAGTTTAGCTGGGTAGAAGCCAAAAAATTGTTGGCAATTTTTAGCAATCTACCCAGCTAAATGTATTCAACAGTAACTGCCGCTCGCAGCAAAAAAAAAAAAAAACCCAACTATGGCGTTGGCCATGATTTCTGCTCTCCAAATATCGGTTACATACTCCTGATTCCCTCGTTTTTTTATTAAATCAATTTAAATATAAACAAGTGTAGTATAACAATTTGACATTTGGTGACGTTTGGAGATATACAGGCCTGTTCCCGTTTTCGATTTCGATCAGATCATGCGGAATCGGAATTGGTAACTGTTCCCGTTTCCGAAAAACGATCAAGTTACTCGGTTTCAAAAAGTTTTGCCTAAGAGTCAGTGGAATGAAAAGTAAATACCAATTTTCTTGGCAACTGTGATTCTTTGCATTTTGCAAGTATTTTAATTTTAACATGTCAAATATTGTGAATATTTTGAAGTATCCATAGATATATCAAGCCTTCAATTTGATTTTAAATCATTTTTGTTAAGTTTCTACCTCAGAAATTGCATGTAGACGAAAGAAAAACGATCGAAATGAAACCGAGCTGTTCGCAATTCCGAATCAGAAATTGTCAAGGCTGCCTTATGGCTGAATTAAAATTGGATAACGATTCGAACATTCATTCGAAAAGACAATCGATTTCTATTTCACTCGGAAACGGGAACACCAAAATGAAAACGATTCGGAATTGCGATCGTTTTACTTTTTCATTTCACTCGGAAACGGGAACAGACCTGATAGAGTGTTATCTTAGCGTTGAACAGTCACACTGTACCCTTAGCTGAGACCCCAACGTGAAAAAGGTACATTTTTAGCAAGGTCTAGATTTAGTTTGTCTGAGTACATAGCTTAAACGTAGAAAGAAAGATCTAAAAATAACAAACAAAGGTTATTGCAAAATTTTTAATAGAAATTCACACAACTTTCGCACGATTTTGAGTATTTGTCGCACAATATTGAATTGATAACAACAAAATGTATAGATTTCAGAATATCTATAATTTAGTTGAGCCGAAACGAAAGTTTAAGGTATGGATCAAGGATCAGCAGTTAGCTCACAGTATCGGTTCACAGTATCAAAAAAGTCAAAGTTTCGGTTTCAAACCGGCTTAAAGCCCTGATTTTAAGTATGAATAAGTACTTTAAAGTCGAATAGTCCGTACTTAAATAAGGGGGCTGAGCCCAATTATCTTAGTTCACCAACTATGTGCATAGCGCAAATTATGTGCTGTAATCAAGAATTTCATAAAATGCTGGAAAAAATTTCGACTTTTGCAAAAAGCTATCAGTAGTGATAAGCAGTGAGTTAAAATGTTATGAACTATCGTTCAAAATTGGATTGGATATTCGAATTAATTCTAGTTATCAGCCAATCTTGATGTGCCTTTCGTATCGCTCGATATATATTGATAAGGTTTAAGATATCATCAGCTTTCGCTCGTCAATGCGATTGCCTAACTACTTAAAACAAGAACAAATTAAGGAAATTTTGGATGCAAATATTCGAAGAAACCAAGAAAACTGGTGACCAAATGGGATTTGAGTTGAAAATTTCTTGTTTATAAGGTCCACAAAAAAGAGCTCTAATTTAAGCACCTAGGATTTCAAATTAAAATAGTTTATGATTCTGGTAGAACTAATACCGGAACCGTTAACCGAAATAAACCGTTTCAAATTATGTACCGGAATTGGAACGGATAAAAATTTTTGTTGAGAACCGAAATTTTGAATTCGATTTTGGAGTTCAGCATTCCAAACTACACTGAAAAAAGTATTGAAAAATTGGGACTTTTTTTGTTAATTTTATTAGTTTAGATAAATTTATAAATATTTTCCCCAAAAGGATTTTTCAAAATTCGAAATAGTTTTGGAGATATAGCCAATTATCCTAGCAACTGCAAACTTTAAGCTCGTTTTTCTCGAAACCACGTTTTGCAAGCATGTTCATACGATTACTCACTTATTACTGGACCGATTTTGTTGAAATAAAAGCCAATCGACGCAGAATTAACGGCGCTATCGTGCGATCAATCATCGCCGAAAGAAAGTTTTTACTATTTTATTTTGTACACTCAACTATTTAAAAAAAAATGTTTTTAAATCCATTTTTAATTTTCAACTCGCTGCCATTTCTAGAAAAAAAAATGTCTTTTGCTCGAGTTTTGCTAGATAAATGCATTCATGATAACTGTTTCCCTGTTTTCCTTTTTTTTAAGATGAAGTATACTTCCGCAATCGTGTGAACATTGGACATGCTTTTTTTTTTGAAGACCCTTCTTTGGAGGTCGAGAACTTCTTAACCGCCCCATAAATTTAATTTTTTTTAATTAGTAACGAGTTCGCTGGCTCGAGGTCAAGAAGTTGCGTTTGTTCGCAGCTATAAACAACTTATGCATTGACAAACCAAAAAGAGCGTGGACAAACCTTTACAGCTGATTCATGGATATCCAATCATCAGATATTTTTTCTTTCTACGATTTTTAAAAACGAGAAGGCTAAGCTAACTTCGGCTATGCCGAAGTTTAAATACCCTTGCAAATGCTCGTTTTAATATAATAATTTCGGCCAAACTTTGCAAAATTTGTTTAAAAGCATATATATTGTAGTTGTTGTTCAAATTAAAGAACTGTAACATTGAAAAAAAAAATGGAAAAAAAAGTTTTTTTTACTTTGACCCATTTTCAGATCGTTCGTTCGTATGGGAGCTTTAGCTATAGTCACCTGATTTTGACAAAACTTAGTAAAACTATGTGAAAGCATATTAAACTCAAACAAATACAAAACTTTATGATGGTACCAGAGAACTGCAACGAGCCGCCACGAGTACAATCGCTCAGCGCTTAAGGCTGGTCAGACTCGAGTATTGCCCTTACTCATACTCAAGTTGACTCAGCGCTCCGGCCGCGAGTCGACGCAAAGCCCCTTGTTACAAAATCGAAATTCCGAAGTTTTCAAAACACAACAACAATTGCATAAGAGGCTTGTCGAAGCTCGCCGTCAACCAGCAGAGTACGTGCTAGTAAATTCTATTGCGCGTACGAGTAAGCAAGAGTAGTGTGTCGAAAAGGCTTGGCCATTGCTGGAAAAAGGCTTATTTTGACTCGTGTTATGAAAAGCTTGTTCATATTATTACTCGCAAATCATTTCGAGTGCGTCGAACCAAGGCGACGAGTTCAACCAAGCCAAGTAAGCGCACGAGTGTGATCGAACATTAGAGGCTTGTTGCAGGTCTCTGGACGGTTCCTATGAAAACAAAAAAGTTTTTCTCACTAAGACCATTTTTAGACCATGTCCGATTTTCACCAAACTTTGTAAAATTATAAATAAGCATAGAAAAACAATAAAAACAATCATTTGAGACGTTTACATTAAAAACAAAAAAGTTTTTCTTACTAAAACTAGTTTATCGACCGATCGTTCCTATGGGAGCTACAAGATATAGTCTTCCGATCCGGTCGGTTCCGACATATTAGCAGCGTGCGTGCGTAGCTTTAAAACTGAGAGACTAATTTGCGTAGAAACAGACAGCCAAATAAACTCAGCTCGTCGCCCTGATCAAGAATATATATAGTTTATGTGGTCGGAAATAAATATTTCTATGCGTAGCAAACTTCTGGGTAAAATTATAATACCAAGGGTATAAAAAACCGGTACAATTCGGCACTCAAAGGCAGAAGACCCCCTTAATGCCATACTGAACATTTTTGCAGTGCCACAATTAACTATCATTTATTGGATTTCATTATTTCTTTTCTGATATTGAGATTAAGAGGACTATTTTTAGAAATTTAGAATCGAGAGGGTTCGATTCCGGAACATCCTATCAATAATACAGTTGAAAAATTGTGAAAGCTGCACAATTTCATGAGAACGACGGGAATAATTAAAGCGGGGATTGTATACCATGGCAAATTTTCTATTGTTTTATAATTTAAATGTACCTGAAGTAATAATAACTAAGGAGGAAAAATTTATTCGTTCTCGAGGATTTAGGATATCTGTTCCTATAATCGAGCTTAATTCGCTCTCATTCCGGAGTTTATTTTATAGTAATTGAACGGAATAAGCAAACAAAGTTAAATAGAATAGAGTTGAAAGCGCATGACTCAAAAAATTCGGAATCAAAAGCTAATGTTTGGATTAAGAAATTCGCATTTGGATTAAGAATTGTTCAAACATTCTTTATCGAAGAATGCAATTCTTAATTTTTTTCTGTGCGTAGTACACTAATAAATTAACATTTTTGCGTTCTTAAGAAACTCTTCTTAGCCCCAACAAAGTCAAATCCTAGATCTGCGCCTGCATTTTTGCATTGGGGTGTGTGAGAGCAGCGCAAAAACCGATTCAATTTGCTCTCATTTTCAGTAGCAGTGACTGCATCGCGACGCAGCTAAACAAGAGCCGAACACGCAGCCCAGCGAGCTTTTGAGCTTTTGAAAGTCTAGTTACCTATGCTCAGTACATAGCGACGTGCCGGTCTCAGTTCTAAAGTGACATTGCTGGAAGATGCCTCCACAAAATGCCTTTGTCTGATAAAGACAACCCGTCTGGTTGGTTTAAAAACAAAGGATCAGCTAAGAACCTACTTTGCCCTAATAAATATATATTTATACTCTGTACAGAATAAGTTTGGGCAAAAGTATGTAACAGACAGAAGGAGGCACCTCCGACCCTATAAAGTATATATATATTCTTGATCAGCATCAACAGCCGAGTCCGTCCGTATGAACAAACATATGTCAAAGATGGTAAGAGATAGTGGTTTGACTTGCATGGGACAAAAACTTCTTATAATTACAGGCAGATCAAGTTTATTTTTTGGAAAAAAAGTCGTATCTCGGACAGTTTAATAGATAGAAGGTTCCATATTTAGTAATTAGGATTATGAATTGATCCGCCAAAGGAATAATAAAGATCGGAAGAACGATAGTTGAGTTAAAAGGAAGCCACGGTCGCCACGGAGATGGGCAGCACTTCACAGGTACAGAGTATATTATTGTCGGGCTTGGCAGACTTTCTTACTTGTTTTAATTAGAACAGCGATTTCGCTTAAAACGCAATTTAAAGCAAAACATAACAAAATTAAAGCACAGCAACTCTGCGACGCAATAGATGAAGAGTTGAAAAATGAAGGCCAAAAACTGTTTGTTGTTGTAGAGCCCTTTTGTTTATTTGTAATGCCTAACGTTGCTACAGAAGGATCACATGCCCAGGGCAGGGAGAACAAGCTTAAGCCATAAGAAGGAGGCCGATTTCTCAACTTCTACATAAAGCGATCAAAGTAAATTGTAAGCTTATCTGACACTAAGCAGCCATTTAGAAGATGAGAAATCGGCCTCTTGGAATACCCTATGCTTTTGCCTGAACTCTTCTATGCTAAATTTATAACACGAGTGCTCTCAGTTGTACACTTTCTCGAGCAAATGGTAATGCAGTTTGTATTGAATGGTTTACCATCCTTTTAAAGAGGGGAGAATTAAAGAAGATGGAAGACTTTAATGCTTGTCCCGTCAACCGAAATTGGATGAATCAGTCGGCTAGCATCTCATTATGCATACATACCTGCATACATAAATATGACAATGATTTTGCGGAAGTTTTTGTTTTCTTCTTTTTGCTACCAAAACTTAAGAAAAACAAAAACAAAATTTGCATTTACTTCCCCAAATGAAATAGAAACAGAAACCGAAACAGACGAAGATCAGAACTGGTTAAAGATTGATCGATGGAACCGCAACTAATTAATTGTCTTAATTATTGACGGGGCAGGCAATGATTTGTTTCATCTAAATGGGTCACAAATGGAGAATTCATAGAACAGTTGTAGAGTTCTTCGAGCTGCTGCTGCTATCAGTCGGCAAAGCGATCAAAAGAGATTACAATGCACAATAAATAATGTTGCAAGCGTTGTACGACAAAGTTCAGGCACACACACACACACAGAGAGAGAGAGAGGGAGAGAGGAGAGAAGCTGAACTTTCGATCGCCCACTGAAATTCTATCGGTCATTTGGTGCGTTGGCCCAACAACGTATTCCTCTCTTGCTCCCGCTCTCCATGTATCTGTCTATCTAATGCCGATCCGATCTCTTTACGCATGCCGATGGCGCGCTTTCGTTGGCTTTCGGGCGGCATCGGAGCTACGAGCGCAAGCGACGACTGCGACGACTGCGACGACAATGTCGTTTGTGTGTGTATTTTTAAAATTTGACCTATTTTCATTATCAAGCGCAAGATTATTCTAAACAATAAAGCCATGCGTGCCTCTCCATTTGTGTGTGTGTGTGTGCGTGCGTATGAGTTGGCGTGTGGTACAAACATATGTACGAGTACACAAATATCCAGATACATATTCACTTCATATCTGGACTTGTGGTGTACCTGTTCTAAAGCTTCAGTTTGAACATAAATGCTGAAGTACATTAATAAATGTATAATTTTTACTGATGTTAAGTTAAAATGCATAAATAAATATTTATATCAATGGACACATAGTTAAAGCTGTTGGGTGGGATATAAGTTCAAATTTAGACATAGATAGAGTACAAAATGGTAGAAGTTGTAATTCCCAATTGTGAAGTTAAAGGGTTTAACTAACCCGAATCTTCTTTAGTATCCTAGCCTGACTTGAAATTACTCTTTAAAAAGCTTATCTCAATAAAGTTTTGGGGAATTGAGCATTAGGTCAAAAGTTGGAAATCAAGCATTTTAGAAGCTGTGGAATGAACCATTCGACCATTGATCTTAGCAAGTCTTTTGAAAGACAATGAAACTTATACAAATCTGTCGATTCTTTGTCAAATTTGGCAATTCGAGCAAAAACCTTGGGTTCACTGGATCTAGATCAGAGGCAGGCAAAAAATACATTCACATTTTTGCATTGGTGTGTGAGTGTGAGCAGCGCAAAAATTTCTCTCTTTTCCAGTAGCAACGACTGCGTCGCGCCTCACGGAGCTTTAACGTTTATACCGTGTTTGGAAGCAGCGCTGCTTTGAGAGCTCTATGAAGGGTTTGGACCTCTAAATTTCAATTGGATACAACATAACATGTTTGCATAACAGATGGCGGAACCTGAGACAAAAGGAAGTCTTTAGTAGATGCGAAAGGTAAAATAATATTACTTGGGGATCTTGTTCGGAAATCATTAGATCCTTGAAACAGATGGCTCTAAACCAGGACTAGGCAATGAGAGCAGAGGCATCGGCAAAATTTCAGATATAAGCAGCAATAGAATTTTGAAGACAGTAGAGAAAATGTATCCCCAAGCTTTAAAGCTTTCTCTCTTTTCAGATTTAGCTCCTTGATGTAACTTAGACTGGATCTACACGATGAAGCAAACTTCACGTAGACTAAGACTGGATTTACACAGTGGAGCAAACTTTATGAAAAGCTTTCGTTTGTAGGAGAGAGGTGTAGTGGTGTAGCTTGCCCCTCTGCACCTCTTTCCTACAAGCTAGAACTATTTGCAAAGCTTCATGAAGTGGTGTAGCTTGCCCCTCTACACCTCTTTCCTACAAGCTAGACCTTTTTGCAAAACTTCATGAAGTTTGCTGCACCGTCTAAGTCCAGTCTTAGACTGGCCTTACACGGTGAAGCAAACCAGTCTTAGACTGGCCTTACACGGTGATGAAAACTTCATAAAGTTTTCGAAAAAGCTTTCGTTTGTAGGAGAGATGTAGTGGTGTAGCTTGCACCTCTGTACCTCTTTCCTTGTAGGATGAGCTTTTTGCAAAACTTTATGCAGTTTGTTTCACCGTTTTAATTCAACCTTAGTTGTGAAGCTCGTTCCTCTGCACCTGTCTTCTACAAGCAAGAGTTGTTTGAAGAACTTTACCCCCCAACAAAGAACAAAAGGATAAATGTTGATGATCTATTGGATGATTTTGGTATACATTTGGAATGGATATTAATGAATATCCCGTTTTTGGATATTAAATTATACGTTAAATGTTAAATTGATCTTTAATTTTTATCCAACGAATCTGAATATCATCAAAATGATAAAAGTATATTAAAAAATATCCATTCGAAATAAATCTCATTGGATCTTTTTATTGTCAGTGCGTGCAAATCCCATAGTAAATGAAGTAAGGCTGCTCAGTGCGCTATCTACTAGTTGTCATTTGATGTGAAAGGTTATACACTTAGAAAAAAGCATTCTAAATTTAGGTATGTCCGAGATTGAATTTAGAATGTTTTATTCTTACAATTAAAAATTTAATTGTTTCTATCCTTTTGAATTACTTATGAATCAATCTGTTATATAAAATTATAAGAGTACGAATATATAATAATAATATTGGAGTAACATAAATAGTTTGAGTTCAAGTTTAAGTTGATCTTCAATTAAGATTTTTGTTCTCATATTTGGAAATTCAGAACTTAGTTAGCATTTAGTTCAGAATTTCCAAACCTGAGAACAAAATTCTTATTTCAAGTTCAACTTAAGCTTGCCAAACCAAAAGTGGTACTGATACATTGCTATTAATAATATTTATTTTTACTTAAGCTAAGCTCCCACAGCAAATAAATTTCGAAATAAATTTGACTTGTTTCAGACTTAACTCGACTTAAAGATAAAGTTATGGCAAATAATTTCAATTTTTGAGATCCGTTTGGACAAATCTACATATTACATATGTATCTTTACATATTAAGGATCACTTTTTCTTCTAGGCTCATGCACGAGCAGGACTTATCGATTTCACAGCGTTGCCAACCGTGAAGTGCGATAGTTTGTAGCAATATTTTATTATGCCTGCTTTCATTTCCATTATCCAAGAAAAGATTAGAAAAAAATCGGTTGAAGTTTTCAGCCATCAAGAATGTCGAATGAAGATAAATGGAAATTAAAAGATATGCTCACTTTGATATAGTGATTTTGACCAAATTTTTCAAAAACTGATTAATAATGGTAAAGAGATAAAGAACGCTAGCATAGAAAAAAAGCTATTTTTTATTTAGAACCATTTTCCGACCGATAGGCCCTGAAACAGAATTAAGATATAGTCATCCGATTTTGACCAAATTTGGCAAATACTTTTAAAAGCATGTAAAATTAATAATCGCCGATTTTTTTCTCGCTAAGGCCTATTTTTCGACCGATCGTTCGTATGGGAGTTATATGTTAGTCATCCGACTTTACGAAAACTTTGTAAACAACAAAATAAACAACTACCAAATTTCAAGACGGTACCATTAGCTGTGCCATATAGTTTTCCGATTTTATCAAACTAAGTAGAATCATGAAAAAGCGTAGAAAACCAATAAATACCAAGATTGGAGACGTTTCCATTGAAAACAAAAAGATTCCTCACTAAAACTAGTATTCCGACCGATCGTTCCTATGACAGCTTGTATATGCTGTTGTCATCCGATCCGATCGGTTCCGACGATTTTGTTATCAGCGTGCAGTCAAAAGATTACTCTGTGCCAAATTTCAGTTCGATAGCTTCAAAACTGAGAGACTACTTTGCGCAGAAACAGACAGAATGGGCATACAAAAAGATTTCTACAAGGTGTATCATTTATGTTCACAAAGCGATCCCATTTATGACTATTTTAATCAGACCGAGGACTCGAATGTGATCAAAAATTTCATAAAATGTTTGCTGGGATGTCATTTCGCAGTGGTGTCCTGCCTTGGCTTCAACATTCTACACTCAGAAAATCATGAATATCAAGCACAAACGCTCTCAAAATTCAACTATGCTTAATACACTCAAAACTGAGAAAACAAATTCTTATCTAAAATGTATATTCCTACATATTCTTGGTTAGTAAAAGCATAATCCTTAAATTTTCAAACCCACACGATCTAAGTTTAACTAAATTTAATTACAAATACCTTTTGCCGTAATGTCTTAACTTCAATTACATTCCAAATACAATTCGGCAACAATTCTTATTATCGTGTTTTGAATTTCACATGTAATTGACAGTTGTGATCACAAAAAAATGTCAGGAGTTACGATAATTGACAGCTTAAAATTGCAGAAGCCTGAAAAAATGCTCAGCTTAGAGCCACATTGTAACCTGTAGACGCATGCAACAGCTTTTCAAGAAAGTAAATTTATAAGTTTACTTTAAATTATACTAAGCAACAAGGTCTAGTATATTGAAGGATTAATGGTGATTAAAAATAAATTATTTCCAATATTCCTAAGATTTTTTTAAGCAAAGATATACCATTTTGAATACATGCTCTTCAAATGACTATATTTTGTACCACCTATAGGTATGACTGGGGTATTGTTGAAAGTTTTCAGAGAAATTCAATACAAATATAGTGATTTTGCGTAGCCGTTGGAATAGATTTCAGCACATTTATTCAAAATGGTATATCTTCGCTTGAAAAAAGTCGCAGAAATGTTTGGGATAGATAGATATAAATAGTTAAAATGTGATGTGGAACTCAGAATACGAATCCAGCGACTGATCACCCAAAAACCAATTATATTGATAAACCAAAAAAAATCCATATACTTGCTGTAATCAAAAACTTCAGAAAAAGCAGGTAAAAAAAATAGGTGAAAGTTAAATTCGGTTTGGCCGAGGTTTCGTATACCCTTGCAGCTTCCATTGAAAAAAAAAGTTTTTCTCACTAAGAGTACTTTTCGGACCTTACTTTTCTATGGGGGCTATACAATATAGATGTCCGATTTTAACCAAACTTAGTGGAATCATGGAAAAGCATGACAAACTAACAATTACGAAATTTGGAGGCGATCTCATTTAAAACAAAAAAGTTTTTCTCACTTGAACTTCTTTTTCGACCGATCATTCGTACTGCAGCTCAGTGTTGCCAGAACATGAGGTTCAAAAGTTGCTGGATTTTCAAAAAAAAGGTTGCTAAAAAAAAAAAAATAATAGCTAAAAACTAAAACTTAAAAGACTGTTGTTTTCGGACTGAAAAAAATTAATTTGTAATGAGTTACGAAAACGAAAATACGTTAAATGAGGTTTGCAAGCCGCTCTGGAATAGTGTTGCCAGAATAAGGGATGACTTTGTGCAAAAAAATTGCTAGAAATAGCTAAAAAATTGTATAGGGTAAAACTGAAAAAAATTGTTTTTGAGACTAAATAAAATCCAACAATAACTTAAAAATTACGGTAATTGTCTATTATAAATAATTTCGGTACAAAATCAGCAAACTTCAATTTAAATTTAAAAAAGAAACCATGAATGACCGCCGGAAATGTTTTGCATGATAATTCTTCTTAATTCGCGGTGCATCGAAGGAAACAATTACCCCAATTGGCATTTGAAGGTGCTAAAACTAACAAATTCTTCAAAAAGGACAGAGTCCCGCAATGAATTCACAATCTCCTTTTTTTTTTGGAGTCCGAGCCAAAGCAGAATCTAATTGCAACGAAAGCTGAAAGGCCAAAAAATGCTGATCTCAGTACTGAGAATTATGTACCGAAATTTAGTTACTTCGTCCATATCAGCAATATTTGAGTTTTTTTGCTCATTATAATAAATAAAAATATTTTGTCAATTCATTGTAGTCAATTTCTACGAAAGAATATAAAGACTGAAGATACGACTATCACTACTGTGGATAGAACCCGTCAGGAGGCCGAATCAGTACTAAAATAAGCGCTGATTTGGAAAAGTTGGTACTAAAAACATGGCTTTCCTTGCTTGCACTTTTTCTTAAGATTATAAAAATTGCTAGAAATAGCTAAACATAAATTTAAAGTTGCTAGATTTATAGCTAAAAGCATTTCCACTTTCAAAAATGCTAGATCTAGCAACTAAATAGCTAAAATGGCAACACTGCTGCAGCTATATGCTATAGTCATCCGATTTTGACAAAACTTTGTAAAATTGTGTATATAAAGTATATAAAAATTCCAATGATAAGGACGTTTCCATAGAAAACAAAAAAGTTTTTCTCACTAAAACTAGTTTTTCATCCGATTTCGACCAAAACTTGTAGAATTATGTGAAAGCATTTCAAATAAATAAATGCCAATTTTTTGGGACATTTCCATTGAAAACAGAAAAAGCTTTTTATACCCTGTTCCCATTGAAAATGGGAAAAGGGGGATCATGAAGTTGAGCAAAAGTATGTAACAGGTAGAAGGAAGCATTTGCGACCCTATGAAGTATATATATTCTTGATCAGCATCAACAGCCGAGTCGATTTAGCCCTGTCCGTCTGTCTGTCTGTCTGTCCGTATGAACGCGTGTTTCTCAGAGACTATAAGAGCTAGAGCCACAAATTTTTGCATGTAGATAGGTGTATACCCGATTCAAAACGAGTTTGTTTCAGATTTCGAAAATTCCTCCCCCTCCTCTTTTAAGATAGACCTTCCAAACTTTACATATATCAAGTAAAGCCCAATATCTATCTATTTTGAAAAGATCAATAAGATCGGACAATAAACACCGAAGTTATTTACGAATCAATTTTGCTTGTGGGAGAGAGGGGGGTCAAACGCATGCCATGCGTTTGTGTGTATGTGTGAGTGTGTGTGTGTATGTAAAGAAAAAACACACGAAATCAATGGAACAGGGTATTTTGTAGTCGGGGCACTCGACTGCAGCTCCCTTACTTGTTTCTTAATGAATAATGTTCATTGAATTGATAATATTTATTTTTTCGTCTGTCGTCGTCTTTTTCTTTTACTTACTTTCAATAGATTCGTTATAAGTATTTTACCTATCAAACGAAATATTCGGGTGTATTCCAGAAACCTCTAGAGATTTTCGTATAAACGATTGGATTTTGAACTAAACTGTCAGGACTTTATATGTAAAGTGTCAAATATAATGTCGCCTACTAGTTTACAGGAAAGGAAAACTGTACGTTTGAAATGTACTTGGTGTGCAGAGCAGTCAGTTTCCAGAAGATGGAGGAGAATATTTCCACTGTTCCCTAACAGGGATTACAATTTAAGTAGTATGTTTAGCTATCACATTCTTTAACTAATATGACACATATTAAAAAGAATTTGTGCTGGCTGCCTTGGCAGTTAGACAGATTGTGTTCAGATCTTGTATCGAACAGAACAGAAAATCTCTCAACTTTAGTCATCTAATCTAGTAGCCTAAAGGCAAGCAAAGATTTCTGGAACACCGCCGATTCACCAAAATAAAAACTAGAAACAATTTATCGGGGGTGTCCTGGAAATCTCTAGAGATTTTGTCTTCGCTCGAAAAATTCGTCGGTGTCCCAGAACTTCAAGAGATTTCATTTTCTTAGTGGGAAGTAGAATTGGTCCAATTGGGCCATAATAATTGTCCATCTCACAAAACAGGGTTGCATTCCCTTATTAGTTTTGAATTAAAATGATGTTAAACGGAAATCTGTTAGCTCTGGCATAAGTGTTACGATTCATGCTAATTTTATAACTTAAATTAAAGTCGCGTTACCCAAAATTATTTTCGCGCCAATCATAAAGTAACACTTTCCAGCCCTTGGCTCGTTTGTTGTTGACAAATTTTGACCCATGCGGCGCTACTAAGGAGGCAGATGGCGCCACTGGTACGACGGTTTTGGCCGATATGGCAGCAAATTTCAATATTGAATCAAATAAATCATGTTATTTATTTGATGCAGCCTATCCAGTAAACTAATGTATTTTAGATTTCCAAAACTAGTTTTGCTTTTCAAAATAGTTTTAGCAGTGAATTTAGCAAAATCTCTAACCAAATCACTAGAGATTTGAAACCAACCGAAAGAGATTTTTAGGACACCGAGAATTGGTTTTTGGGTGGTTGGAATTTGGTTGGAAGAGATTTCTGGGACACCGCCGTATATGGCAGAAAAACGTTTGCCGCTAGTTAACTTATAATATGAACATTAGAGCGGACCTTAAAATGACAAAATGGAAAAAAGTAGGTCTCGGCATTCCCAAAGCTAATGTTTGTTGTATGATTAATAATTGTGAAAACAAACATTTAATTTTATTTTTAAATGGGCACACGCCAATGGAGAAAATAACTCATACGACATGTTCACCAAATCAATCACTTTTCGAGAAAATCTTTAGTACATTTCAATTGTTGTCATCTTTTGAAATTTATAACATAGTTTACTCCTTTTATAACTGGAACTTGAACAATTTTCAAATTAAATCAACGCCAACTATTTTAAAAAGGAAACAAATAAACAATAATAGGCAACACTGCGTATGAGTGATTCGAAAGAAAAACTTTGGATCCATCCTCGCAGTGCCATTTAAAACTAAATTTTTTCTACTTTTTTATGTCTATTATATTCCAAAACGCATCACATAGCGGGTTAAGACCATGACCTTAAAAATTTCATACTCAGTAGGTCCGCTCTAATGAACATCAAATATTTAAAGTTTTAACTTTCTATATTTACTTTTGGAGTTTATGCCAAAATGTGCAAACATTTTGATTACTTCTATTGATTCCAAAACAAATTTTGTGGCTAGTCCCGCCGAATGCCCTTTATGAGGCTTGATCTTCTAAAGGGTTTGATTCCTGTTATATTATGATATTTCTCGTACTAGCAATAATTTTGCACTAAATAAGTTTTAAAATTTCTTAAAATTACAATTTTTCACTCATTTCAGTTGGATTTTGTTAGATGGAGATACAAATAACCAGAGACAAAGTGAGATATACACAGATAGAGAGAGATAGAGAGAGAGCGAGAGTGCATGGGTTAGTCAAAGGATTAGTGTTAAGTAATGGATATGGTTTTGGGTTTGGTTTTGTTTTTGTTTACCTATGGAAGTCATAATTTTGCTCGTGGATTTTGTTGCCGATTTGTTCAATTTTGATGTATGGTTTTATGTAAATTTTGTGTTGCCAATTGTTGTTGTTGTTTTTGTTGTTGTTTTGTTTAATTTTTTGGTGCAGTTTGGTTTTGGTTCAGGAAGCTTCTAGTAGTTGTTTGCCTCTGTGGCCAACAAGTGGCTCCAGCAGAGTCTTGAGACAATTCATAGTGTGTGTGTGTGTGTGTCTTCTACAAAAACAGAGATTGGAGGGGGAAGGGGGGGGGGGTTAGTTTAACTAGGGGTAGCGGGGAACTAAAGTAATAGAAACAACAAAAATACTAACGGCAAATGGGCGGCATACGAGATTTTTTCTTATAATAGTTATTGTAATTGTTGTAATGTATATTATTATTATTGTTGTTGTTGTTATTGTTATTATTGTTGCTGTTGTTGTTGTGAGAATTGCACTTGTTGCACTTGAGCTGCTGAGCTGCAGAGCAGGTGGCTGTGTGGCAGGTTGCTGCTGCTGCTGCTGGTGTCTTGATAAGAGAATCATTTGAGGGTTGCTGCTGCTGCTGAGTGGATGATGATGTTGCAGCCACCATATCATCATGATGGTAATGATGCTGATGATGGTGATGATGTTGTTGTTGTTGTTGCTGTTGGTGTGGCTCATTCATAAATTGTTCTGGTTCATTGTTATTTCCGCTTTGGAAACCGGAATCGCAAGCAAAATTCAGCGCCTCATCAGCTGTGTTGTT
Source organism: Lordiphosa collinella (assembly GCA_018904265.1). NCBI lineage: Eukaryota > Metazoa > Arthropoda > Insecta > Diptera > Drosophilidae > Lordiphosa > Lordiphosa collinella. Next base: position 10,810 of record JAEIFV010001029.1, on the reverse strand, counting down.
ATCGTTGAGGTCGGCCGTGCTGCGTGCTCCATTGCTGCTGCTGTTGCCATTGTTGTTGTTGCACTTCTTCAGCAATGTCTTGGTCAGTGGCGTCTTAATAATGGTCAATTTGCTGCTATCCTTGTTATCATGCTCTGTCGTCGTCGTCTCATCCTCGTTGTCGTCGCTGCTGCTGCCGCTGCTGCTGTTGTTGTTGCTGTTGCAGTTGCTGCTGTTGTTGTTGTCATCGTGATTGTGATTGTGCTGCTGCTGCTGCTGATGATGATGATGATGATTATGATGACCGTTTATCTCATGACCATTTTGCTGCTTAACCACAACCGCCGCCTGTTCCGCTGCACATAGACATGATTCCAATGATCCTGCCGCTGCTGCTGCTGGTGTGTTGTTGCCGCTTGTTGTTGCTGTTGCTGGCTCCGTTGCACTGCCTCCCGCCACATTAGCCGCAGCTGCCGCCACATTATGCGCCTGCTGATTGACATTCATTTGGTTGATTGGGAATCTGGCTCGAAGGACTTCCGTACTCCGCCCCTTCTTAGGTGGGCAAATACAACAGGTTGAGAGACATGCTTGAAGTTTTTGTATGTTTTACTTTAAACATTTTGTTCGGGCCAATTCATGATGGCACAACAACACATGAAACAAATAACAGAAAAAAAACACACAATTTTACACTGAAAAAAAAAACAACAATTGTTTCTTGATACGCGTCCAAATTGCCTTGTTGTTGTTTGTTGAGAACAGAGAGAAGTAAAAACCACACAACACGATTAACTCTTTTTTTTATGGATTTTGATGCACTTTTTGGATGGATTTTGGTTGGCACTTTGTTATGCTTGTGTGTGTGGTGTGTGTTTGGTGTGTGTGTGTGTACTAAGGGGGGTCACCTACCACTCTGGAACTTTATTTTGTTTAAAAAAAAAAAACTAACTTTATTTTTTGGAAAAAAAAATCTTTTTTTTTTGGGGAAATGATCTTCTCCAAACCGTTACCGAGAGTTAGCTACCGGCTCCGACCGGGTCTTCCGACTTCCGTATAACGACAACGACGACAACACCAACAACAAGCACACCGATTTTTTTGTTTGTTTGTTTGTTTTTGTTTTTGTGCTGTGTTGCTGCTGCTGCTGCTCCGCGGTAAACGTGCGTACATGCGAACGAAATAAAGTGAAATGAAAGGAGTAAGCGAGCGAAAGAAAGCAGCAGCCACAAAACGCTGCCTGCTGTCGCGACCGCCTCTGCTGAAGTCAGCGCAGGCGTAGACGACATAGTGGCCGACCAACCGCCCGCCCTCCCCACACCGAAAAAAAAACACAAAAAAAAAACTAGTCGTGTTGCTGCTGCTGCTGTTGCTGTTGCCAGCAACGACGATCAGACATTAGAGACAGCGCTGCTGGCGTTGACTGCAAACGAAAATGAAAACCAATAGACAAAAAGTAAAATAAAAGCGCACGTCAACACCAACACACACACACACAGACACACAGAGCCAAAGCCCCCGTCGACGTCGACGTCATAGTTATGCTTTCGGGGGGCAGCAGCGCATTCGTTTTGTTGTTCGGGACTGCACACGAGAGAGCATCTCCCCCTGGCTCCCCCCACTCCACATACTCAAACCCTACTGGAGTTCATTGCAACTAAACTTCATCCTACCCCTTCCGCCACCCCTCTCTAAGTCATTCAAATTAGAATTAGGTTGGACGTTGACCGTAGGCTGGGGCTGCGGGGAGTTGGGAGGTTGCTAGCAACTTCAACTTCCTTGCTGTTTGGCAAATTGAACCTGATGAACCTTAAAAGCAAAAACTGTGCCAACTTTGTTGCAGCTGCCACATTAGATAGCTAGAGTGAGAGGGAGAGACGGCGACTGAGAGAGGAAGCCAAAGCTTTGAGAGTGCTTTTTAACGGTGGTCGCTGTTGCTTCCTGCTCTCTTTCGCTCTCTTTCTCTTGCTTAGAAGTAAAGTTTAGATCGTTCTTCGATCAGTGTGTGTGTGTGTGTGGGTGGGTGGTTGGGTGGCTGGGTGGCATTGTCTGCTAAAGGTAAAAGCTAATCTAAATTAGAGCAACAAGACACAATACACACAACAATGGACAAATGAATGGACGCACGGGATTGCGCAATCTAAGCAGCAAGTGGAGCGAACAAGCGACAAGCGACAACAACCACGTAAGAAGGCAATGTCATGAATGGCGGACTAACTACAGTAAACACTGCTGCAAGTGAGATGTGAGAAGTTGGTGAAGGAAAAGATGAAATTATGGTGTTTTGATGGACGCAATCTTTTGATTTTCTAGAATCTAAACCCTTCGCCAATTGAGCGATTTGAACCAAGCCTGCTATCCTTTTGCATTTTGCAGCTTTGGTTTAAGGACCGGTTTCCTTTCTTATTAAACCTTAGATTTTGGTTTGAACTTTTGTTCATAAAACACATCTGAGTTCTTTGAAACATTTTTGCCACTATTTTCAATGAACTACATCAAATCCTGCTTAGCCTTAGTTTTGTAGAAGAAAACGCATTTAATTTATTAAACTTTTTCACTTGTCTGTCAACAGCTATCGAATGGGACACAGTTATTAATACAATCAATTACAGGTCCTCTTCCATAAGTCCCTGGATTTTCCACTATGTTCCAGTAGATATATGAAGTTGCATCGCCATGTTACAACTTGAAAAACGGATCTTCAGTAGATAATGCACCAACTAATCCAGTGCGAAACAACCCTGTTGTTCAGCTGGTGTCAAGGCACTAACACGCCTAACGACCTGATGCATCACTGAGCGTCAGTCGCGTCGTTAACGACAGGTAATGCATCACAGCGCTAGTCTAGTACATGAACTACGTCATACAAAGTTGCGTAGTGAATAATTATATGTGCAAAACACTTTCCAGCTGAACTTTCTTGGTGATAGTGTTGCGATTCAACCTAAGTTCGTAGAAATTTGTTTGAATCTCTATTGTAAGTATATATATTAATAAAATGGAGCTTGATTTGTGTATCATATTTTTTGTTATTAGGCCAAAATGACACGTGGTACTAGTTTGTCTGATCGCGAGCAGGGAATTATCATGGGCATGCATGAAAGCGGCTCCAAGATCTCCGATATAGCAATCAGACTTAACCGGCATAGGAACTGTATATCCAGGTTTCTGAAAAACCCCACAGAATATGGTACAGCTCAACGCAGCGGACGAAAGACCCACATCGATGATCTTGCAGTGGAGGATTCGATGAGTAGTGGTCAAATAAGGGCTCAAAAGGGACTCCAAATCACAAGAAGTAGAATCGTTCAAATTCTACATGAAAATCGATTCCTCAAAACATACCTCAATGGTACCTAAACCAAAGCTTTTGGAGCGGCATATTTCTCTAGTATGACTTGGTCCTTTTGTTGTCCGCCATCGGGATGTTGAGGGCGCGGCTTGCGCTTTCTGTGATGCTCTTTTCGGCAGTTTTAAAGACTCTGTTCCTCGAGTCAATCCTCCCATTTCTTCTCGCAATTCTCTATGGTTCACTCGTCACTTGGACGTTTTTGACAAAAATAGAAAGGCGAGGCTTAAAAATATAAGCACCTCGGGATCTCATGCCGACTTCGTTAAATATGTTGGTGCGCGCTCTGAATTTGAAAACAGCATAACACGGAGTGTTATAATGATTATATTCTGGAGATGCAAGCAAGACCGGTCAAAGGACCCTAAAAAAATTCTATGATTTTGTCCGCTCTAAACGAAACCCACACTACTTCCCCTTAATGGCATTTTAATAATGCAAATGCTGACAATGATGGTGATATAGCCAGCCTATTTGCCACTTTTTTCCAACTATGCTATGCTCCAACAGATACAAAATATGATTTTTTTCAAAGTTATCCTCACCATATTAATCGCTCTAACTGCATCAACCCTTCAATAACTGATCATAGTGAGCTATTATCATATTTAAAGGCACTTAAGCCATCATTTTCACCTGGACCGACAATGTCCCCAGTAGTGTACTCCAAATATTGTGCTGATTCCCTCTGCTCCCCTTCTAAAGCTGTTTAACCTATCCCTAGAGCTTGGTGACTTTCCCTATTGTGGAAGGAATCTTTTTATTATTCCGATTCATAAAAAGGGGTCCAGGTCGGACATAGCAAATTTGTAAACTTTCTGCCATACCTAAACTTTTTGAGCACATAATTACTTCCCACTACTGCACTTTGCCAACCCTTTCTTTGTCCATCCCTGCACGGTTTTATTCGCCGGCGTTCTGTTTCCACTAACCTACTTGAATTATCACTCAATAGTACATCAGGGATTTTAATCGAAAACAAACAGATGTCATCTATACTGATTTCCAAAGAATTTGATTAACTTCTACAAAACTATGCCTAATAGGTCTTCCAACCAACTTTCTCGGCTGGGTTAGATCTAACCTCACCAATCGGTCCCAGAGGGTGCGTTTTCAGTCTGCTGTATCCGAAACTGTTCACAGGGCAGTCATCTTGGACCCTTGTTATTTAACCTGTTCTTCAATGATATTCTTCAAGTGCTTTCGTTTTCAACTGCCTCATTCAACGATCCAGCTTCTCCACTTCTATTACAAAGTGATCTGAATTCTCTGAGTGCCTGGTGCCTACTGTATCGCCTCCCCCTTAATATTACCAAGTGTAATATTATGACCCATTATTAGGGATTCGTTAAGCCGCATTCATAAAGTCGATGATTTGGGTATACTGTTTGAACCCAATTTTAGCTCAGTGATGTGCGGTAAGGCTAAAAGTGTACTTGGATTTATTAAGAGATGGTCCAAAGAATTTAATGATCCCTACACTACCAAACATCTTTACACCTCGCTGGTCCGACCAAATCTGGAATATTGCTCTTGTTTTTGGTCTCCGAATTGAATCGGTTCAGAAGCAGTTTTCGATTTTTGCTCTTCGTGAACAACTGTACACCAACAGGCATTTACCTCCATACGAGCATAGACTTCGTTTGATAGACTCCTTCCTTCACCAAATCCCGAGAATTTGTTATGATTTTCGTCCACAAGCTCTTGGTGGTGATATGGACTCTATGGTTCTTTTAAGCTTTATTAATTTGGAAAGTCCCACCCAGATTAACTCGCCACTATACTCCAATCTACCTTCGCCTCGCTAACCAACTATGCTCATCGACACCCTCCGCTGCCTACGTCTTACTTATAATGAATATATCACCTGTTTTCTATCGTCTCCCATTCCCATGTCTTAGGGTTTTAATATTACTTGGATGAAGTATGCGAGTACTTGTCCCAAATCTTGAAGTTGTAATATAGTTGGATCAAGTTTCCACGTACTTAATTCAAGGGACAATCATGTTCCTTTTTTTATGAAAGCTCAAACTTATTTTAAGTTTGAAGCGAACTTGCATCAAGTTGAAATGTTCTCATTTTAAGTATGTTTCAAACTCATTTTTTAAGTCCGATAAAACTCAAATCAAGCTTTCAAAAGTACTTGATTTAAGTATGGCGAACTTGATGGTAGTAATTTAAGACTCAGTTGACTATCAGGTTCGGAAAAACAGCGTTCAAGTACGGAATACTTGATTTTTCTCTCTGTGAAAGTGTGTTGTTTTGTTTGTTTTCCTTAAAACTGATACGATTTTCAACAATCCTTTGCTAAATCGATTCATTTGGCTGATTACTATATATATACATATGCGTAGAAGGTACGAACTATTTGCCTATAAAACTGTGTTAAATATGACGTTTTTTCCAATTTTCGGAGGCGTGTTTAAGGAGTTTAGAAGAATGCCCCATACATGTCGAGCCTCTGTCTCTTATCATCTATGTGATTCACGCGGACAGACAGACGGGCATGGCTATATACATGGACTCGGCTGTTGATGCTGATCAAGAATATACTACTCTAAATGATCTAAGTGTAGGCATGACTGTGATTGAATTCAACTATTTTTATACTCTGTACCTAAGGTACACAGAGTATAATAAGTTTATGCAAAAGTGTGCTACAGCCGAGTCGACTTAGCCATGTTCAAACAGATCTCTGAAATGGTAAGAGATAGAGGTTCGACATGTATGGGACAAAAACGTCTTATAATTGCAGGCAGATCAAGTTTATTTTCAATTTTTGTCCCGCAAATTGGAAAAAACATCATATCTCCCACAGTTTTATAGATAGAAGGTTCGTTTCTTCTGGGCATGTTTAGTAATCAGGACTATTTGACGATCCGCCACAGGAACGGTAAAGATCAGATGAACGGTAGTCGAGTGATAAGGAAAACAAACAATTATGATGGAATAAATAATTATAAAATTTAGTGTCAAGTTTAGGGGGAAACACTTTGCGGAAAAAATTCGGCTTTTTCATATTTTTGTAGCTTGATATTCAAAAATATCCTAAAAGGTATTTTTAAGTGTATTTTACTACACTTACAAAAAGGCAAAAAATTTTTTCAAAGTCCGCCATTTGTCAAAAAAATTTCAATTTTTTCGAGGGCCGAACGATAGCCACATAGTTCTAAACATCCGTAATTTTCTTTTTTTCAGATCAAAGTTAATGTGGGCACCTTTTTTTTTTCATCATTTTTGAGGCCGATAACTTCTGAATGGCCCTTTGTCCAAAAAAAATTTTGTATTTTCCTTTCTCATTAACTATTTAATAAAAAAAACAAAAAAAAAATCTTTTTAATTTTTTTAAAAACAATAGGGAATTTATAATTCCAAATTGAAATTGGTTTCCATAATTGGGGAATTTTCTAGATCGTTTTTTTGTTTCTTAGGAATTTCTCACTCAGTAAACAATCAATATAGTTGCTCTGGGTATGTTTCTAGCTATTCAGGCCTCATATAATATTTTAACAATATCTTAACAATGGTAAAAGATGCTGCAGAGTGTTATTATAATGGGGGACATTCCCGCACCTGGTCACCCACTCTGGTGCGGCGATTGAATACAATTCAAACGTTGACCATACCCTCCTCCTCATACATTCATACATAGTTGCTCTGGGAAAGCACTTTCGATTTCAAATCACACAACAACAACAACACAACGGCAGCAGATCCAATAATTGTTTGGCGCACATTTCATTTCCTTATTGCTCACTGACATTTTGCCACACACACACACACACACACACATACGTAATGGTATAACGTAAATGGCTTACGACTTTATAATGAGCTACAACAACAGCAAGTCGGGGTTGCCCAGCAACAACAACAAACAAATTGCAATTCAAGTCTTGTTGTAAGTTGGTAATGTCAGGAAGCTTGTCTTGGACTTACACTCTCTCTTTCTCTCTGGCGCGCTCCCGCTCTCTCGATCTCTCTCTTTCGCTCTTTCTTCAAGCTAAAGTGAAAGTTTGGTCTGGCGCTGGGAAGTTCTTGTCTTGAAAGAAAGAGATGGCAACGCGGAAATATGCAACTTGCAGTTTCAGAGCGAGAGAGAGAGAGAGAGAGAGCGACAGAGAGCGAGAGATCGATCGCAGGCAAGAGAGAGGCTTCTGCTACTCACCGGACCACAGTGCCGGGCCAGGCATTGCTCTGGCTCCTTTTGGTATGTTGGCAAATCCTTTGATCGGAGTTTTCTGCACACACTTTTCCACCTTCTCTACCCCTTCTACTCCTTCTTCCTCCCACTTATGGCACTTGTGATAGTTCACTTCATGTTGAACAATTGAACAAACAACAAAAAAATAAACTTAATTTTGTGTACTTTTTTTGCGATTTTCTGCGCGCGCGCTGCCTTCAAGCCACAATTCGAACTGAAGTCAGAGCTCCAAGCTGGAGACTCTGAGGCCAAAACACACAAAGCTGAAGCTGAAGCCAAAAACGTTAACGTCAACGCCAACTGAGCAGTCAGCTTGCAGTTGCAGTTTAAGTTCAATTTTTTTTGTTTTGCTCTTTTCTTCTTTTGGTATGTTGTTGTTTTTTTTTTTTTTTATTTTTTTTGGTTTCTTGAAGACAATTCTTTCAAATATTACTCATACGCACTGTGGCGCACGGTTAATTTTTTTGTCGAGCGAGCTGTGTGTGCTGCTGCACGGCCGTCTGGCGGATATAACGGAAATGTGCAACTGGCAGCCAAACAGCCTCAAGAGAGGCGACAACAAGCAACAAATCAAGAAACAGAAATCGAAAACGAACACAAGAGAGCGGGGAGAGAGAGAGAGTGGGTTTTCCTGGCTGCATTTGAAAGCTTGGCTAATTGTTGTTGTTGGCTTCTAAACTGGCATCAAGTGCAGCGCAAAGCTCTCTCTCTCTCTCTATGTCGCTCTCTTTCTGTCTGTGTGGTGCTCTCAAATGCTTGCATCAGAGCTCAATTTTTGCAGTGCGTGTTGCTTAATCAAAAAAAAAGTGTATATATATATATATATGCTGCCCTGCCACCTTTTCGCCTCCTTTCTACACCCAACCCCACCACCACCCCAATGTTTTTGGCTTTGCAGGCGCACATCGAGAGTCAACCAACTTTAGAAGGTCATGTGGACTTAGTGCAGTCAAATATCCTTGGCTGATATTGGAAATGCATGTGTATTTGTGTGTGTGTGTACCCGCACAATGCTGCACTTTCTATGCCCAGGAGTTGGCTGCAGGTACTGTTGTCGTCGTGTCGTTGTTGTTGTTGTCATAGAGACCATATGTAAGTAGGTAAACATGACCCGAAACTGAATCAACCTGAACGAAACAATTTGAAGGACTCAACGGTCTCTGGCTGTACCTAGTTTTAAGTTTCAATGATTAATCGAACTTTTTTAAAAACTCATTTGAATTTTTATCAAAAAAATTATCTAAAAATCGAAAAGTTTAGGGTAAAACTTAGGGTAAATGCTTTAAACAAGAAGTCTGCAAATCACCCCGGCTCGGATCGGCTTACTTAGCCCCTCAAACTAAGGCTCGAACCAAGACTATCGGTTCGATAATTTTGGAAACTTAAAATATGTTCCAACCTTCGCAACGGAATCAAACCGTATTAATTTTATTATAAAAAACAGTTATAGACCAATGTAAATGCCTTGATTAGTATTATATTTTGGGTTTTATCACTCACAATACATTTGGGACTTTTAACTTTCTTAGTTTAAAACCAATTATTCTTATTTCAAGCGCTTAAAATTCTGTATTTATACTCGATTTGTTCTTAAAATTTGGTTACTGACTTAAATCAAAGGTATTACAATTAAAAAAGTATAACCTGATGTGGGATATCTACCACAAAATTATGATAGAACCATTTGAGAACTGTAATGCAACAAATATTCGCGTTTTCCGTTGCATTCTTTACCGTCTTGGCCCGCCCAATTCATACTCAATCCATGAAATTGTTTACTTGTACAAAAAAAAGCATTTTCCAGAATTAGAATGAAGCGTATATGAATCAAGAATAGATTTGATGTAGGACGAAGACCAACAATGCGCAGTAAGTCCAAGCCAAAGCTTGTTACGTGCGAACCCCCATTCAAAATAGCAGCCCACCACCCGCCCAACCGACAGAGTAGGCGCAGCCGCCAACCTGCGACACGAAAATCAAAAGGAAAAGTATAAAATAATGTTGAGTACGGGCTAAATAAGTTAAAATGGGGGTTTTTAATGCAGGAAGAGTATGTCCCAAGTTGATTAAGCGGTAGAGTTGATTGTAACTTGGATAGAGGACACGAAACGGATCATGCAAGGCATAGTTAGTAGTACAATGTTTTGGAGATAAGAGACAATTGAGCTTAATTTGGACCACCAACTCCGCCATTCATTAGTCTATGTAATTATTTAAAACAAAAAAAAACATATATTTTAAAAAAAGGTTAAAATTAATAAAAAATATTCCACAAAATTATGATGGAAAACGAACTCTCACGATGCCAGTTTAAACCACGAAGAGCAAACAAAATATTTTTTTTCACAAAAAATCCAACCTTTTTTTGGGGTGTGTATGGGGGAGAAAACACACTTGTAAATAAATTAAAAATCCAAGCTCAAGAATAGGACAGAAAAGAGCAGTGTAAAGAATCTTGGTAGTGTGGGGATCGTCAAATTCTTTCGACCAACGCATAATAAACCCAAGAACACTTCTCGTGTAACTGAGACTTAAATATAGGTTGATGGTCAAGAATTACCCCAACTTCATTTAGGCGCTGTAATGCCACATAATCATTACTAAATTGTGCAAGCTTACACTTTAAGCTGTTAAGAAGGTTTAGAAGATTATCTTGACACCATGAGTGAAATGCACCCAAGTTTGCTTACAACTTATAGCCGGAAACCATATCATTATAAGTTAAACATATTTTCACATCATCGGCATACATAAGCACCTGAGAGTCTGCCAAGACTGAAGGAAGATTATTGATAAAGATAGTAAAAATGGGGAACTAAGAATATGAATTACGAAATAGATCTTTTTGGGTTCTAGTTCTTAGGTAATCTTAGGTAATCAGCAAGGAGTGTAAATCAGTATAAATGACATGAGTCTGCATTTTACCTAAGAACCCTTTGATCACTGAAGAAGTGAATTCTAAGAGTGGTAGTTAGTGGTAGTAAACTTATGCTTCACAACAAATCCATGTGAGTAGGGTGAGATTCGAATTTTTCTGTACATAAGGGTATAAATTTCTTACTGTGCGTAATAGAACTCCGAGTATATGGGGTTCAGGGAGAATTCAGGATATACCTGATAGACCAGAATGAAGAACTCTGGGGTAATCGAAACTGTTTGTGCACCATTGTATTAAGTTTCTTTGAGCTAAATATCTATACTCAATGTTTCGAATCATATAATGATTACCATCAACAGCCGAATCGATCAGAGAGCCAGAGTAACCCCCAACAGGTTTT
>JAEIFV010001028.1:0-104720 GCA_018904265.1 Lordiphosa collinella | reverse complement strand
CACACCCTAAAACAGAAAGATATACATGGCATGTAGAAAACTCATTTGCTACTTGTAAAAATATAACAAGTGTGGGACTGGGGTTTTAAATGGAGTTTCAAACAAAAGACAAGACAGCCCCTGAGTGCTCATGGTTAATAGCCTATTCACACTACAGTCCATCTCAGCGGAACGATGCACTGTGGGCCAGAAATCTAATTTTTTGGCCAAAACTCCGGCATTTCTGCACCAGACTAGCTAGGAAGCTAAAGTTTTTTACGAAATGTTCTTAAAAGATTGAACTTAACGCACATAATTTTAAAAAAATAAAGAAATTTTAAAAACATATTGATAATCCAAGTCAAAGTTGGAAAATTTTTCATTTGTTTGGATTTTTAAATTGAGAAAAAAACTTGTGGTTAGACTTAAGCCAAATTTTGCAGAGAGGATATACAAGTGTAGATTGTTTCTAAGAAAAAATAATTATCATGATCGGATAAGTCGTTTATGAGTTATTACCTCAAAATAGAACTGACTTTGAATGCCCACCCTGTCAAGGATTTTCAGTCAATCTGACTACTTTCACCGTTATTTTTATTTATTTAACCTGTTCTATACATTCATTTCTTAAAACAGAAAATAAAATATAAAAATTAATTAATTATAAATTTTTTGTATGTATTTTAAACCGTAATTCCGCGTGCTTCTAAAAGTATGCTACACATTTTAATCCATGGGAATAAAAATAGCTTAGCTCTCACAGTTTGGCTTCATGGTCCAAATTCCGATGTTTTAAAAAGAAAAGCATACTTTTCGGCGGACTTAAAAATTCAAACTGGCTCGATGCCAAATGGGGATACATTTTTAAAAGCGATTTAATAAAATCCAAAGCAAAACCGCGCAAAAGCGCATTCCTCCAGTTGTAGTACAATATTCAAAGAAAATTATTTGACATGTTAGGAGTGATTAGCCAGTGGCACCCGTGGGCACTCTCAAATCAAAGTTGCCAAATGTACAAAAATTCAAAAAAAGTACTGATTTTTTTCCATTTTTATGAAAACGAATACAATTGGAACCTTCTTTATATTTTTTATTTAAATCTAGTTCGTAGCCGAAAATATATAATTAATCTCTAGAAGCTGTTTCTTTCCTAGTTTCGTCTATTAATTTTCCATTTTTTGGAGCAATTTCATGAAAAAATCAACTTTGAATTGCTGCCATTCAAAAACCAAGAAGTGAAAATGTTCAAAATTTTTGCATAAAATAGCTATAAGTATTCTTAATCGTTTCCGACAATTGTTTTATCAAGTTTCCCAAACAAAAAAGTGGGACTTTTGGCCAAAATTTCGGCCTGCTGGCCCAGTGTGCGATGAGAAGATGGTGAAAAAATTAAACTCATGTTCATACTGCCACCGTCCACCGTCTTCCGTCTCCCCCATAATTGAAGCGCACGTGTACTAGATCAAAATAAAATATAGTCTAAAATAATTGACGATATTAAAAAAAAACACCGTAGGAGTCCCTTAAATACTGATATAAGGGACTTCATTTTTCGAATTTATTAACATTGATTGCAGATAAAGGTTTTTCTAAGTCAAATTAAGAAATGCCACCTTAAGCAAATGGCAAAATCATCATTATTGCAGCAGGATCAAAAGAAATACGCAACACCAATATTCCTATGGTTCTGATTGCTTCTGATCTGCATGGCCATCTCCTCTGGTCCCTCTGAGGTCGTCGATGTTTTCACTCCAGAGACCACACAGTGCTCGGAGACGTTATTTTTGTAGCTAACGCTAAACAAATAAACTCTTTTTAAAGAAATACAAAACAAATTACCTTACCTTTTTTTCAACAATCAAAATTTGAAGTTTGACAATCACTTGCGCGCTGACATTGTTTACTTTTTCGTTGCGAATGTCAATTTTTTAGTGGTGGACGCCAATATATCGCACACACGTTGAGTGGATCAGCATGAGATAGGAACATCCCCTGCTGACGGGGAAATATATTTAGAAAATTTGGCACGACAAGATCTTACGTACCATCTTTGACGGTAGACGGTTGACGGTAGATGGTGGCTAGTGTGAAGGTAGAGGGTATTATACAATTGCAGAGGGTATTATACAATTGTGCGGATGCTTTGTAACGCATTGAAGTAAGCTTTCCCCCAACACATAAAGTACACAGAGAAAAAAATAAAAATGTAAAAACTACACGAAAACACAGTTTTTCTACATCGTTTCACAGGGATTTTCAACCGAGGTTTTTCTGAGTTTAGCAGAAATCAAAGTCCATATAAAAGTGAAAGTATGTTTGTATGTTTGTCCCTTATGGGTGTCTAAGCCGCTGAACCAATCGTCACGAATTTTTCACAGTAAGTTCATGTCGATCAGGAAAGTGTCATAGGCTATGTCTCATGTCTGTGAAATGGTTCAAAAAACCGCAAAATTTGAAAAATTTTACCGTTCATCCGATGGCCATGAAAATTAAGGAATGGTTGAATGCTTACCCGGGAAGGTTTCTAAGTTGGACAAATTGGCGGAAGACGGTCCAAAAACCGCGAAAATTGCAAGATTTATGTTTTCGCCAAAACTTTGGGAAATTGATCGACGCTTGCCCGGGAAGGTTTTCAAGTAGGAGCAACCGCAAAATTTGCAAAATGTTTATTTGTTATAAAACTTTGGAGAATGTCGCGATTATACCGTTCATCCGATTGCAATCAAACTTTGGGGAATGAATTGAACGCTTGCCCGGGAGGGTTTCTAAGTTTAAGAAATTTGCAGAAAACTGTCCAAAAACTGCGAAAATGAAAAAAATTAAGGTTTCGGTAAATCTTTGGATAGTGGTTCGTCGCTTGCCCGGAAAGTTTTTCAAGTAGAAGATATGTGCGGAAAATGGTCCATTTTGATGAAGCTTTGAGGAATGGTTGTACGCTTGCCCGCGAAGGTATCTAAATTGAAGAAATGGGCCGGAAATGGTCATAAAACCGCGAAATTTCAAAAACTATACCGTTCATCCGATTGCCATAAAACTTTGGGCAACGCATGCCCGAGAAGGTTTCTAATGTGTAAAAATCGCGAAATTTGCAAAATAACCTTATGAGTATTTATGAAAGCGCTTAGTGCTTATATTACAATGCCGATGTTGGAAAATGTACTATAAGCTGTAGATTACAGGTCCAAAATATTGCGAAAATTTCAAAAAAATAAAATAAAATTATATTTCTTGCCTTTTTTTTATGCTAAAATTGAGATTGTTCCACCTCAAAGTCGAGTAGAAACCATCTCAATTCAGTGCTGATGCAATCTAATGCCCTGTCCTCAAAACAACTGCATTTTGCATTTTCGCATTTTGGGCAAAATGTATATATTCTCCCATACAAAAATATATGGCCACATGAGATGGCAGAAAGTTGCATTTTGTAAAAATGTGGTCGCATTACTCGTTAGCCATTCGATTGTTCGATAGTTTCTATTCGATACTCGAGTATTTTTGTCTAATTCGGCGGTGTCCCAGAAATCTCTTCCAGCCAAATTCCAACCCAAAACCAATTCTCGGTGTCCTAGAAATCTCTTTCGGTTGGTTTCAAACCCCTCGTATTTTGTTGGCAGATTTTGGCAAACCAACCTATACACACCAGCCAATCCATTAACCAATCAATAGCGAATTCACGAACCCACGCAATATATCAGCACTGTTTTTGTAGTAGGACCATAATCCTATACACACACCTTTCGAACTCGACTTTCGAACTGAACGAAATCTCTCGAAGTTCTGGGACACCGACGGATTTCACTAGCGATTTGCAAACCAACCGAAGCCTAAATCTCTAGAGATTTCCAGGACACCCCCGATTTTGACAAAGTTTCCAACACTACATAAAGGAGTGTGAAATGACAGATGGTTAGAACTTGCATTCTATTTACACTCTCATATACTTATTACAAACTAAAGGAATTACACAATGAATTGCAGAATGTTAAGACTTTCAATGTAATTTCAATTGGTCTGAAGCTATCTGTTGGACCTCTGGCCAGAGCACACCAATGGCTTGGCCCCTGCAGTAGTTCAAGCATTAACAGATAAGAAATTGACCTGGATGAACTAAAAACCATTGCCAATATTAGATGCTATATCGAGATATGGATCGACGAGAGCTTAGCCGACTGGTTCAAGACAGCAAGGCTCGTAACCTCATTGTTAAGGGTATGCAGAAAGAAGATGCAAATAAGGAAGGAGTGGAACGTCTTCTGCGTGGTAAAATGAATATTCCAAATGCTGCCGTCCGGGAAACCCGAGTGCTGTACCACCGAAACAATAAAATAGGATTATTGGCAGAAATGGAGACAACAGCAATGACGGCCGATGTGCTAAAGAATGGAAGAAAATTAGCGGGGACATCTATTTACATAGACAAAGACCTCAGCCAGCAACAACAAAAAGGAGTTAACAGCTTTGAACAGCAGTCGTAAGATTTTCGTTAAAAACGACTCTATAAATGTATGTGGCAAGTGGATGAATTTTAACAGCAGCCGGTGCCTTTGCCATAAAGGAAAACCAGCAGTCCTGGAACTAAAGGAGATGTATGGTAGCATCGTAGACGAATCCTTGCTGTCTTACACTGCTCTTCTATCGAAGATTAAGGACCCAAAAAACTTAATATGAGTAATACCGCCAATCCAACCAAAACCACAGCATTATTAGATACAAGCGATCCAGTAATAGCATCAAAAAACAAAAATATTGAGTCTAGTAATAAGTATGTATGTTTAAAGGTTGTCTCATATAATATTCATGGTCTAGAGAATAAGTGTATGTTCCCAATGTTCTTTGATTATGTGAGCTCGTTTGATATTTTTGTACTGATTGAAACCCATGTTGTCATTGAAAATAGCGCTAGATTTGACAAAATGTTTAGTAATTTTACTACTTATTGGAAGCCAGCGGAGAGAAGAACAAGATTTGGAAGAGCGAGTGGAGGCATTTTAGTCGGCGTCAAAAAAAACCTTTCTAAGTTTGGAGTTTCGCATGAAATGTTAGAAGTAAATGGAGTACAAATCCTTAAAGTACACTCTCAGCACTTAGATTTCGGTATTGTACCATTGTATTTGAGAGGTACCAATTGGGCTGAAGAGTTCTCTGTCATCGAAATCGCTTTTGCGGAATCCTGGATCAGAAACCCAATAATAATAGGAGATCTCAATGTACGGCTAGGAGAAATGCAGCAGTGTTCTGCACCCATGGAGTCAGCGGCATGTGTAATAAATACAAACGGAAGAAAGGCAAAAGATAAAGTAGTCAACCAAAAGGGCAAAAGATTTCTGGAATTCTGTAACGATAATGGTCTAACCATATTAAATGGATTAACAAACGGAGATGCAGAAGGAAGTCATACTTTTGTGAGCACAGTTGGAAACTCCACCAATGATATATCGGCGGTGCACTGTGACCTGCTTCCGCATGTAGAGGATTTCAATGTTGAGAGTAAAATTTGGTCAGATCATCTCCCAATAATTCTTAAAATAAGTGTCAATTTGGCTGAGACGTCACCTCAGTTGAACTTATTACCAAAGCTTAAATGGCACCCAAGGCATAAAGATAGATATAAGGACAATGTTTTAAAGGGGCTAAATTGTGCATTAGCAATAGAAGGCATAAAAACGCTCTCAGATATGCAGTCAATTATTGTAAATGCTGCAATAAAACATACGACTAAGCCTGCCCAAGCCCAATCGAAAAGCCAATGGTTTGATACCGAATGCAGTCTCCTAAGAGAAAGCACATTCCTGCTTCTGAACAAATTCAGACAGTCTGACAGGCAGACTGATCGAGAGCAATACATAGCAAGCGCAAAAAAGTACAAAAAGCTCTGTAGCAAGAAAAAGGCGAATTATTTGGCAGATCTGGAAAAAAGACTGGATACGATAAACGACAGCAAGCAGTGGTGGAGACTAGCACGACAACTAAAAAATAGCACCTTTCATATCGGAAGCAGTATCAATTCTGATGTCTTTGAGGAATACTTCAAAAAACTACTAAACCCGGAGGTACAAGGGTGCAACATGCAA
Organism: Lordiphosa collinella; assembly: GCA_018904265.1. Classification (NCBI taxonomy): domain Eukaryota; kingdom Metazoa; phylum Arthropoda; class Insecta; order Diptera; family Drosophilidae; genus Lordiphosa; species Lordiphosa collinella. The sequence continues at coordinate 98,670 of JAEIFV010001028.1, read as the reverse complement.
TATGCAAGAAACCTAATTCAAAATGAGATACTCGACAATGAAATCACAATGTCTGAGGTGCTTAATGTCCTGAGCAAAGCAAAGGAAAACAAAGCCCCCGGAGAGGATCGGATACCTTACGAATTTTTCATCAATGCTCCAGTTAAATTCTTGGAATCATTGACAGAAATTTTTAATAGCACGTTCAACATGGAAATTACAGAAAACTGCTGCTCAAACAATATTGTGTTCCCAATCTTTAAAAAGGGCGACCCCAACCTACCATCAAATTATCGAGGAATTTCTTTTGGTAACTGTATCGCTAAGATTCTTATGGGCATCTTAAACAATAGACTTACAGGATGGGTAAGCCATTATAATAGGATGAAGGAGTATCAAGCAGGATTCAGAAAGAACTATTCTACTGTGGATAATATATACAATCTGTCTGCAATAATAAACCTGAAGCTGCAAGAGTCGAAAAAGGTATATGGGTTTTTCGTAGATTTCAAGGCAGCGTTTGATAAAGTACCAAGGAATCTCCTTTGGTATAAGCTGCATAAAATGGGAGTCTCTTCAAAATTTGTCAACTTCTTGGAAAGAGTATACGGTCAAACGAAAGCGGCGGTTTGGACGGGTGACCTGTTGTCGAGCTATTTTGAGACCAAAGTTGGAGTACGACAAGGATGTATACTTTCCCCCCTGTTGTTTGCGCTTTATCTAGAAGATCTGCACGATAGTCTGCAAGGAGGCATTTGTGTGGGAGGATTAAACATTCGCCTGCTCCTTTATGCGGATGACATCGTCATCCTAGCCGATAAGGTAGATGTGCTGCAAAATATGATTGACAAATTGGAGAAATATTGCGACAAATGGGGAATGGAAGTCAACCTAGTGAAGTCTGAGATAATGGTCTTTAGAAAGGGTGGCAGACTGGCCGCGGCAGAAAAATGGACCTATAAAGAAGATGCTATAAAAATTGCCACAGAATATAAGTATCTTGGAGTAACCTTCACGCCCACCCTCACTTTTAAAGAGCATGTAGTTAGAAGAAACGCGGAGGCGAAATCCAGCATCAACTACATATGGAACTCCTTCTTGGCAAAGCCAAATGTAAGCATAAGAGCTAAATGGAAGCTGTTCAACGCTGTATGCAGAGCAGTTCAGTCTTATGCCGCACAGGTATGGGGATACAGCTATTTTGAAGTGGTGGATAATCTGCAGACATTTTTCTTGAAGAAAATCCTAAGGCTACCTCCGAATGCCCCCGGGTACGCCCTAGCCTTGGAGACGTGCGTGGATGATGCGCACTACTATACCTTAGATTTACACCTTGGGTACGTAGGGAAAACACTATTTTTCTATGGCGAGAGTCGACTGCCGCACATCCTTACATCCGAAATTATAAGAAGAAACGTTTTTTGGGTACAAGAGCTGGATAAGATATGCGCTCCTCTCGCTATCAACTGGAAAGAAAGTCTAAGATCTGTGGAAGAATGGAATACGATGAGAATCACGATTGTGGAAGCCCTTAGACAAAAGGCGCATGCGGAACGGGTGACGAGGAAAGGGTCCAGCCAAACAAGGATCTACAGATACCTCGACCATACAGCTGCCCTAAAACTGCAACACCTGGCAACCAGCAACATCTCATGGGTGATGAAAGCGCGGCTTGATCTGATTACGTTGTCATCAAATACGTACAACAGATCGGTGCACATGCCTTGTCCACTTTGTAACACCGGAGAAAATGAGGATATGACTCACTTTTTGGGAAGATGTCCTAGCCTTAAAGACCACAGATGGGCGACCCTGGGTAAACCATATTTTGCAAATCAGGAACTACATGACATCCTAGACGATAGACACAACAATTACTGGGAGGGACTGGTACTCTTCATAAAAAAAGCTTTGCTTTATAGAAAAGATATTTTGGAAATTCTATAGGGTACAGCTATAACAACGAGAAAATAAAAAAACAACAGTAAATCGCAAGCGCATTAGTCAAAGCCCGTACTGCTGAACGGTCTGATATCTTGGGACGACCAGGGAAGTCAGGCGTAGTAAGCGGGTGCGGGGTGAGGCAAAATGTGCTTGGCCGACGGACGGTTCGTGCAACCAAGTCGGTTACTTTAGTTTTATTTTTATACACATATGTATGTAACATTTAAGTTGTTCAAAATGAGACTGTTTCATCTTACATTAAATAATATTTGAGTTTGTAAACATTCATTGAATAAAGAATTATTATTATTATTATTATTATGAGGGACGCGTGTTTCTCAGAGACTATAAGAGCTAGAGCCACAAATTTTTGCATGTAGATAGGTGTATACCCGATTCAATACGAGTTTGTTTCAGATTTGGAAAATTCCTCCCCCTCCCCCCTTTAAGCGCAAAAAACTGTCAGAGCCACAATATTTAAGATAGACCTTTCAAACTTTACATATATCAAGTAAGGCCCAATATCTATCTATTCTGAAAAGATCACTAAGATCGGACAATAAACACCAAAGTTATATACGAATCAATTTTGCTTGTGGGAGAGAGAGGGGGTCTTGCATTGTCAGTTATCGCGTGTATGTTGGTGTGTATGTGTGATTGTGCATGTGAGGTGTGTGTATTGTAAGGAAAACAAACGAAATCAAGTGAACAGGGTATTTTGTAGTCGGGGCACTCGACTGCTCTCTTTTTTAAAATGTGCTTTAGTGAGGAGGCCCCATTAAAAATGAGATGGTTTCACTTTAAAGTCGGGTAGAAACCATCGCTTTAAAAGATTGTTAAATTAAGATTTAAGCTAAGATTATAATCTTGGGTTGAGATTTTCCCTGCTTTGAGCATTTTTGTTGCCGTTTCGTCTTGGTTTCGAGACTATACTCTTGGTTTTAGATTGTTTTTTTTTTCTCAGTGTAGGTTTTCTACTTTTGTGCGCGAGTTGAAGTTCTTGGGATTTCTAAATAACCGTTAAGGATTTCAAATGTTGAAATGTATCAAATGTACACGAACACATTCGCTCACTTATTCGTGTATGCCGTGCGAGTGCTTGATGTTATGGCTAAGATGCCGGCATGTGTGCTTAAATTCTCGAGACAAGATAATAAGTTCGTACCCTGGGGGAAGGTAAGTAAAAAAGGGAAGGTGGACGTTTTTCAAAAGGAAGTCTTTGCAGTGGATTCAGTTGTCTGACAGAACAACAAAGAGAACTCTGCCGTTGAGCAACAGCTGAATCTACTGAATCTACTGCTGAACAACTGAGCAACTTGAGCGAGTTGACTCGTTTTGGAAAAAAAGGAACATGATCAGTGAAAATGAACAACCTTTACCCTACACTAGCGTGTAGAAAAGCTGCAGGCTGCCAAAATCGCTTGTAACACGACGGAGGTATGTCGTCTTAAAACGAAATACCTCCGCTCGGAGTCTTGTCGCTTGTAACCTGGCGGAGATATGCTGTCTTTTAGCGACATACACTGAGAAACCGAGAGCTTAAGTTAATATAGGCCCTGCCCGACCTCGATAATTCGGAACGATCACGAAAACCGACTCGGAATTCGGAACAGGTCCGATTATGTCGTGGTTTTTTGACCATTAAAAAACAGTTAAATAGCGCACTTACTATTTCAGCTTATCAACTTCATCTTCTAGTTCCAATCCCTAGTGAGACATTGGTCATCAATAGCTCCTCTCTTTCAGCAAACTCTGTTGTTAGCCGTCGCTTTGAGTTCTCCCCAACTTTTCCCGTTGCCTTCCGCTTCTCTACCGACAGTCCTCCTCCAAGTATCGTTGGGTCTTCCAGGTGTCCGCCCGACTCCATCAAACGGGTGCCATTCTATTGCCTTTTTTGCGATGTTCTCTCATCTCATCTTTTTTTTTTGCTTTGTCTGGGAATCAAACTCAGGACCTTTTGTACAAAACACGAATGGGACGGCATCTTGTTGCATGGCACCATCGCACACGTTTGCTGCCAAACGTCTAAATTGCTACAAATAATTTTCAGTATGGTATTTGAGTGATTCAAAATTATAGAAAAATCTTTTTTCAGCAACTTATTTCTTTGGGCCTTAGTTTGCTGTCAAAGACAACGCCAAGATATATGACCAATTTTTCAGGTGTAATGAGGCAGCAAGATTCTGTCTAGCTTATATGTCAACTTAATTATCAGAAGCTTTTTTTGCGTCAAAGTTTTTTGGTTCTTTCTGAAAAAATTGTAACTTTCCGACTTATTATAAAGTATTCGTTCAGCTCGAAGCTCAAACAACATTTCTTACCCAAATGCCAAAATAAACCGCAAAACTAACTGAGCACCGAGCCGAAGTGAAGAAATAAATTTGACAAATTTGCAAAATTCTTAACTAAATCAAATTAACCAGGAATGTGTACTGTGTTATTTTTATTTTTTGGCAATTATCCTCAGACAAAAATGTCCAAGGTTTTTGCTGCTGTCAACCGCATTCCTGGGGTTTGTCTTCGGCTCCTTTGCAAATAGCCCAAATTAATAATATACAAATATGCACACAGTCCTGCTGAAAAGTTATCCAACAGTTGATTAGTCTGCCAATGCCAAATGTTTCGAATTTTTCACATTCAATGCAAATTGATTCAATTATTGGGATTTAATTAAACGCAAACAGACGTTACCTGGGCGAGGGCACAAAATTATGTGCCCACCCCCTCCGACCAAAAGAACTTCATTAAAATGCCAACCGTCCGAGAGTCCAGGCACAGAACCGAAACCAAAGCCAAATGCCTCTGCTTCATTTTACATTTTTGTAAATTTAAATGCCAGTTGACAAAGCCCAAAACCCGGACCAACTCCAGTCCACATTACCCAACCCCTAATCTCTCTTCTCCTTGCAGTGCCCACTTCAAATGCCATGTAATTGTTGTCGGCCTGAAGCAGCCCTGCAGTTATTTGCATTCAAATCGCAATTTTTGTCTCATTAGAAAGTGGAGGGGAGACAGCGTTGTCAAGCCAGACATGGCCGAGGACAACGGCGACGACGCCGCTTAAGTGTCCCAAAGTTGTGCCGGCCACAGAGCTAAATGAATGCCAACAAGTCGGGCTGGAAAGCCAGTCGTTATCACCCTGGGGGGCTTTAGTTTAATTTCACTCCAATTTTCATTGTACAATTTTCACATTTTTCGATATGTTTGTGCAAGGAGGGGTAAATGGGGGGGGGGGTCTGCTTTGTGGACTGATATTGCCTTTTAAGTAAATCAATATCAAATGCTTTGGATTTAAGTTTACCAAGCACAAAAGGAAATATGTTACCAGCTTGTCTTACTTGCAGAAAGTCGAAAATTTAATGCTCTTTACAATAAGGCAATTTGGCTTACAAGGTTCGGCAATAGCTAACTCTATGAAGCAATTAATGTAGAGACTCATTTTGTGGGTAAAGTCAAGTTAAACTCTGAATAAAATCAAGAGCTTGGTACTTCAATTAAGAAAAACCGGTGTCAATAGTACAGCAAGTACGAAAATGCTTGATTCAAGTACAAACATATTATTTTAAGTACGGTTTTCTCATCCCTGGAATACTTGATTGAAGAGTGTTTCAGGATATATAAAATATCTCTGAAACATACTTTTCGGTTGTAATATTCTTAAGTCAAACCCGTTTAGCTCTTAAAATAAGAACAAAACGTTATTGTTTGAGGTTCAATCAGTTTTAAAGTCATCCTCAAAACATTCTTTATGTACAAAATGCTCCTGGTCTAACCTTCATAAAATACTAAAGCTAATCCCAATACATACAAAAGAAAAAGATCCATTTGGAATGGATATTTCTTAAATATCCAAAAGATATTAAAGAAATATCCATTCCAAATACGAAAATCATCAAATGGATATTTTTTAATATCCTTTTTTCTCTATGTACTTGAAATGACAGAGAAATTTAATAAAAGTAGGCTGAAAATATGCAAAGACCAAGATGATATTATTGTAGGTCAGAAATCTATACCATCATTACACAACAAGAGTGTTAAAACCAGTTGCGAATTTTAAGAACAGATTCGTTTAAGAATGGGCGCATTCACCAGGTAAATCCGATTTTCGATTACTGATTTACGATTTGCGATTGCTTATGATTCTCTGCTGAATAACACTGATTGATATGTTTAAAAATACATTACAACTATGAAAAATTTTGGTAACATTTTTGAGGGCTTTTAGCGCTGTAAGTTTGCCAGATCATTTCCAGTTATGGGGTAAACAGTCGGTTAATGGTCTCACCAATCATAGCTTTTGAATGATTCCATCTCAGCAATCATGATTGTCAAATTTATCAATTGCAATCCGCAATCACTGTATTCAGCAGGTAAAATCGGTAATACACCCAATAATTTGCATTTTCACTTCTTAAGGGCTCGCTTAGCAAGTCTGTTTTGTACTCAATCCAACAAATTTTGTACTTGAATAAGGAAAGCGCTTTTCTTAAATTTTTCGGTTTACTGTAAGTACAAAAACTTCTTGATTCAAGAACGTTTGCTCTCATTTCAATAAAGTAAAAGGCTCTTATTTGAGTAAAACACAATAATTTTTGAGTGACCAGCTCAATACTGGGAGATAATGATTCTTTATTTGGTTTCAGCAGAGGTTTTGTTTCGAACCTTAATTGAGCACATGCTTTACACAAAAATATTAAAAAACAAGAACAATACATTTATTAAGTAATCAATTTAATCCAACGTATCCTTCAAATCGGCCTTAAATCGACTCAAATCGTTTGGGAATTGTGTCGTTTTTGGAAGTGATTTGAGGAACACTTGGGAATATCCAAAATATAATTTTCTGTTCCGTAAAATTCCATTTTGTAGTCTACATATGGAAACTATTACCAATGTTATGTTAAGCTGTTGTTATATGAATCTTTTGATAAGCCTTGGAGTCGAGGATCTAACCGAGGCTTTTGTGGGTGGGAATTTTTTAAGTAGTCCTGAACGTTTCCCTAGACGTTTCATTGAATTTTCCTGTCTATTGTAAGTCTTAGTCGCTAGGCAGTAGGTCAAATTTGTTCACGCCTTTAATTTTTATTGAATCGAACCAAAATTTTAGATTCGATACAGGTTCCGGTTCAGCTTTTATTTCTAAAGAAGTACGGTTCAAAGTTCTCTTCACAGTAAGATAAAAGTCTGAATTCCAGGCCCGAACCGTTTCACTTCAAAAGCGGCTTGCAGCCCTGCTTAATAACTACAGGAAATTTGGTTAGTTTCCCCACTCTTCCTATAAGAATATTGTTTAGAAAAACTTTCCAATTTGATATACCCTTTGGCAATCTTATACTCTAACCTGCCCTTCGATTCTGATGGTGAAATGTTGCGATGATGAATGAAAATGTTCGCTTTCTGTATATACTTTATTTTTTTTTGTATATTTTATGTGCGCGTTTTTAATTTTGCAAAGTGAAAAGCAAATTTGTCACATTTTCTCGTCGCATTATTGGATTGAGTCGCATTTGATGAAGCCTGCGTGGCGGGATCAAGTCGTTGCGAGGTTAATGTTAATGCTAATAAATTATACGACAGCCTTCAAATTGAAATCCGCGACGACAACTCAAACGAATTTAATTGAAAAACTGTTTTTGCAATCGCGTTTTGCATATAAATCAGTCATTCAGTCAGGCGGTGGGTTGGGTTTGTGTGCAGCCTCAGGTAAGGGGAGTGTGCCTGGTCTGGCAATGTCCATGGCATAGTCGAGCGTTAGGCGAATGCACGTAGTGCATTTGGGCAAACAAACGCGAGCCGCACGGGTCAGTGCATATTGAGAGCAGTTGAGGGTGGAGGCCACGCCCAATACCTCCATGTAAAGTTACTGAGCTCTTTCAATTAGCAATTTGTCAGCGGGAATTTAGCATAGAGTTTGCCAAAAAAGTATATATGCACGTGTACTGTATGAAAAGCCGTTGTAATTCAATTATACTTACAAAAAACTAAAATACCAAAAATATTTCCATATAAACAAAATGTCCCTTGCTGTGTGTGCATGTGAGCAAGCCAAAAATGCAGAGATTTAATTTTAGAAAAACCTCTACAAAGCTGAAATTTTTTTTTGTAATTTACTGCGGACTCTAGTAGAGAGTTGCGTTCTGACTGTTAAAACTATTTTTGTCAATTTGTAGTCATGAAGTGGGTAAATAGAGTAGCTGACAGGGATATGAAGATGAATGCAGCAAATAATCCTCAATTAAAATGTGTAAGTCGTGGAATTTTATTTGATAATTAAACAGAAACTAAGAACTAAGCACAAAAAATAACAGAATATGCAACTCAAGGCCAGTCTTGAAGTGAAGCAAACTTTTGAAAAAATTCAATTTGATAAAATTTGGTTTACTTTATCTAACCATTTACGGAATTTCTAAAAAAGTTATAGATGCAATGTTACCGGGAATTATTCAAAGGGTAGGAAATAAAAGGTTTCATAATAAGGTTCATCTCAAATATACGAGGTGTGTCCAAGGGATATGTTGAATTTTGATTTTTTTTTGAAAAGTACTTATTTATTCATCAATATCCATTTTGTCCCCTTCAAAGTAATCGCCCTCGGATATAATACTTTTGTGCCAACGCTTTTTCCCATCCTCGAAGCACTTCTGAAATGCGCTTTTCTGTATGGCCATCAGCTCGTTCTTCGATTCTGACTTGATCTCATCAATTGTGGCAAAACGCTTTCCTTTCCTTGGTCTCTTCAGTTTTGGGAATAGGAAAAAGTTGCTTGAAGCAAAGCATGGTGAATACGGTGGATGAGGCATGATTACAGTGTTTTCAATTGTTCATTTTCAAATTGTCAAATGTCAGCAATAGCTACTCGAATCTCGTTCTTCAACTCATCAATTGTTTCAGGATTGTTTACATAACATTTGTCCTTGACCGCTCCCCAAAGATTATAGTCTAACAGTGTCAGATCACAGCTTCTTGGCGGCCAATTCACATCTCCATATTTGCTGAGGGCTTCTTTGGAAGGCAGGAACTCTCCAGTGGTTATGGGGGAGTATGTAGTGAGGTAAAGTTGCTGACCGGTTTAACATGGTAAACCCAGCGCGATCCTGGCTTACTGCGTCTCAAGTCGACTCACACCTCCCCGTGGTAACCCCTGGTAACAGAGCGATGCATTCGCAAAGCTGCTGGCTAACGTGAGCGGCGATCCTTTTCTTGGGACAAATAGGGGGCGTTACTTCGGGCTTGGCACCCGATTCTCTTCTAGTTCATCCGCCAATGAAAACGCAAACGTTTTAAGGACCACGATTTGAGGATATGCACCTGGAATGTTTGCACCCTCAACAGGGAGGGTGCTGATAAACAGTTAGTGAAAGTCCTCGAAAAATATTCAACAGACGTTACCGCACTCCAGGAAATGCGATGGATTGGACAAGGGAACACGTTGAGAAAAACATCATCAACTAATGCCCCTTGGGAGATCAACTATAGCGGACATGCTACCAAGCACGAGTTTGGGTGCGGTTTTGCAGTCTGCGGAAGACTGCGTCGCTCTGTCATCAGCTTCACACCCGTTTACAAGCGACTAGCTGTATTCAGACTTAAGGCAAAATATTTTAAAATTAGCCTTATCAGTGCTCATGCCCCAACAGAAGACAAGGACGCCGCGACGAAAGACGAATTCTATGAGTGCCTGGAACGTACATACCAGCGAGCTGATCACGACATTAAGATCGTGCTAGGCGATTTTAACGCAAAAATCGGGAGAGAAGCCGTTTTTAGTCCGACAATTGGCCGACTTAGCCTGCACGATAAAACCTCCAAAAATGGAGAGAGGCTAAGAGATTTTGCTGCGGGCAGGAACATGGTCGTTAGTAGAACAAGATTAAAACATCGCGACAACCACATGGCGACCTGGATGTTCCCTGATAATAACTCGGAAAACCAGATTGATCACGTTGTGATAGACGGAAGGCATTCATCTAGTGTGCTAGACGTACGTTCTTTCCGAAGAGCCAATATTGACTCGGATCACTACCTTGTTGCACCCAAAGTACGCACGCTCTAGTACACGTCGAAAGCTGAACGTCGAGAAGCTGCAATCACAACGGACCTCCGAAGCCTACACAGCAAAACTCACCCATTTGCTCAAGGAAATTTCTCCTTTCCCTTCAGGTATAAGTGAACAGTGGAAACATATTTCACACTCCATGAGTACGGCTGCCAAGGAGACTCTCGGATATGCCGAGCACTCACGAAAACAGTCATGGTACGACGATGAGTGCCGACGCGCTACTGCAGAGAAAGACACTACAGGCGAACTCTGTAGTCGAGAGCAAAGCGAACTGTCAAGGAGCGATATCGGAAGAAAAGGAGAGAGGAGAAGCGCCTTTTCAGAAGGAAAAAGAATGATCAGGAAAGGCGTATGCGTGAGGAAGTCGAACGCCATGAGTTCGGCATGAGTGAGTCTCGAAAATTCTACCATAAAGCTCGGCGACTAGCCGAAGGTTCTAAGCCCGGTCCTCACTATGTAAGGACGAAGCCGGAAATCTTGTCACAGATCCAAAAGTGGCACTAGACAAATGGAGAAACTACTTCTCCAATGACTCCTCTGGAGAAGTAGTGGAACCACCAATCGATGATACAGAAATAGACCCACCGGACCATAACGAAGTTGAGTTAGCCATAAAAAGGCTAAAAAATAACAAATCAGCTGGAGCCGATGAGCTGACCGCTAAATTGTTCAAAGCTGGCGGCGAGGAGCTGGTAAGGTGCATGCACCAACTCCTATGCAGAATTTGGTCCGAAGATTGGAGTCTAAGTGTTCTCTGCCCAATATTTAAAAAAGGAGACCCTGCAGTCCTCGCCAATTACCGCGGGATCAGTCTCCTACCAATTGCATATAAGGTTCTGTCATGTATCTTATGTGATCGTCTAATGCCGAGAATGAGCGAACTGATCGAAACTTATCAGTCTGGCTTTAGACCTGGTAAATCCACCATAGACCTAATATTCACATTGAGACAAATACTGGAGAAAACCCATGCGACGAAAATCAAAACCTACCATCTTTTTGTTGATTATAAAGCCGCTTTTGACACACCGATAAGGTCAAAGTTCTTCGAAGCTCTGTCTACTTTTGGTATACCAGCAAAGTACGTTCGACTTTGCATGATGACGTTGAGAAGCACACAAAGCTCCGTCAAAATAGGAAAGAACCTCTCCGAGCCTTTCGATACCAGAAGAGGTTTTAGGCAGGGTGACACCTAATCGTGCAACTTCTTTAATCTGCTGATGGAGGATATACTGCGACAGTGCCCAAATGCTAACAGATCGGGCACCATCTTTTATAAAGATGTAAAGCTAATTGCATATGCCGATGACATTGACATTATTGGAAAATCCGAACGGGCGGTAAGCAAGGCGTTTTCAGAAAGGAAAAGACGAAGTTTCTAGTCTCAGCGCGCAGTGAGCCTTCGCGTCTTGGACAATCTGTTGCATGGGAGAGTACAACTTTAACGTTGTAACGGACTTTGTCTACCTCGGAACGATGATTACCAGCGACAACAACATCAGTCTGGAGATCTGAAGAAGAATAACTCTTGCAAACCGATGTTACTACGGGCTTAGTAAGGAGTTCAAGAGCAGAGCCCTCTCTCGAAAAACGAAAATCGCTCTATACAAGTCGCTTATTTTCCCAGTCCTGCAATACGGCGCAGAAGCATGGACATTAACAACAGTGGATGAGGTGGCGATCGGCGTGTTCGAGAGGAAAGTCCTTCGGAGGATTTATGAACCTGTAAAAGTTGGCGATGAGTTCCGCACCCGCATGAACCACGAACTGTGAGATCTATGGGGACACTCTTCTAGTCAAGCGCTTAAAACAACAGCGGCTGCGCTGGCTTGGGCATGTTACTCGTATGGATGAAGAAGCTCCAGTTAAAAAAGGGTTCAGGCGGAAGGCGAACGAATTAGGGAAAGGAGGTGAAGGGCTTAGATGGGAAAAACAGGTGCTGAAAGACATAAAGGCGCTTGAACTGACCAACTGGTGACAGCTCGCACAAGACAGAGGCGAGTGGCGGGCATTAATAGGAGCAGCCGGGACCGTCAAACAATTGTGATAGAAATATCGGGCCAAATGAGAAGAAGAAGAAATACGCTGATTTTTCGATTTTCGAAGATAGGGCGTAAAAGATCGATTGTGGCGTGCTCTGTGGGGTACGAAGCGCCGTCTTGTTGAAACCAAATATCGTCCAAGTCTTCCGATTCAATTTCCTCGAAGAACCAATTACTTAACATTGCGCGGTAGCGCTCACCATTTATGGTCACAGTGGCTCCTTCATTTTCAAACAAAAATGGACCAATGATGTCTCGAGACCAAAATCCGCACCCAACAAGGACACGCGGTGGGTGCATTGGCTTCTCGACGACGATATGCGGATTTTCTGTGTCCCAGATGCGACAATTTTGTTTATTAACATAACCACCGAGATGGAAATGTGCTTCATCCGAAAAGATGATTTTTCGGTAAAATTCACCATCTTCGGCAAAACGATCTTCCGCACAATTTGCGAACTGTAGACGATTCGGATGATCAATTGGCTTTAGCTGCTGCCAATTGAACTTTGTTTGGCTTCATGGCAAGGTCTTTATGCAAAGTTCGCATCAAAAAAGTGCGCAAAATGTCCAATTGTTTAGATCGATGGCGAGTTGACGTCGACGATTGTTCACGCACATTTTCAGCAACCGCAGCAATGTTTTCAGTCGAACACACCGGAAGAGTACGTACACGGGTTGGTTTATCCACCAACATTCCAGTTTCACGAACTCGCTTCACGAATTGAATCACAAATTAAGTTTTCGGAACATTTTTTTTGTTAAGTGTCGGAGACTCGCCACTTTGGAACTATGTTTTTAATATTTCCCAACTTTCTTCAAGCGAATAGCGACCCATTTCGTAAAAGTCAAAGTTTTTACTAAATATTACTCGCCTTCCGAATGACATTTGACGTTTTTAAAGTCAAATTATGAATAGTTCAAATTCCAAACACTAGATGGACTACCCTTTAGTATTCCTTATTAACTGTACGCCTTCAAACGGCTAAAGGTGCCTATTGGATGATGTCAGCTGCTTGGCGTTGCTCGACCTATCCACAATGGCTAAAAATCAGGCTCTTCAAGTCCAACGTAATGCCAGTGCTCTTATACGGCTCTTCCATATGTGGCCAAACTCCAAACATTTATAAGCCGTTGCCTGCGACGCATCTACTGCATATTCTGGCCTGACAGAATACGGAACTCTGAGCTACTTAAACAAGCGAATATGGAGAGCGTCGACACCATAATGGAGCTGGATAGAACAAACATTGCGAATGGAACCCGTTGGACGGAGTCGGGCGGTCAAGTGGCAGTCCCAAAGAAACTTGGAGGAGGACTGCCGGTAGAGAGGCGGAAAGCATCGGGAAAAGTAGGGGAGAACTGAAAGCGACGGCCAAAAACAGAGTTCGCTGGAGGAGAGGAGTGGTTGATGCCCTATGTCCCACAAGGGATCGGAAGTAGAAGAAGCTTAACTGTACGACCTCCTGGCAGGAACTCATGATGCACCACACCAGAGAACTGCAACGAGCCGCCACGGGTAAAATCGCTCAGCGCTCAAGGCTTGTCGGACTCGAGTATTGCCCTTCCTCATACTCAAGTTGACTCAGCGCTTCGGCCGCGAGTCGACGCAAAGTTCGTTCGGTACAAATACTCGCGATTACTCCTAGCTTCGGACGCGAATCACCGAGAATAATTGTTGCCGAAGTCAAAGATCTGCTGCACTCTGTTACGATCAACGCTTGTACACAATCGTCACAAGCACACAAAAAACAACAATTTGTGAGAGCAAAAGAGATAGCATGATGGCCTATTTTTTGCATTTGTATTTTGCATACGATTTCTCTTTCCGTCTTGCAGCATTTTGTTGTTTGAAGTTTTCAAAACACAACAGCAATTGCATAAGAGGCTTGTCGAAGCTCGCCGTCAACCAGCAGAGTACGTACGTGTAAATTCTGTTGCGCGTAAAGGCCCCGACGGATTGACGACGTAAGTAATGGTGGAAGGTCATACTGCTCAATCAGGTGAGTTTTGTTTTGATGACAAGCGATTTACGCTTATGCTTATAGCAATAGCTCTCCCGCAAAGCCCTTAAACCAGTTCGGCAATCAGCAACTGTCACATATTGGTAGAAATTCGAATCAATTTATCCAAAGTGTTCACGTATGTTACAGATCTTCTTTATGAACAAGCTTGGCCACTTCACTCCAAGCCTTGAGTCCGAATGTTTGGGGTGAGATAAATCCCAAGTGGCGTCCCGGTCTCACCGCCAAAATCCGCGCAACCTTGTTTTCAAGCGAAAACATTTCCAATCGGCTCTTTCGCTTTGATTTTTCTGCAATTGTTTTATTTTAGATAAGTCCAGCTGATCGATGGCATAAATGTAGAGTAACAGCGCGTAACATCTGGTGGCAACAATATTGCACCAGGCCCACAGCCTATTAACATTGTGTCCACGTATGAGATGTTAAGCTCTGTTTAGCGCTGTTAAACGCAAAAGTACGTTTTGACTCCAACAGGGGTAAACGTAAAGTGCAAGGAAATCGTTACGCCTGCTTCTTCTTCTCTCGATTTGTGTATGAAACTTCTCGATACGTCGTCAGTCCGTCTGGGTCTTAAAAGTAGAGTGTTGAAAAGGCTTTGCCATTGCTTTGCCATTACTCGGTCAATGAAAAGCTTGTTCATATTATTACTCGTACAAAGCAAAGAGCTTGCTCGTTCTGACTCAATGTGCTTGCGATCATTTCGAGAGTGTCGAACCAAGGCGACGAGTCCAGCCAAACCAAGTAAACGCATGAGTGTGATCAAACATTAGAGGCTTGTTCCAGGTCTCTGCACCACACCATTGTAATCAAAGAAAACAGTGAGCAAAACCTTCACATTTGATCGAACTTGGCGTGTTTTCTTCGGTCTTGGCTCATCTGGCCGCTTCCATTGGGATGATTGGGCCTTGGTTTTGATGTCATAATCATATACCCAAGTTTCGCCACCACTTATGACCCGTTTGAGCATTCAACAACTCCTGAGCGACACTAATGCGACGTTGCTTTAGCTCCGAATTTAGCAAAAATTTGTCAAAAGTCGAAGAGCACCCAAAAACGTGACTAACTTTTTCAGTTGCCAAAAACAAACTACTAATCGAAATTGGCTGCTAATGCAAACATTTGACAAACATATGTATCCGAATACAACATACACAGCCCGCGAAAATTCAAAATTCACCTTTTCCTTTGAACGCACCTCGTATACCAACGATTTCCACGTTTAGCTACTTCTATGAACCTTTGGTGGTAGTGTAAGCATTCACACGGTCAATGGTTTTTAATTAGCAATTTGGCTGCAGAAAATGGTGCTAGGCAAAAGGTGCATTTCAATTGCAAGTGCCCACTTTTAGGCGCATAATCAAATAATTTATATTGCTCCATTTCGCTGCTGTAATGCAATTTGATGTAGGCAATTTATGATGTACATTCAATTTGATTGCCAGATAACTGAACTTTTTTGGTTAACTCAATTTGCAGAGAACTACACCTAATAATGCCATAACAATTCCTGCGGGTGAAATGCTATCACTGGGGCAAGTAAATTGGTTGGTTAAGCCAGTTAGATGTGAGTTTTGGTTATGTTTCTCAAAATCTAAGGGGTTAAACGTAATTCTCTCTAAATAATTTCAGTTCCCACCAGTCTATTGTTCTCAAGTATTAAAAGTGAAATAAGTTTATTTCTTTTGTATTTATTATTATATGCAAAATTATGGCACATTAGCTGCATGACGTACTTATAACTTTTAGTTGAGTGCTGGCAAAAGGAAAAGTGCCGCAGGGCTAAGCATAATACGTATGCAACTCACACTCAAACACTCACAAAGAGCTATACCCGGCACACCTAGGACTAGTCAAACAATATAGCGACGGAAGTAGCAAATAAAATTCAAATTTGTGCCAAAGTGTTTCATGGCAGGAGAAATTTCCATGCAATACTCCAAACGCTAATGTGCACCATGAATGTCTATATACAAGCATGTGTGAGTGAGGCTTTATGGGCCTGAGAGTGTGTGTGTGTGTGTGTGTTGAGTTGGGTTGGCAGTAATAAATTTTACTCGCTGTGCTATATTCGCCTATCATTTTGCTTTTATTCCGGCTGTTGCGCTCTATAAGGGGAATGCAATATGCATTATTATGCTAATTATCTTTTTGATATTTCAATTGCGATTGCAATGCGTCTTGTCTGATGAGAATTGCCGACGTTGATTAACTTTGAAAATACACCAAGCTAATAAGCAAGAAGTAAGTCTATTAGTGCATGTCAAACTGTACACATAGAAAATTATTAGAAATAAAATCTAGAATCTAAGAAAACCCTCAAGTGGAGGCTTTCGTTTAAAAGTTCACCAATTGAAGAAGTAAACCGAGCTACTGTCAAACTGTAGAAGTAGTAGTTTTTATTATTTAAGACGCCTTTAAGGGATCAGAAAAGACAACTGTCTTTGCACTTCACCTTAGAAATGTTTTCCAGCCAAGTCGATCAACCAATGGATATGGTCTTCCTCCATTGGTTCCCACCGCAGCACAAATTGACCCAATCAAAGGCATGAAATAAAAAATGTTAACTGAGAACTTAAATTTCAGAAAAGCACCTGGACATAACCTTACTAAACTCAGAAAAAAATCCGTTCAAAAGCTACATAAATCATAAATCATTCGTTGACAATATTAGTGTAATCACGCTTTATCGTGAACTGTGAAAGGCGGTGTCATTTCATAAATGCAATTTTAAGACACGTTGTTCGAACTTCTTTAACGTTTAGGTGTTGCGTTAATACCATTGTGGGCTCAACTTGGGAACATTTTGGGGTCATTCTACAAACTTTCGGGCTTCTTTTAGAAGCATTTTGGTAACGTTTTAAGACAACTTGGGGCTCTATTTGGCAACATTTCGGGAACAATTTTGAAACATCTCGGTCTCATTTTGGTAACACGTTGGGTTCAATTTTGGAACAATTTTGGTACTTTTTGTGAAAATTTTGGTTATACTATTTGACTGATTTCAAGACATTTATGATATTCAAAATACGAAGGTTTAAAAATGAGTCCGCTTGGGCGTATGATTGTATAACTTCCAAGTCCTGAATTTGGGTTCCGAGCAAAACACGGGACTATTGAGCAAGTTGTAGTGTCCGAGCTAAAAATATTGGGAAATTTCCAACAAACGTTTCGACCCACCCACGCATAAGCTACAATTATGATGACCAATAAGAACAAGCCACGTAGGCAAGCGATCACACCATTGTCCAGTTATCCCAAAGAGGAAGAGACCCAAAGCTCTACTCTGTTTGGTGTATAACCCCGCACTTGGCACACGTGAAGTTATTCGACCAAATAATATCAACTCAAGCAGACGTGTTTATGGTGCCCAATCTTTTAAGGTGTCAAATATTAGAGGTTAACTAACCTAAGTCACCAATACAACCCAGATTTAATTAGAGCTAAGTCAAGCTCAAAGTGCTATTAAACTATCCCGGTACCTAAACGTCCAAACAAAAGTGTTTGTGTTTTTGTGCGCCAAAAGGTAAACTAATTTATTCGTGAAGTGTTCGATTCTAATTTGGATCTTTATTAGAAGCCGCATTTGGGTCCTACGGGACGAGAGAGGCTCATTCCTAATCTCGGTGGGGGATGCAACCCCGGCTACTTTTTGTGATTCGGCAATACCAACCCGTTTTTGTGAGACCGCCAACATCAATTCGCCTACACTTCACGTGGAGTTGCTTGTGTCCAAAGTGGACGGAGGAGACCACTAGACTGAATCATTCACCCTAAGAGGCAATCAAGACACCCACCTGTCCGCACCTAACCGGCTGGCCGAATTTTAACTGTCTTATTTTTAATCGATCGGGAAAGGATTGCGTAACTTCATCGCCAACACAAGGCAACCATAACCTTACTCATACATGCCAACATATATAAGTTAACTTTGTGCCACCGTGAATGATTTGCTAATTTGTCATGCAGGCTAATGCAGATGGAGCTTATCATTGCAATTTTGGTTTTGTTTTGATTCCCGAATTTTCAAGTTCAAGATCAAGATAATGAAGTTCCCAGATGTGCCGAAGCTCATTATGCTGTTCTTTTGCTTGGTAAAGTAAATCGTTGCTGCTGAAATTTTACCCAACGATCATTTGGTTGGAAATTTATCAAAGTAATCCTGTCTTTAAATAATTAAATAATATACGAAATGTATGAGTTTGGTAGCCAACGGAATTTCAAGTCTATATATATACTTATTGATTCTTAACTTAACAGCGTCTACACCTGTCATCTTTATCTTGGGCCCAACGATACTGCGATGAGAAACGTATGAATAATGGTATTGTGAGTACACTTAAATAGTTTTTTTTTCGTTTGATATATATATATATACACTTGACCTGAAATTATCGATAATACTCGATGGCTACCATACAGACCCTCTGTAAATAGAATCTCAGTGGATTTAACAAGGCGTGTCGGCGCTAAATAATTGATGCTTATAATGAGTTTTCCAACCCCCTTTAACTTAAATTTTTAGTATATCTAACGCGCACTTATTAAATGTGTTAGTGTGCTACCGTACAGCTCAGACGAGTAAGAACCCCGACAATCCGGCGAGCTAGATCCGAGCATAGCGAGAGTGCGCTACTCTTTCTGGCTGTACCGGTCTTCTAAGTCAGTATAATACCACCAATTGATAGGAGACCAAACTCTTCCCACAGAAGAGTCAAAAGATCACCAAAAGCACACCGGTACACTACACATTCAACCGTTTAACTTCAGATATGCAATTTTCCTAGATGTTGCCCAAGCATTTGAACGTGTTTGGTTGGACGGTCTTATAATCAAGATAAGGACAATGAGAACTTCTGACCCTCGACTTACAATACGGCAATATTAAGAAGATCCCGATGTCCAATAAATAAGTATAGTTTTTGGATTAGTTTGTGAATTAAGATTTAAAAATTTATTGTTAGTCTCGTTAAAAGAAGATCCAATAAATACCGAGCAAACATAAAAAAGAGCTTGGAAAGCTTTTTTCTTTATAATTAAAGAGGACAAAAAGTATTAAGGTCATGTCAATAGTTGCATCAAGTAAAAGTCACTGTCTAATGCTCAGGATCAGGTGTCTTTTCCATCTGCCATTGGCGGTTGACAGCTGGCAGCTGTTGGAGATTTCAGAGACATTCTAAGAGGTGAAAGTCTCGAAAATGGTACCAAAATATATTCACATCCACTCTAAGCCGTTTTCGACACTTTCCCATGACAACGTTGAGGCAAAACTCCTTTGAGATAGGAATGAATTTTTCTGAACCAGGCTTTCAGGCTTATTGTTTGATTTCAAAGTTCTCCAAAGTTTTTTATATTACTCATACGCAGTGTTGACTTTCAACTTTATATATGGGCCATTGATAATGGTTGTTGATATGGAAGCAGGTAGCATCTTACTGACAAGTCTAAATTGGTAATAAAAGAAACGTGATCATGTCTGGGAAACCTTACCTTGCTTGTGTCCATATGTTAATATCGTTTGTTGTTGATTTCTTGAGAATTATTGAATTATAATTTCTCTCTGACCTTGAGACGGCGAAACCAGCACTCTGACTAAAAATCAAAACAGGTCGTTAAACCCAAAAAAGTTTAAATATAAAGTTAAAAGTCAACTCTGCAGGCATAGCGTCTGTTTCTATGCTATCTCCTCCGTCAGTTTTAAAGCTATCTCTCACCAAACTTTGTACAGACGTTCTGAAGTGTTTTGGTACAAATACGCTGCGCGTTTGTCGGAACCGGCCGGATCCGATAACTTAAAGCCTAAATTTAGCTCGTCAAGGAACGATCGGTCAGAAAAAGTAGTTTTTGTTAAAAAAACTTTTTCCGTTATTTTTCATAATCTACAACCTACGCTAGACTTCAAACTTTTTTTTTTTAGTTTTTTATAATACTTTTAACATGATTCCACCAATTTTGGTCGAAAATCGGACATCTATATAGTATAGCTGTCATAGAAGAATAATCGAAAACAAGTCTTAGTTAGAAAAACTTTTTTGTTTTCAATGGAAATGTCTTGGATGGAAAAATTGGCATTTATTCATTTGTAATGCTTTCAAATAGTTCCACAAATTTTGGTTAAAATCGGATGACTATAGCATATAGCTCCCATAGGAAAAATGTCGAAAAACTAGTTCTAGTGAGAAAAACTTTTTTGGTATCTATGGGAACGTCTTTATCATTGGCATATATACTCATTTTATATATTTTAACACAGTTCTTTAAAGTGTTGTCAAAATCGGATGACTATAGCATATAGCTGCAGTTCGAGTGATCGGTCGAAAATGAACTTCTAGTGAGAAAAACTTTTTTGTTTTAAAAGGGATCGCCTCCAAACTTCGAAACTGTTAGTTTGTTATGCTTTTCCATGATTCCACTAACTTTGGTCAAAATCGGACTTCTATATAGTACAGCTCTCATAGAAAAGTAATGTCCGAATAGTAGTCTTATTTAGAAAAAAAAAATAGGGGAAAGTTACCTTCGGCTCGGCCGAAGTTTTGTATACCCTGGCAGCTTCCATTGAAAACAAAAAGTTTTTCTAACTAAGACTACTTTTGGTACCTTAATTTTCTATGGGATCATACTATACAGATGTCTGATCTCTACCAAACTTGGTGAAATCATGAAAAGCATAATACACTGTTAATTACACGAAATTTGAGAGGCGATCTCACTTAAAACAAAAGTTTTTCACTAGAACTGTTATTTCGACTGTAATACAAAGGGAACGCCGTCTCTTAATTTTAATTTCTCTCTTAAAAAATGCAACCTAGTGGGCTTTGTTCGCGCATTGACGAAGCAATGCTTTGAGTGTTTTATTCCAGCAGTATCCTCAAATAACTTTACGGTACGATACAAAAAGTTTCGGGTGATTTTCAGTGGGCGTAAAATCCAAAAGGTTTCACCTTTTTCGTAGCAGCATATATGCAGGTCTATTACGTCAACACGATTTTCGAGCGAGCCCCATTTCATGATTGCAAACAACTGACGCCAAAAATGTTTGATGCAGTAATATAGCATAAATGTTCCTTGTGAAATAGCCATCTAGTTGGAGTGCATGCGTTCAATGGTTCTCGAGAACGAATATGTTCAATACGTGTACCAAAACAATTGAGACTTTATTCCTATTCAACTTGACGAGCTGAGTCGTAAGACCCTTGGCACATTGCTAATAATTCGCAACGGCTCGGATCGGATGACTTTTTCTTGTAGCTGGCATTCTGGTTTTTGAGTATTTTCATAACATCCACTGAGCTGGGACTTGCAGTGAAACAAAGCCATCTTATTCCAAAGACTTGATACTATCTCCAGAATAAAATAGTTTCCTTCCCCCAAGAAAAGACATTTTCCTATCTTAGGCAAAGGGACATAATTCTTTCAAAATCCATGTAAAATATTCTTCCGTTCTTCCTTTCTGCCGATGCTTTTTAAACAAAGACGACATTAATTTTTTGTCAGAACTCTCCACTTTAAACATTTGTTGAATTTATTCTCCTTGTCATGGCCCATCAATATGAGGACTATTAAAATGGCATGTGCCACATTTTGCGGCTGGAAAGTGCGGTATTAATGCAAAAACGCAGCTGCTTATTAACAATAATTTCCCCAAATGTGTGGTTACGTTTAAGCCAACAAACGCCAAAAACGCGCAACAATAATAATGTCTGCTTACGTGTGTGTGTGAGTATCTACAATTATTAACTTGTATGTGTGTATGTGGCATTCCGAACATGGGTTCAATTCCCTCGAATGCGGAACAACAACAAGAACAACAACAAATGTGGGAAACAATAACAATGCCATTGCGCGGGCGTGTGTGAGTGTGTGAGTATGTATGAATAATGACAAATGTGTGGGTAAGGCTGGGGCATCCTCCTGTTGTTGCTTTGGGCCACATTGTTGCTCCTTTTGGCCTTTTGTTGGGCAATTAAATTAAACTTAACACTGCCCATGGTCCAAACTGGTGCCAGAAAGTGGCATATCTCTTTTTGCAACTGTGTGTGAGTGTGTGTGTTCTTACACACAACAGCTGCCACATGTGGATGGTCATTCAGCAGTTACAGCAGCTAATTATGTATAGACTTGTTTAATGACGCTCTAGAGATTTAGTTGTAGGATAAAAAAAAAATGAAACAAGGCAATTTCGCTTTAATATGACCTTATTATTAAACTGTCGGATAACTATTTGAGTTGCGGTTTTTTATATGTTTTGATTTGACTACGCAATTCTTACTTCTAGCACATCAATGCTATCCCAAAATTCGTGAACTCCAAGCAATATTTTGAAACAGCTATTCACGTACACTACTAGCCCACTTCAGTGTGATTGTGTGTGCCTTTCTACATAAAGTTATGAGCAATCATCTGCCAATGATGATTAGCTGATCAAGATTCCTCAATAAGATTTCTTGTATTTCAAATATGTACGCCAGAATCTTTTGCTACAGCTAATGAAATTTATAGCACTGCAGCAATTGGCTGCCATTTTTGCTTAGATTTATTGAACTGCATTAAATTTCCATTAATGTTAAAACTAAACAAATACCACAACCACATTAAATAAGTATAAAGTATAAGGACTCAAAGTTGGCTTTTAGTGTGTAACTGAATCTATTTGTGGCCAGGTCAGTGAAATGCAAACACAATCACACACTCACACACATGGGGAATTTAGAATGAACAAAACAACAGACAATCAAAACGTTGCAATGCACAAAAGCCCAAGCCGGCGGCATTTCTATGACAATTTGCTAGTAAAATATTGAAAAGGTTTAAGACGTTGTTGTTTGTCGCACACTTTGAGTGTAGATTGTAAGTGACTGTATCCATATCCTGTATTTTTCAATACATTTCGTACATAAATAATTGCTTAATAAATTGTCGAGTAAATCTTTTGGCTCTGCAATGTTTTGTTAATTGACACAAGGAAGGTAAAAAAGAAACACTGCATAAAACTAATTTTCTTCTATTTTCATTTGCTTAAAAATGCATTTTAAATGCTTTCAGCTCGAGTTTTACTAAGTTGATAAATTGCTGCATTTATGAGTATGAATGCATTCTGGTCATTTGGACAAAAATTTTGTTTTCCTGGACTTAAAAGACCAGCTCGTTATATATAAATGCATAATAAATCACGTTTTACCGAGGCTGACATCATTTTGCTAGAGCTAAAAGTTTTGCTTTAAATTATATTAGAAGCCACATAAAAAGCAACAGTTTTTTTTGTACACATTTTAAATGCATTTTAATCAAGAATACATAATCAAAATTTATTACAATAAAATTCAAAATAGGCAATTAATTTGAAAAATTTGGGATTTATTCCAAAAGGTCCTGGAGAAATATCTAAATGTGTTAATTTTTGAAGGATAAAACAAATTTTGTATGTAAAAAATAATTGAGATGGTTTCGCTTAAAATTAAATAAAAAAAAAAAAAACTTGGTTGACCGAAGCTTTGTATACCCTTGCAATTTGTTTTTCTAAATAAGACACCGAAAAAAATGACGGGAAAATTTTAAGCCTAAAAAGAATGACATGATCCCGGCAAAGGGATTCAAATTTTAAGTACGAGCAGGCTTGATATCTATCCGAATCGGGATTGCCTCCCGTCAATTAATAATGACAATTTGACGATGCTGAAAGCATCGCTGGTGTGGTAGTGTTGGCTGAGCGGCGCTGTCGGTGAGTGCGTCATTCGAGGTCTCGAGTCCCAGTCAGAGTAAGTAAAAAATAAATTTAAAAAATAGGGGAAAGTTAACTTCGGCTCGGCCGAAGTTTTGTATACCCTTGCAGCTTCCATTGAAAACAAAAAAGTTTTTCTAAGACTACTTTTTGGACATTACTTTTCTATGGGATCTATACTGTAAAGATGTCTGATTTCGATTAAACTTGGTGAAATCATGGAAAAGCATAATACACTGTTAATTGCGAAATTTTGGAGGCGATGCCATTTAAAACAAAAAGTTTTTAACTCGACCGATCATTCATACTGCAGCTATATGCTATAGTCATCCGATTTTGACCATACTTTGTAGAAAGTGTCGTAATAAAAGGCAAGTAGGACGTTTATTAAAAAAAAAAAGTCTCAAGATGTTCTTGCTAAGTGTTGATGTTGTAAAAAGTGTAGCCAAGTAAGGACGTTTCCATTAAAAACAAAAAAAGTTTTTTCTCACTAGAACTTGTTTTTCGACCGATCGTTCCTATGGGAGCTATATGCTATAGTCATCCGATTTCGACCAATCTTTGTAGAATTGTGTAAAAGTATATAAAATAAGTGTATGCCAATGATAAGGACGTTTTCATTAAAAACAAAAAAGGTTTTCTCACTAGAACTAGTTTTTCGACCGATCGTTCCTATGGGAGCTATATGCTATAGTCATCCGATTTCGACCAATCTTTATAGAATTGTGTAAAAGTATATAGATTAAGTGTATGCCAATGATAAGGACGTTTCCACTAAAAACAAAAAAGTTTTTCTCACTAGAACTAGTTTTTCGACCGATCGTTCCTATGGCAGCTATATGCTATAGTCATCCGATTTCGACCAAACTTAGTGAAATCATGGGAAAGGATAGTAAACTAAGAAATACGTACTTTGGAGGCGTTTCCATTAAAAACAAAAAAGTTTTTCTCTTTAAGACTTGTTTTTCAACCGATCGTTCCTATGGCAGCTATATGCTATAGTCATCCGATCCGGCCGGTTCCGACAAATGTGCAGCGTATTTGTACCAAAAGACTTTGTGCAAAGTTTGGTGAGGATAGCTTTAAAACTGACGGAGGAGATAGCATAGAAACAGACGGACAGACGGACAGACGGACAAGGGCTAAAAGGCTAAACTCAGCTCGTCATGCTGATCAAGAATATATATACTTTATGTGGTCGGAGATGCTTCCTTCTATGCGTTACAAACATCCGGACAATTTTATAATACCCTCTGCAAGGGTATAAAAATAGGGGAATGTTAACTTCGGCTCGGCCGAAGTTTTTGTACGAGCAGCTTCCATTAAAAACAAAAAAGTTTTAATTAATAATGACTAATTTTTGACGATGCTGAAATCATCTATAAAGATGTGGTAGTGTTGGCTAAAACGGCGCTATCAGTGAGAGCGTCATACGCTGTCCCGAGTTCGAAGTCCCGAGTTAGTAAAAATAAATTTAAAAAATAGGGGAAAGTTATTCGGCTCCGGCCAATTTTTATTTGATTGCAGCTTCCATTGAACACAAAAAAGCTTTTCTAAGACTAATTTTTGTACATTACTTTTCAAGAGATTCTATACTATATAGATTGTCTGATTTCGATAAAACTTGGTAGCCCAAAAAAAATTATGAGGAGAAACAGTTTTCGTATAGTGTGCCAGAATCACTGTTAATTTAAAAAAACTTAAGAACATCTAGAGACAATCCGATTTAATAATTCAAAAAGTATTTCTCACCTTAGAACTTGTTTTTCTGTTACACGATCATTCTTTTACTGAAGCTAAACTAAAAAGTTCTAACGCAGCTATAAGCTATAGTCATCCGATTTTGATAAAACTTTGTAGAAATGTGTCCAAAGTATATAAAATAAGTGTATGCCAATAAAAAGGACGTTTTCATTAAAAACAACCAAGTTTTTTCTCGCTAGAACTAGTTTTTCGACCGATCGTTCCTATGGGAGCTATATGCTATAGTAATCCGATTTCGACCAAACTTTGAAGAATTATGTAAAAGTATATAAAATAAGAGTATGCCAATGATAAGGACGTTTTCATAAAAAACAAAAAAGTTTTTCTCACTAGAACTAGTTTTTCGACCGATCGTTCCTATGGCAGCTATATACTATAGTATTCCGATTTCGACCAAACTTAGGAAGGGATAGTAAACTAAGAAATACGTACGGCATTTCCATTAAAAACAAAAAAGTTTTTCTCTTTAAGACTAGTTTTTCAACCGATCGTTCCTATGGCAGCTATATGCTATAGTCATCCGATCCGGCCGGTTCCCACAAATGTGCAGCGTATTTGTACCAAAAGACTTCTTGAAGAGTTTGGTGAGGATAGCTTTAAAACTGACGGAGGAGATAGCATAGAAACAGACGGACAGACGGACAGGGCTAAATCAACTCAGTGCTGATCAAGAATATATATACTTTATGTGGTCGGAGATGCTTCCTTCTATGCGTTACAAACATCCGGACAATTTTATAATACTTAAAAAATAGGGGAAAGTTAACTTCGGCTCGGCCGAAGTTTTTATCCACCCCCAACTTCCAAAAAAAACAAAAAGTTCTTCTAACTAAGACTACTTTTCGGACCTTTTTGGAGTCTTAGTTTGAAAAATTGTTTTCAATGGAAGCTGCAAGGGTATACAAAACTTCGGCCGAGCCGAAGTTAACTTTCCCCTATTTTTTATATAATAATTGTAATGTAAAATTGTGTGTTTTGTTGTGTTATATTTGTTTTTATAGCCTTGAAGACGACTCCCGAAGGGTGTCCAAATATATCGGAAAAGGAGAAAAAAATTGTGTGTATATTTTTATAGCACATAAATGACACTGACCTTGAGCCGGCTAAGAACCACTTATTAAAACAACACAGGTCACTATTCCCAACAACGATAATATTTTTGGAATGTTGATTTTTAGCCGGCACGAGGTCAACGACTAAAATCAAGTCAAAACGATTCTGGACCACTGTGCGATAGAGCAAAACTATCGATAGTGACGACGTTCGATATTTTCGATAGTTTTTAGACAAAAATTTGATACTATCGATAGTATTGGTTTCTCTAATTTAATTAAATGAATAGAGAAACAGAAAATTAAGGTAGGAAGTCCATTTGATTAATTAAAATCATTAAAGCGAAAAATATAACTTAAATTTAATAACAATTTCAACATTTTTATTTTATAGGCCGTACCAAATATGGTAATTTTAAGTGCATGTTTTCAAAATGGTAAATTTTCTCTTAAAAAAATCTAAGAAATAGTTGGGATAACTTATTTTAAGGCTTAGAAAAATAACTTTACGATAATACAGAACATTGTTGCCTTGTGTTATTAATCGTTGAGATCCTTTAATTTAAATTTTTTTTTGATAAGCATGTCCACGTTTTTGGCTTTTAATGAAACCCGTCTATCGCTTATTTTGCTTTCAACTTTGCTGAACATTCTTTCAGATTCTGTTGATGTGGCAGGCACACAAACACAACATTTACACTAGAAAACAATAACCAGCTTTTATGTATGGAAAACAGCTAGTTGTAAGCTTTTGACGCATAACGCACTCCTAGTGTAAATAGCGTACAAGAAAGCGCACGATTTTAAAGAGGTATTGGTTGGATTTCAGAGACGCCAAGACCAGTGAATCCTCATCTAGGTGCAATGCCAACTATTAATTTGTATAATATATCCAGTTTTCTTAAGCAAGTCTAACAATCGATCTGCGTTCTTAGCGCTAGCAAAGATTGTCAATAAATGAAAAATTGGATGGCCACTATCGATTGTGTGACACGAAACCAAATATTTGATACTATCGATACTTTTGCAGCTCCACTGTGCGACGTTCATAATGCAAGCAGAACGAAATTATTTATGTTGTTGAACGACTGATGGCACTACGCCTTCTGTATGTTGTTAAAATACAGACATACTAAGATCGCTATTAAAAAAATTAGAGGGTGGTGGTAGGTAAAGTAAAATCGGCTTGTCAAGATGACAACAGCCCCAAGGGGCCAAAGCCGAGCCTCTCTCAATCTCTTGGCTTGTGCGCTTCTAATCTTAGCACAAGAGAAAGGGACGTACAGTTTAACGCCGAATCCGAACGGCAGTTTTTGAGAGGCTTTTCATGGCTAATTACTGCAATGCTGGCGCCAACAGCAAGAGGTGTGGCCGGGTGTAAAGTTTTATTTAAACAAAAAAAAACTTTTCATTAGATGTTCCGAGGCGGGATCGAACCCACGACCTCATGCTCAGCAGTCGCGCACACTAACCGCTGAGCCACTCCGGCCACAAGAGGGTGAAATTTTATGGGTAGCTAAATGTGTAAATATAAAAAAAGATTAGGCATCTCCAAAATAATAAATCTGAAACATGAATACAAGGCAATACACATTCACGTCGGGCGTCGCACTTGAGTTCTATTTTGTGATTCACCAAAGCGATTTTCAAGTTGACTTACGAGGTGTGTTCAAAAAGTATCGCGAATTTTGAATTTTCGCGGGTTACGTATATTCGAATTTCGATTTTTTTGTGGCGTTATGTTGGTACTCATGTCTCTCACTTATGCCGACAAGCTCGGCCATTTTGAATGTTCACTTAATTGTTGACAGCTGCTTTGCTTGCACGTGTTTTGGATCGTCTTCGATTTTTACCTATTCAAAAAAATGGATCAAAGAACCTGTATCAAATTTTGTGTGAAAAACGAAATTAAGTGCGCGGATGCATTCCGAATGTTGACTGTGGCGTACGGAGAAGCTACCTTGGACCGAAGCAACGTTTATCGGTGGTACAAAATGTTCTCAGAAGGCCGAGAAGATGTGAACGACGAAGAGCGTGCCGGACGCCCGAGCACTTCAACAACAGACGAAAAATTTAATGAAGTGGAGAAAATGGTATTGGCCAATCGTCGAATCACCGTTAGAGAAGTTGCTGAGGACCTAAACATATCGATTGGCTCGTGCCATTCGATTTTTATCAATGATTTGGGCATGAGACGGGTCGCCGCGAAATTCGTACCAAAATTGCTCAATTGCGACCAAAAACAGCATCGCATGAACATTGCTAATGAGATGTTAAACTCTGTCCGCGACGACACAAATTTGCTCCAGAGGGTCATAACTGGTGACGAATCGTGGGTTTATGGTTATGACGTGGAAACCAAAGCTCAATCATCTCAATGGAAGCTGCCGCACGAACCAAGGCCGAAAAAAGCGCGCCAAGTTCGGTCGAATGTGAAAGTTTTGCTGACAGTTTTCTTCGATTGCAGGGGCGTGGTGCATCATGAGTTCTTGCCACAGGGAAGAACGGTCAATAAGGAATATTACCTGCAAGTTATGCGCAATTTGCGTGAAGCAATCCGCCAGAAATGCCCGGATTTGTGGAAGAACAAAAATTGGCTTTTGCACCACGATAACGCCCCTGCTCACACATCGTTGCTTGTGCGCGACTTTTTGGCCAAAAACAACACACTAATGATGCCGCAGCCACCGTATTCCCCAGATCTGGCCCTCTGTGACTTTTTCTTGTTCCCTTAACTGAAGAGGCCCATGAAAGGACGACGTTACGCTACGCTTGACGAGATAAAGATGGCATCGAAGGAGGAGCTGAACAAGATAAAAAAAAAATGATTTTTGAAGTGCTTCGAAGATTGGAAAAACCGTTGGCACAAGTGTATAATATCTCATGGGGATTACTTTGAAGGGGACAAAATAGATATTCATGAATAAATAAATAATTTTTGAAAAAACACAAAATTCGCGATACTTTTTGAACACACCTCGTTCACACACTCCAATATACA
Organism: Lordiphosa collinella; assembly: GCA_018904265.1. Lineage (NCBI taxonomy): Eukaryota > Metazoa > Arthropoda > Insecta > Diptera > Drosophilidae > Lordiphosa > Lordiphosa collinella. The sequence goes on along the minus strand of JAEIFV010001028.1, from coordinate 69,087 downwards.
CACAAACGAATGCGCGCATGCGGCCGCGCGCGATAACTGACAGTGCAAGACTCCCACAAGCTCAATTGATTCGTATATAACTTCGGTGTTTTTTGTCCAATCTTATTGATCTTTTCACAATAGATTGCTATTGGGCCTTACATGATATATAATATATAAAGTCTCGAGGGTCTAACTTAAAAATTGTGGCTCTGACAGTTTTTTGCGCTTAAAATGGGGATGGGAAGGAATTTTCCAAATCTGAAACAAACTCGATTTGAATATGGTACATGCAAAAATTTGTGGCTCTATTTCTTATAGTCTCTGAGATCGACGCGTTCATACGGACTGACGGACGGACAGGCGGACATGGCAAGAATATATGTACTTTAAAGGGTAGCAAATGCTTCCTTCTACCTATTACATACTTTTGCACAACTTCATGATAATGATTTAATGAGAGGGTGGTGGTAAGAGGGTGGAAATTTGTGTAAATATAGAAAAAGATTAGGCATCCCCAAAATAATAATTCTGAAACATGAATACAAGGCAATACACATTCACGTCGGGCGTCGCACTTGAGTTATATTTTGTGATTCAAACAACAACATGAATACCAAAGCGATTTTCAAGTTGACTTACACTTAGTTTCCCATTCGATTTTTAATTTAATTTTAAGCTGCTATTCAAATAGAAAATGCAGTAAGAATAGAATGAGTTCGGATTTGATTGACATTAATTTGAAGCCGACTGCACTTTTCTTTTCGCGAAAAATGGCAGTGCCAGTTTTACCAATTTCGCACTAAAAATAAAACCAGTTCGCAGAGGAGCGCAGAGCAGAGCAGAGCAAGCTTGGCGCTAAGCCAAATAAAGCCGTGGCTAAAATCAAACGAAACGGAACGATGGTAAATGAAAACACACACAAAAAAAAAAAACTAAAATCAGAAAGAATCGAAATAGAAACGTGCGAAGCAAATGCGCGTTGCATTGGGGGACAGCCTGTTTTGTGGATAGATCTGGACACTAGATAGCGAGCCTGGATTTTGGGGCCTTAATTCAATCATCATGAATGAAACGAGGCGACATTCTGCCTACCTCTTTCAAATTAACCTTTTTCAGCAAATACAATTACCGTGCAAAATAAATGAAAACTGACTAGAAAATGCAAAAATGGCCAAAGTTAATATTTGGCCAACTGGACAATTGAACGGAAGGCCCAGCCTCCTCCTACTCAGCCCCACTGGATGCACTCGAGCAAGTCCCAGTCGTACATTACGCGGGTCCCCAGCACCCAGTCCCCAAAAAAAAAGAAACGAGCCAAGCTTGAAGCTCGAGAGCGAACTAGAGTAATGTCGTGGGAGCAAAAGATAAATAACATTCAAGAGGAAGAGAAGGAAAGAGTGTGGGAGGACCTGGCAGGAGAAACAATTTGCCGTTTGTGCTTTGAAAAATGCATGAGCCAAAGTAAATGGAAAAAGTTCGCCGAGCAAAGGAAAACACAAAGCAACACAAAACAGGGAACAGGGCAAAGAGTGGGAGTGGGAGCAGTGGGAAATAGTTTTTCCGCACGGCAGAAAATATTGCGGTCTGCTTTTAGGCGCAATTTGACATTTTTAAAACGCTCGTGCAACTTTTTACCAGCTTTATTTATTTGGCGCTTTATTTGCTGACAAGAAATATAGACAATATTTTGCACAGACACACACCGACATGACAGGGCCATGTCGCCGCTGACACTTAACATGCCCGTAGACAGTTATTAGGGTCATTGCTGGGGAGCACACATCCCCGAGATAAGTTTTTCTGTTGTTTGTTTTTGAGAGTTTCGGCCTGGCCGAAAGTATGCTACAATTTATCGTCTGCCTAAATGTATACATTGACTTTATAGTTGGCCTCTTTGGGGGTTTGTTGTTACATTTTTTGCTCATGTTTTTGTTGCTTTTTTTTGGATTCCAAGTGTCTTTGTCAATGGCATCAGGGGAGAATTTACATATGACACTCTCAGGCTGCGTTAGGATATGTGAATGTATGTGTGTGTGTGTGTATTTAGTGCTCTTCTGTGCGCAGAGCAGCCTTTTGTGCTATTTTTGAAGTAAATTGTATTATAGTTTTAGTGCCACAGCTTGACTCCGGGTTTTTGATGTTGCAATTTCACGCTGTGGCAACTTTTCAACTCCTGTGGAAAGCCGTTTTATGTAACTCTCTATCTTCGCCCCTTGGACTTGCACTGGTCAGTGGCTTAGGCTGAAAAAACAGAATTAGTTCATTTATTGTAGTGGCAATTTAATTTGTGAGAGTTTCCTGAGAAATGAGGATCACTTGAAACAGCCACGTGTTGGGAATTGACTAAGGAATTGTTACAGGGATGTACCCTTCGTTTATTGAGGCACTTAACATTGGGCGTATTCAGCAGATAAATCCGATTTACGATTTCTGATTTATGATTGCCGATTTTACCTGCTGAATACAGCGATTGCCGATTGCGATTGATAAATTTGACTTTTGCGAATACGAAAATGGGAGCATGGCTGTATAGCTAGTTTTCTTAAGCAAGCGTTTAACTTTCTCAACGATAGCGAAGAATGCCAGAGAATGAAATAATGGAGGGCCACTACCGATAGTGAAAAATTACTATTGATACTGAAAAATTATTATCGATAGTGTGACTTGAAACCAAATATTCGATACCTCGATAGTACTATCGATATTTTTGCAGCTCTACTGTACAGATCTGAGACGTAAGTATGTTTAGTATGACCTGACCGTTTTCGGTGTACATGCTAGAGTTAGCTAAATAAATAGATTCTTATAAAAATTGTAACGATACGTCTTCATCATACAGTCTGGAGCACCTATCGCCGGCTAGCTAGCGGCTTTCTCTGGTGTGTGATCGACCTCGATGCCCTGACTGATCGGATAGAATACAGCAAAAGTTTATTATAACCTTGCAGAGGGTGTTATGTATAAAATTGTCCGGATGTTTGTAAGTCAGTTTGAAAGCTATCTTGTCCAAACTTTGCACGATGTATTTTAGTACAAATACTTTTTCAATATCGAATGAAAATCGATTGAGATATTTTTCAAATATCCGGCAACCCTACTTAAAACACATGGCCAGGTGACCACTTTAATTAAATTTTTTTTGGCTTTTAAGTATCTCTTTTATTTTTATATCCTGAGGTACGCAGAGCATAAAAAGTTTGAGCAAAAGTATGTAACAGCCAGAAGGCAGCAACTCCGACCCTATAAAGTATATATATTCTTGATCAGCATCAACAGCCCAGACGATTTAGCCATGTCCATACGTCTGTCTCTTACCAGGTATGGCAGAGGTATAGATAGAGGCTCGACATGTATGAAACAAATACTTCCTTTACTTACAGGCAGACCAAGTTTATTTTCAATTTTATAGGGGAAAGTTAACTTCGGCTCGGCCGAAGTTTTGTATACCCTTGCAGTTTGTTTTTCTAAATAAGACTACTTCGGACCTTATTTTTCTATGGGAATTATACTATATAGATGTCCGATTTCAACCAAACTTAGTGAAATCATGGAAAAGCATAACAAACTGTTAATTACAAAATTTGGAGGCGATCCCAATTAAAACAAAAAGTTTTTCTCACTAGAACTTATTTTTCGACCGATCATTCATACTAGAGCTATATGCTATAATCATCCGATTTTGACAAAACTTTGTAGAATTGCTTAAAAGTATATAAACTAAATATATGACAACGTAAGAGACGTTTCCATTAAAAACAAAAAAGTTTTTCTCACTCGAGCTAGTTTTTCGACCGATCGTTCCTATGGAAGCTATATGCTATAGTCATCCGACTTCGACGAAACTTTGTAGAGTTGTCTAAGAGTATATAAAATAAGTGTATGCCAATGATAAAGACGTTTTCATCAAAAACAATAAAGTTTTTCTCACTAGAACTAGTCTTTCGACCGATCGTTCCCATGGCAGCTATAGTCATCCGATTTCGACCAAACGTAGTGAAATCATGGGAAAGGATATTAAACTAAGAAATACGTACTTTGGAGGCGTTTCCATTAAAAACAAAAAAGTTTTTTTCACTAAGACTAGTTTTTCGACCGATCGTTCCTATGGCAGCTATATGCTATAGTCATCCGATCCGGCCGGTTCCGACAAATGTGCAGCCTATTTGTACCACAAGACTTCGTGCAAAGTTTGGTAAGGATAGCTTTAAAACTGACTGAGAAGATAGCATAGAAACAGACGGACAGACGGACGGACAAGGCTAAATGAACTCAGCTCGTCATGCTGATCAAGAATATATATTCTTTATGTGGTCGGAGATGCTTCCTTCAATGTGTTACGAACATCCGCACAATTTTATAATACCCTCTGCAAGGGTATAATAAACAAATATCTTTAGTACTTTTTGTTTTATTGTGTTACGAAATACGGAAGTTATGTAGCCTCACCCTGAATATATTTTATAGGGTCGGAAATGCTTCCTTCTGGCTGTTACATACATTTGGTACAGAGAATAAAAATAAAGTGTAGAAAAAATAAGGACCAACTGGGACTTGAACCAGCAAATCCAAAATGAAAGGCAACAAGCCTAATCACTCAGCCAATGTCTATTACAAATACCTCGTAGCTAAACTTAAATATATGGAACCTCGAAAAAGCAGTCAGGAACAAAAAATGGTAGCTAAATGGTAAGTTTCACATGCATCAATAAATCTTTGGATCTCGCAAACGCCTTCTTTAATTAAGTACAAAAATTTAAAGCGCAGTTCCCAAAAAGTATGCAGTAGAAACTACAAATTATTTCAACACGAATCTGTCTTTAAAATTCCCAACTGGTTCTCACACATTGGCTATGGAGTGAGGGCATTCGAATTTTTAATTTTATTTCTTCTTTTTGATTTTTGGCTTTTATCGCTGGTTTTCTTTACAGTCATCTCATATTTCTATGTTGTCAATTTCGCATCCCCATACATTTAGTATTTCCACAGTGCTAATGTATTTACACATTCGGTAGCGCTAGGCATCCATTTTCAAATGTCAAATGTATTTAATATAGGGTTGTGAAAATATGTAAAAAATATCGTATCGATGATTATCATTTTTTAAAAATATCATCAGGTTTTTGCAATATTTATCACCAAAATATATCGATATATCTGATACATTTGATATTTTTATATTTCAGTATAAAAATCTTAAACCCCCCAAAATATCATTAACTTTAAATGCATTATAATTTTTTTGAGCCCTTTATTAAAGAACAGAGATCTAAGGTTGAATATTTTAAGTAAGGATACTGTAGCGTACACATACTTTTTTAATATATAATATATAAGCATACTATGTGACACTCTGTTGCATAAGTAAACATACAAATATCAATGCTCACTTAAATTCATTCTTTGTTTCCCATAAGGAAATATGATCGACCACTTGGGTCGTTGCCTTAAACGCGCACTCAGCAGTTTTCGGCTTATATACAAATGTATGTGTCCGCCGCTCGCTCAAGATGCAAAAGCATTTCTTTGGACATTAATTCAGTCCGTTTGTATGCATCGCTCGGCGGAGACCATGTTGGCTCTGCCTTGCAAACAAAAGATTAAATAAAGTTTATTCACGTGATTACATTGTGATCAATCTGGGAAACATGACTGTTACTACATGGCGACCTTTGCCAACTTATTATATAACATAGCAACCAGATAGAACTTATCATATTATAATACAAGAAAAAACTTAAAAGACTTCATTTCATTTTTATACCCTGATCCCATTGAAAATGGGAAAAGTGGGATCATGAAGATGTGCAAAAGTATGTAACAGGTAGAAGGAAGCATTTGCGACCCTATAAATTATATATATTCTTGATTAGCATCAACAGCCGAGTCGATTTAGCCATGTCCGTCTGTCCGTCCGTACGTCTGTCCGACCGTCCGTCAGTCCGTATGAACGCGTCGATCTCAAAGACTATAATAGATAGGTGTAGGTAGGTGTAAACCAGATTCAAATCGAGTTTGTTTCAGATTTGGAAAATTCCTCCCCCTTTAAGCGCAAAAAACTGTCACGTCCACAATTTTTAAGTTAGACCTTCCAAACTTTATATATATCATGTAAGGCCCAATGTCTATCTATTCTGAAAAGATCAATAAGATCGGACCGAAGTTATAAACGAATCAATTTTGCTTTTGGGAGAGAGGAGGGACCTTGCATTGTCAGTTACCGCGTTTGCGCGTGCGTGTGTGCGTATGTTAGGAGTGTGTGTGTGTATGTGTATATGTAAATGAAAACACAAGAAGTCAAGGGAACAGGGTATTTTGTAGTCGGGGCACTCGACTACAGCTCCCTTACTTGTTTAAACAATGAAAAAGTTAAATTTTCTAAAAAAAATGACATATATTGGTAACATGATTTTACCTCCAAGGATTTCAAAAAACTCTTTGTTTTATATGAATATCCGTCATGCGGCTTCGCGTGTCGCAGACAACCAATTTTGATGCACTCATCTTCTCTTTCTAAGATTTCTAAGTGTAGTGTGACCAACCACAATATCAAAAAATATATTTCCAAATAATATCGATATGCGATATATCAGGAAAAAAAATATTTCGATATAAATATTTATTTTTTGTCAAAAATATCGATATATTGATATTATCAACAAGCCTAATTTAATACTAAAGCCTAAATTTTTTATGGTGTGAATGTATTTTTGACCAAATATACTAAAGCCAGAAAATAACCTAAACTTAGCAATCATTGTCATTCAGCAGAGAATTATAAGCAATCGCAAATCGTAAATCAGAAATCGAAAATCGGATTTATCTGCTGAATACGCCCATTGTCAAAGACTAATGACAAAGTTTAGAAATTGACACTGCAAAAAATTCATTGAATCCTACTTGTTTTTTACAAATAAGTAAGCTTACTGTTGATGGGGCATGGAATTTCTTGGTATAGTCTTGTCACCTTATTTGGGAAAGCCTGTTGAGCTTGAGTTGATGACGGTTTAAAAGCTTCTCAGACTAAGACTATATCACTTCAGTGAGGTAACTTCTGGATCACGATTTTCTGAATGTGAAACTGAAGGCATATTTTAGAATTAATTTACCAAAAGATTCGCTTAGCTTCGTGCTTTTTAGAATCATTCAATATACTTTGGAATCGAGAATTCTTACGGGTGTCGATTAGAGTTATCGAAAATCCATTGGTAGTTCTTTTTGTACTCTGTACCAAAGGTACACAGAGTAAATTAAGTTTATGGGAGATGGCAGCGGCTTGGAAAGATGATGATCGAGGATTGATGTGGTTGCCTGAGCGATCTCCTATATCTTGAGTGTTTTAAATGCCCATTAAAACACGAAGTTTAAAATTTAACTTTTTTTTTTTATTGTTATTATCTAAGTTTTCTGTCAATGGCAACTTTCTTTAGATTGATGTGTACATTCATTTTAACTTACTTTGTGTAAGTGTGACTTTGTGTAAGTCTGATTATGGGAGGGTTGATTGTGATGATATAAAATATGTGTAAAATTAGTGTATTGGTTCTGTCTAGTGTGTGGGGGGTTGCTAGGGTATTTGTCAGTTTGGAAGTTCTCTAGGGAAAATCTTCTTTTCTTCGTCTACGCAACAGTCTTCTGGCAAGAGTGTTGGGGTGACTACTCAACCTCTCCACGTATTTGCCAGCCTGTGAATTTATGTTGTCTCTAATCTTCGGCACGTTGAGATCGCTCTCCAAATGTCTTGTGCACATATACCAGGGCGCTCCCGATAGTTTGCCGATAGTCTTTGTCAGATGACACTTTGCAGCTATTCCATACACTTGAGTCCCATATCTCCAAGCAGGTACTATAATTGCCTTGTAAATATGCACTTTGTTACGGAGTGAGAGTTTATTCCTACTGGAGAGCAGCCATCCCAGTTTCTTCACTCTGCCGTAAAGTGATCTTACAAGCGCGTTGATATGGGTTCCGAATGTAAGGCGCTTATCCAGATATACTCCCAAGTATTTATGTCCAGGCAAGTGCCGTAATAGCTGCTCATTGAGAAAGACGCCAGGGCACTCATCGCCACGAAGTGTATATGTTACACTGGCACATTTATCCAGGTTTAGCCCAATGTTCCACCGCTTAGCCCATCTGCTGAAGTGATACAAATATTGCTGAACGACATCGGTGGCATTATAGATGCATGGGTCTCTCGCCATAAAAGCAGTATCGTCAGCAAATGTTGCAATGAGTAAGTCTTGGGGGTCTTCAATGGGTATTGTTCCTCCTGCAGGCATGTCATAAGTGTATAGAGAGTATAGGGTTGGTCCGAGGACACTTCCCTGTGGCACACCAGCGCGTATTAACCTCACACTGGAAACAGCTCCTTCCAAGATTACTGAGAAGGTCCGGTCCGTAAGGAAGCTTTTCACAAGAGAGCAAAGCTGAGGCGGAAGGATGTCTTTTACCTTGTAGAGCAATTCGTCATGCCACACTCTATCAAAAGCTTGTTTAATGTCAAGGTAAACCGCAACCATGTATTCCTTCGCCTGAAATCCGTCGAGAATAAAGTTAGTCACCCTATTCAGCTGCTCAGGGGTCCCATGTGACTTTCTAAGCCCGAACTGAAAGGGAGGTATCCTGCCACAAACCCCATCGATTGCCATAATTCGGGCTAGTAGGCACCTCTCGAAAATATTCGATATTGTTGATAGGAGACTGATTGGACGGTATGACTCGACCGCCGACGGGCTTTTGCCAGCTTTATGGATCATAACGATTTGAGCCTTTTTTCACACCTTAGGAAAATGACCCAGACGCAATGCCGCGTTGAAAATTAAGATCAGGAAGAGCACCGCTTTTACTGGGAGGGCTTTGATAACCCTATTGTCAAGGCCATCCTCGCCTGGGGCTTTTTTATTGCTTAAGTTCTTGATTTGGCCCTAAACCTCCTCCAGAGTATATGGTGGAACTGGAGGCGTTAGCTGCCCAGGGGTGTTAAGCACATGCTCTACATGTCTCCTGCAGCTTCGCGTGGTGGTTTTTTTTTTTTTGGCTTGGGTTGTCACACAGTGTGCGACTTGTCACTTAGTCGTGAAGTCGTGGCGTAGATAATGGCCGCTTTACGCATTTGGCCAGGTACAGTAGTTTTCAATAATGTTTTTTCGTTTTATTGGTCGATCACCATTTTCAAATAATTTTTTTTTTTTTTTGTTAAACAAAATGGCGAAAGACGCGTGCCTTGACAAAGGCTGAAAGCGCAGACAAGTGACTCAGTGAGACCACAAGGAGTTCTCCTTCGAACGAAGTGCAATGAACCAAGCTTCCAGAGACACTGTAGCGTAGTGGTTGTAGCTATTCTCTATGCTTAGTGTTACCGTTCACGGATAGACTGAAAAAGTTACAAAAAGTTTTTGCCACAAGTTTGTGTAAAAGTATGAAACAGGCTGAAGGAAAAATCTTCGACCCTATAAAGTATACATACATATTAGAGTGGGTCAATTTTTTTCGCTTTCTTGAGGTCGACGAACCAGATATTTTGTTTGGGAGCCTTTCCGGTGGTATCTGGGGTTTCGGGTTGGTTTGCTCTGCCCTTGGGGTTGTTGAGGTTGACCACAGTGTGGCCCATACCGCCGAAGGCTGAGAGGAGCTGATCCTTGGGGGTGGACGAAGCCAGGTTACGCACCACCGCTCTGTATGTCCTGTCCTTAGAGAGACTGAAGTGAGTGTATTGTAGCTGATTCCCAGACAGCACGGCAGAGATCTTGCGGTGGGCCTCCAAATCATTCGGGAATATACGCAGATCCCGCTTTGGGGCCATCTTGAGCTCATAAGAGTCCAAGTCCGTCACGGTGTTAATGAGGTTCTCGATGGAAAGGATGTCATCTACACCAGGAACGGTTATTGGCCTTGGTTTAGGCTGTTTGGCTGTGATTGCTGCAGTGTTAGGGGCTTGTGGTTGAGTTTGGGGGTCAGCCTCATCTTGGATCCCCTTCATCTGATCTTCTTCGTCACCCTCGTTAGGCTCCAGGGCTGCAAAACGTTTGGAGGACTCTGTCACGTCAGAACCAAGAACTTTTTTCAAAACCTTCTGCGGGGATGTGGCGTTTCGGCGTTTCTTTACGTTGATCTTTTGCCATGGGTCGGGAGTTCCGGGCTGATGGCAAGGCTTTGGTAGAGCTCGTTGGTTGCTCTACTCCTATTGCGGCAGGCTCTTGCGTCCTCTGAGTGGTTTTTTGGACCTCAGCTTGAGCGGGGCCCCTTTGATCAGCGCCACATGTTAGTTTCAGAAAGTTCACCAATAATTTTTATCTTAGTAGTATCCTTTGAATCCGTTTTTTGAATTGTGTGCTCAAGTCTCGAAGGTATTTTTGAGCTTTATGAAACATGTTTCAAATCAAAGTCTTAAGAGTAAGTTTATTCCAGATGGATATTAGCCGGATCGAGGTCAGATGTTGAAAAAAAACAATTTGTTTTATGTTTTTTTCCGATGTATTTCGGTTGCTCTTCGGCAACTACAAAAAATCACACCAATATTATTTTAACAAATAACACAGTGTTAAAAAAAAATTAGGGAAAACAAATTCGCTTTGGCCGAAGTTCTGTATACCCTCGCAGTTTGTTTTTCTAAATAAGACTACTTTTCCTTACTTTTCTATGGGAGCTATACTATATAGACGTTCGATTTCGAACTTAGTGAAATCATGGAAAAGCATAACAAACTGTTAATTACGAAATTTGGAGGCGATCCCAATTAAAACAAAAAAGTTTTTCTCACTAGAACTTCTTTTTCGACGAATCATTCATACTGCAGCTATATGCTATAGTCATCCGATTCTGACAAAACTTTGTAGAATTGTATAAAAGTATATAAAACAAATATATGCCAACGTAAAGGACGTTTCCATTAAAATCAAAAAGTTTTTCTCACAAGAACTAGTTTTTTGACCGATCGTTCTTTTGGGAACTATATGTTATAGTCATCCGATTTTCACTAAACTTTGTAGAATTATGTAAAAGCATTGCAAATAAATAAATGTTAAGTTTTAAGACATTTTCAATATAAACAAAAACGTTTTTCTAACTAAGACTACTTTTTAGACTCGACTTTTCTATTACAGCTATACGTTAAAGACATCTGATTTCGATCAAACTTAGTGGAACTATGGAAAAGCATAGCAAACTAAGAAATACGAAGTTTGAAGGCGCTTCCATTAAAAGCGAAAAAATGGTATTCACTAAAACTAGTTTTTCGACCGATCGTTCCAATGACAGCTATATGCTATAGTCATCCTATTTTGACCAAACTTTGTAGAATCGTGTGGGAGCATATTAAACAAATACTTGCAAATTTTGAGGACATTTCCATTGAAAACAAAAAAGTTTTTCTAACTTAGACTACTTTTCAGACTCTACTTTTCTATGACAGCTATACTATATAGATGTTCGATTTCGACCAAATTTGGTGGAATCATGAAAAAGCATATTAAACTAAGAAATACGAAGTATGGAGGCGTTTCAAATGAAAACAGTTTTTCTCACTAAAACTAGTTTTTCGACCGATCGTTCCTAAGACAGCTATATTCTATAGGAATCTGATCCGGCCGGTTCCGACAAAAGTGCAGCGTATTTGTATCAAAAATCTTAGCGCTAAGTTTGTTGAAGATAGCTTTCAAAATGACGGAGGAGATAGCATAGAAACAGACAGACGGACAGAAGGACAGACGGACAGGGCTAAATCAACTCAGCTCGTCGTGCATATCAAGAATATATACACTTTATGTGGTCGGAGATGCTTCCTTCAATGCGTTACAAACATCCGCACAATTTTATAATACCCTCTGCAAACCGATGTTACTACGGGCTCAGTAAGGAGTTCAAGAGCAGATTGCATTCCTGCAATACGGCGCAGAAGCATGTACATTACAGTATTGGATGAGGAGGAGGCGATCGGCGTGTTCGAGAGAAAAGTTCTTTGGAGGATTTATGGACCTGTAAAAGTTGGCGATGAGTTCCGCACACGTATGAACCACGAACTGTATGAGCTCTATGGGGACACTGATCTAGTCAAGCGCATAAAACAACAGCGGCTGCGTTGAATTGAACTCGTATGGATGAAAGAGCTCTAGTAAAAAAAGTGTACAGGCGTAAGGCGAACTAGGGAAAGGAAGAAGCGTAGGACGCCCAAAACTAAGATGGGAAGATAAGGTGCTGAAACACAGGCTCTTGAACTGACCAACTGGTGCCAGCTCGCGCAAGACATAGGCGGACATTAATTGCAGCGGCCGAGACCGTCAAACGGTTGTGATTGAATTATCGGGCCAAATAAGAAGAAGAGGATATATTAGATTAGCCAAACCAATAGCATTAAGCAATAGTGACCAAAGGTATTAAATGGTCCCAAAAACCTTGAAAATCTACCATTCGATTGCGATGAAGCTTTGTGGAATGTTTGGACGCTTGCCTGCGAAAATTTCTGAGTTGAGTTGCCTAATAATATCGACATAGTTCATGTGACGGTGAAACTATCGAGGAGCAAATGGGTTTAAGTGAGGTTCCTTCTTTGTGGATTTTGGGTAATCCATATATCCTTAGTGGTAGCGCTGTGCTTTTCGTGAGCTGACTTCTTTCGGCCTTTGAAATAGCCGAGTCGATATGGACATTTCCGCCAGGCCACCTCCCGTCCCCTCAAATTTAAAAACAATGTCATATCTCCAACAGTCTTATAGGGGGGGGGCGCCCACCCGTAATTTGTAAAAGATTTTATTATCGATCCGCCTAAGGAATGGAAAAGATCGGATGAACAATAGTCGATTTATAATGTAAACAAACAATTATGCTAGACAGTACCGGCTGCAATCCGGCAGCACTTCACACATTTTTGGGAGGTACAAGTTATATTTCAGTTGGGCTTGACCGACTTTCATACTTGTTTTCTTATTTTATTAGTCTCCCTCTCAACTATCAGTAGTGTAAACTTGGTGAAAGCGTTTTTCAACCTAATCCCCTACACATGATGCAGACATTTTACAATTGCCCTTTTCATCCCCCTTTTTGGCATTAGCCATTATAGTTTATGGCCCAAAATCTGCTCCCCATATAAAAAGTAAATTACAGAGAGAAAAAAAAAATCATATACATATGTGCATATATAATAATAATTCTCCAAATACAAGAGTTTAACAGAAGCCACAAGCCAAATCTAATAAATTTTATTACTACAATGTCATAAAATTTGCTCTTCTTGTTGTTGCTGCTGTTGTTGTGCGGGACAAATATATCGCGTGGAACACGAATGGAATATGTATGTGAAATATATTTTGTAATTTATGCGAAAGTGTGCATATTTAAGTCAAATGTAAATATTTAAGTTGCATATAAAACTCGGACATGTTGTTTGTGTCTGATAGAGTCACACACTAAAAGCGAAAGAGCGCTGTAAAGTTCTAAAGCTACAAAAAACGCCAAGAAGAAGCGATAAAAATATATACATAACCATACAGTGGTCACAAATAGTTTTCGTCTTACAGTAGCAGAGAGCTAAGACGAATTTCGTTCGATGCAAATAATTTCAAAGTGTTGAACTTGCTTGCTGTGTCGGCAGCGGCCGAGTAAAAACGAATCTTTTGAAAATATATACATATCTGCCCGATGTCTACGAATATTTTCTCAGTTGCCAGTGGTTAGCCAGTGCCAGTGGTTTAAAATCATGTAAAACTTTTACTTTTCTGCTCCCATTGCCGACCCAGCTTAAAGGTGGCATTTGTCAATAGAGCATCGGTACGAGTGCTTTTGTGGGCCACTGTACTCTTTCATATATGCATTTTCTCTATGGCAGGTTGTAAAACATAGCGATGCGTGATATTTGTATTTATTTTACATACACATAGGGAGAGCCAAAGTCAAAAAAACTTTTAGCGGCAAACAATGTCAAGAGTGTGTGGCGTGAAAGGTGGAAAGTGTAAAAACCAAAAAAAGTCACAAGCACCGCCGACTGCCTATCTTTTGTTTGTATTGGTGCGTGTGTTTGGGTATAGGTGAGTTTGTGTGCTTTTCTTTTTTTTTTTATTGACAAAAACTCTAACCGGCATTTCTTTGTTTATTTTATTTATTTTTTCTTTCGATTTTTGCGCAAATTTATGCATTTTTTATTTGTTGATTCTGCCATCTGCATCTGTCGCTCTGTCCGCACTAAGCTGCTTTGTTGCTCTCTGCGGATAACTTTAGAGTTAGGTAATTCTCTGAGTTTACTATTCAACCAAATGGAAATCTTTAAAAGTCAAAGATGTTTTTAGCATTGCATACTTATGGTTTTATAGTTTCTTGAAATGTGAATATGGGTTTAATGACCTGTTTTGATTTTAGTCAAAGTGATTATTAGCAGGCTCAAGGTCGAGGTTTGATTATAGTTTAATAATCAACCATAAAATTCAACAGAGAATACATATAAACATGAACAGTAGCTGTGGCTGTGTAGACGGCCGTTTCGGCTGCCGCGTTGATCAGGCTTGTATGAACCCGTCGATCTTAGAGTATATAAGGGTCTAGCCTAAGCCCGCTCCTCGAAATTAGTTTCTCCATAGAAAATAAGCTATGGTAAGAAGATTACGCAAGTCTTAAAATTAAGAATCCATCGCTGTTGATTTCGGAATCACGGGAAATGTTTGTCGGTAGTTTTCATTACGCCACCAAAGCGACGATTATGTTGCGCAAATCGATGAATGTTCGTCCGAGTGCTTCTAATAATCGTTTGTTCTCTTCCGTGCACACATCCTATTTGATCAATTTAAAATTTTTCCACTCATTAGTCATGTGTTATCGCATTAAAATTTTGCATTAATGATTTTCGTTGCTTTGCAGGAGTTGCAGCAATTCCGATAGATGCGAAAGCTGTAAAGTAGTATCTTTGGCGGGGGTAGGACTCAGACCGTCCAGTCAACTTTGCAGAAATAGTTGTTAAGTGCTAAGTGTCTGAGAGTTAAGCATGTGGTTCAAAATAGGAAGGAGGATTGACCACAATATGTTTATACCTACACAAAGTTTAAGTAAGGGGAAGTTCACTAAGAAATGGACAAAAAAATCGACCCTGTTTACCCGAAGACAACTAGAAATGTTTGGAGAAAAAGCTGAGTGTAGGGTATCGACCCCGTTCACCCAAAGACACTGAGATACTTGGTAAAACTGTGTGTAGGGTATCTACACTATTCGCGCATAAATTACCAAGGTATCTTTGGATAAGCTGAGTGTAGGGTATCTACCCTATTCACTCGAACATATCTAAGGTACCTAGGGAATAGTGGAGTGTAGGGTATCGACCCTGTTCACCCGAAGACTGCAATATAGTCGCGTGTGGGAGCGATTAGAATTCCATTTAACTTTAATGTTTTCAGTATTTGAGATCATACAAGGGTTCCCTATACCGCACTCCTGCACTTGGTATCTAAAACACTTCTTAAAGTTCGCGGCCTGACAAGCTTACCCCTTGCTTCCTCCATAGCACGTTGCCAATCTTTTGCTCACTCCGCCGTCGGCCAAAGTCAATTAGCCATGAGTGGGCATTGGGTATTAGTCACGAGCTGATCGGGATCTGTCTGTGGATTTGGGCTCTTGTGCCTGCTGCTGGGGGCAGGTCGTCTGTTCGTCCTCAGATTTCCTCGTAGTTGTTTTTCGAATGATGTACTGGTACTTGTCTCAAGTTCTCTGCGTGGCTATGCTGGGTCTCTGTGTTTTCCGCGTTTCTTGATTTCTTCTCAGAACTCGACTCCCTCACGTGCGGCCGGTTGGCCTCCAAAAACTCGAGTCCCCGCTTAGCACGTCCGGCCGGTTGGCTTGTCAAATTTGAACTCTTTGAAAGCTTGGCCGCCCTTGTGGCGCGTGGCTAGCAAAATTCCGCGATCGTCGGCGTCACTCTCTCTGCCTCTTTTCCTCTCTCATCTTCCCCGTATTCGTGACACTTTGCCCGTAACAAACTGTAAGGGTATACAAACTTCGGACGAGCCGAAGCCAACTTTCCTCCATGTTTATACTCTTGCAGAGGGTATTATAAAATTGTCCGGATATTTGTAATGCATTGAAGGAAGCATCTCCGACCACATATAGTATATATATTCTTGATCAGCACGACGAGCTGAGCTAATCTAGAAATGTCCGTCTGTCCGTCTATCTGTTTCTATGTTATCTCCTCCGTCAGTTTGAAAGCTATCTTCACCAAACTTTGTATGAAGTCTTTTGGTATATATACTATTTCTTAGTTTGCTGTGCTTTTCCATGATTCCACTAAGTTTGATCGAAATGTCTATATAAAGGGTGACTTTTTAGCTATTATCTTTTTGGCAACACTTGTTTAAACAGCTCACGCTCGTTTCGTGTTTTGCTTCACTGTCAAAAATCTTCAGTTTGGTCTATAATTTAACCATGAATCGTCTTACAAACGAACAACGCTTGCAAATTATTGAATTTTATTATCAAAATGCGTGCTCTGTTAAGAAAGTTCATCGCGCTCTTCTTCCATTTTATGGTCAGTTTAATCGATCCACTGGAGCGACTATTCGGGCTATTGTGACTAAATTTCGCACCAATTTACATTGTTGGACATTAAACCACCAACACGCTTACGTAGAGTGCGAACTGACGAAAATATCGCAGCTGTATTGGCCAGTGTTAATGATGACCATCAATTATCGATTAGTCGCCGTTCGCAGCAATTGGGCCTCTGTTACTCAACAACGTGGAAAATTTTGCGGAAGGATTTAAGTGTGAAGCCTTTCAAAATACAGCTGGAGCAAGAATTGAAGCCGAAAAACCTACCGCAACGTAGAATTTTTGGTGAATGGGCTCTTGGAAAGTTGGCCGAAGATCCACTTTTTTACCGAAAAATTGTGTTTAGCGACGAAGCTCATTTTTGGCTCAATGGGTACGTAAAAAAGCAGAATTGTCGATTTCGGAGTGAATATCAGCCAGAAGCATTGCAAGAGCTACCAATGCTTCCAGAAAAAGTAACAGTTTGGTGCGGTTTATGGGCTGGTGGCATCATTGGACCGTACTTCTTCAAAGATGTTGCGAAGCGTAACGTAACTGTGAATGGTGAGCGCTACCGTGAGATGATATCGAACTTTTTTTGCCCAAAATGCAAGAGCTTGACTTGCATGACATGAGGTTTCAACAAGACGGTGCCACATGCCACACAGCACGCGCAACAATGGACTTATTGAGAGGCGAGTTCGGTGAACATTTTATTTTACGTTCGGGACCGGTCAATTGGCCGCCTAGATCGTGCGATTTAACGCCTTTAGACTATTTTTTGTGGGGCTATGTTAAAGCTCATGTCTATACAGACAAGCCCGCTTCAATTGACGCATTGGAAGAAAACATTGAAGCATTTAAGCGGATGGACCATTTGAGGCGCAGTCCCGGTCAACATTTGCATGAAATAATCATCAAACATTAAATAATATGGACCGTACTATCGATTCAAATAAAAATTTCATGCATTTTTCTGAATTTTGTGTTTTTTTTTTGAAAAACTTTCCTATAGCTCTTAAAAAATTACCCTTTAGTATAGCTGTAATAGAAAAGTCGGGTCTAAAAAGTAGTCTTAGAAAAACTTTTTGGTTTTCAATGGATATGTCTTAAAACTTGGCATTTATTTATTTGCAATGCTTTCACATAGTTCTACAAATTTAGGTCAAAATCAAATGACTATAGCATATAGCTCCCAAAGGAACGATCGGCCGAAAAACTAGTTCTCGTTTGGAAAACTTTGTTTTCAATAGAAACGTCCTTATCATGGGCATATACTTATTTTATATACTTTTACTTAATTCTTCAAAGTTTAGTCAAAATCGGATGACTTTAGCATATACACTTATGGATAATATGGATAATAGGTGTGAAGTTTTTTTTTTAAATATCGATTTAAATCGATATAAACATAAAATGTTAATTCTTTGTTTAATATGGTGAATTCACGGTATGAATTAGTTTACTAGGAAAAATTGTGGATTGTTTTATTGGTTAGACAGCAAGCTCGGCTGGTCAAAAAAAATATGAGTTTGAAGCAATATATTAACCAGTATTTTTTAAGTACAATTATTTTGTTGCAGAAGGTAATGTATTAGGAAAATAAAACTAAATGGGGACTTAATAACCATTAAAATTGTATTAGATGGGCCGTGGGCGTCACAGCAGTGCGGAGGAGAAAAGGCTCATAAGATGAAGGAAAAACGTATAAATCCATTGCCATGTTAATGAAACGTTCTCAAAACTTCGTAACCAATGCCTTAAAACCGGAAAAAAATATCATCTAGGATCGACGATCGCTTGGTTCAGTTGGTTAAACGTGACCCGTTCAAGTCTTTCAGGAAGATTGCCAAAGAAATTGGAAATATTGTGTCATCACGGACCGTTCGGCGACGATTGGCAATAGTAAACCTACCAGGTAGGATTGCTCGCAGGGATCCTTTGCTTCGGTCGGCAAATTTACAGATGAGGAACAAATTTGCATTAGATCGAAAAACCTGGTGCGGACCGGAGGGTGAGAAAAAATGGCGTAATATTCTCTGAAGTGACGAAACCAAAATAAATTTATTTGGAAATGATGCCATAAGGAATTGGTTCGTTGTCCGAAAGGCAAAGAACTTGATCTCAAGTACTCATATAAAACTGTGAAGCATGGAGGCGATAGCCTAATGATATGGGGCTGCTATTCATGGTATGGTGATGGTCCGAATCATCGTATTGACGGAATAATGGAGAGGTTCGTATACTAAGATCTATTAGAGACGGTGATGCTACCATATGCCGAGTATAATATGCCACTTTTATGGAAGTTCCAGCCGGATAATGACCCGAAGCACGCCTCTCGAGTAGTAAAAGATTGGTTCGGAGAGCATAATGTGGATGTTCTTGAGTGGCCAAGTCAATCCCCGGACCTTAATCGCATCGAGAATCTCTGGGGTGAACTCAAAAGAGAGGTTGAATTTTTGTCAAAATAAAAATCAACTTTGGGATATTCTCCAAAGAGCATGATACAACATTCATATTGGAACTTGTCGCAAGTTAATATCCTCCATGCCAAGACGAATTGAGAAAGTCTTGGATAATAATGGCGGATATACCGATTATTAGCTGCCAGATACTTAGATTAATGTAAAACAAGACCAAAAATAGTGAAATATTGATTTAATTTTAACATTTATCTTCTTACACCTATTATTGTGTCCAGCCAAAATTGGCGGACTTAAGGAAATATTTAATTTAATTGTATATTAAAGGGTTTGTGAGACTGCTTTTACTTTTTGTTTTAAGACAACTAATATAAGTTTTGAAAAAACTTTGATTTGTTGAGATTAGAGTATATATGAATAAGAAATAAAAAGTTAAAAAAGAAAAAAAAAAATAGGGCAAAGTTAACTTCGGCTCGGCCAAAGTTTTGTATACCCTTGCAGCTTCCATTGAAAACAAAAAAGTCTTTCTAACTAATAGCCTATTTCCACTACCGCAAATATGTACATATTCTCACATTTTTTCACATACCCAAAAATATGCAACATTTTTTCCATAGAAAAAAAATGTACATATTTAATATATGTGTCCATTCGCCTCGAGTGATAACAGTGTTGTAAAAGAAAATACTAGATTATTTGGTATTAATGTCACAAAAAATCAACCCTGATGTTATCGATGTCACAAAAAAGTCAACCCTGGTTTAAAATTTATTTGAAATGATAATTGAAGGTAAGGGCTAGTTTTCATAATATTATTCTTAATATTAATAAATTTGATTTCAAATGGCTCCAAAACGTAAGTCAGTGTCTTGGAAGGACTCCATAAAGTCATGCTCATGGATCTGTGGGAGAAGAATTTTGTCGCGGGACACCAATTTATTTGGAAGGATGGTTGCCAAATTAATTCAATGGAAAGACGTAGACATTTAAAGCGTAAATACAAGCAAATACGAGATAAGTAGGGATTTTGTTATACAGGTCTGAACTAAAAACGCAAGGTGTTTCAGACGGTGCTCTATCAAAATGAGAGCCGTAAACTCAGCGCAGCCATCATCCTCTTTCTCAAACAGTGTGTTGAGGTAAAGTTACTCGTGTGGCTTACTGGCCTCACATGGGAATTCAGTTTGCCTGTAGAAACGCAAACTGGACCAGGCCGAGATGACACCGTTTGTAAAGGCTATGGTGGCTGCCACAACAGAGTAGATGGAGGTACTTGACCGACAAGCAACTGCTCGCTTGGAGATTAAGGAGCGCATGGAGAATGCCACTATAGAATTTTAGTCTAATATGTTCAAACTATAAAAGAAAATGTTAAGAAAAGCATAGAAGCTAGTACGAGTATATTGTTTTATTTTATTTGATGTTGAGTCTTTAGGAATTTTTTTCTTTTTCATTTTATTTGGCAAACACAAATCAAACTTTTAATTTGTTTGTCTTTTGTCACTTTTATTTGAGAAAGTACTTAAGCAATAATTATAAAATAATGTCTCATACCAAATGCAACTGCATTTATTGTTTTGAGCTCCATAGAACTTACTGCAAAGATGTAGTGCATAATAACTCAAATTTGAATTGTCCGCTGCCATTCACATGTTTACGAATCTGTAAAATATGTACATATCATATGGAAACGCTCAGAAAAATAATATGTACATATCGAAATATGTGATCATAGTGGAAATAGGCTATAAGACTACTTTTTCGACCTTACTTTCTATGGGATCTATACTATATACAATAGATGTCTGATTTCGACCAAACTTGGTGAAATCATGGAAAAGCATAAAAGAATAATATTAATTACGGAATTTGGAGGCGATCCCATTTAAAACTAAAAAGTTTTACTTACAAGAACTTCTTTTTCGACCGATCATTCAAACTGCAGCTATCTGCTATAGTCATCCGATTTTGATAAAACTTTGTAGAAAAGTCTAAAAGTATATAAAATAAGTGTAAGCCAATAAAAAGGACGTTATCATTAAAAACAAAAAAGTTTTTCTCACTAGAACTAGTTTTTCGACCGATCGTTCCTATGGGAGCTATATGCTATAGTCATCCGATTTCGAACAAACTTAGTGAAATCATGGGAAAGGATAGTAAACTAAAAAATACGTACTTTGGAGGCGTTTCCATTAAAAACAAAAAAGTTTTTCTCACTAAGACTAGTTTTTCGACCGATCGTTCCTATGGCAGCTATATGCTATAGTCATCCGATCCGGCCGGTTCCAACAAATGTGCAGCCTATTTGTACCACAAAACTTCGTGCAAAGTTTGGTGAGGATAGCTTTAAAACTGACGGAGGAGATATCATAGAAACAGAGAGACGGACGGACGGACAGACGGACAAGGCTAAATCAAGTCAGCTCGTCATGCTGATCAAGAATACGAGGTGTGTTCAAACGGTGTCGCGAATTTTGAATTTTCGCGGGTTACGTTTATTCGAATTTCGATTTTTTTGTGGCGTTATGTTGGTACTCATGTCTCTCACTTATGCCGACAAGCTCGGCCATTTTGAATGTTCACTTAATTGTTGACAGCTGCTTTGCTTGCACGTGTTTTGGATCGTCTTCGATTTTTACCTATTCAAAAAAATGGATCAAAGAACCTGTATCAAATTTTGTGTGAAAAACGAAATTAAGTGCGCGGATGCATTCCGAATGTTGACTGTGGCATACGGAGAAGCTACCTTGGACCGAAGCAACGTTTATCGGTGGTACAAAATGTTCTCAGAAGGCCGAGAAGATGTGAACGACGAAGAGCGTGCCGGACGCCCGAGCACTTCAACAACAGACGAAAAAATTAATGAAGTGGAGAAAATGGTATTGGCCAATCGTCGAATCACCGTTAGAGAAGTTGATGAGGACCTAAACATATCGATTGGCTCGTGCCATTCGATTTTTATCAATGATTTGGGCATGAGACGGGTCGCCGCGAAATTCGTACCAAAATTGCTCAATTGCGACCAAAAACAGCATCGCATGAACATTGCTAATGAGATGTTAAACTCTGTCCGCGACGACCCAAATTTGCTCCAGAGGGTCATAACTGGTGACGAATCGTGGGTTTATGGTTATGACGTGGAAACCAAAGCTCAATCATCTCAATGGAAGCTGCCGCACGAACCAAGACCGAAAAAAGCGCGCCAAGTTCGGTCGAATGTGAAAGTTTATTTTTATTAGGTCGGAGATGCTTCCTTCTATGCGTTACAAGCATCCGCTCAATTTTATAATACCCTCTGCAAGGGTATAAAAACACACCTATTATTTTGTCCATAAGTGTATGTAGCTGCAGTACGACTGATCGGTCGAAAAAAAAGTTCAAGAAAGAAAAATTTATTTGTTTTAAATGGGATCGCCTCCAAATTTCGTCATTGTTGGTTTGTTATGCTTTACCATGATTCCACAAAGTTTGATCCAAGTCGGACATCTATATAGTATAGCTATATTTCTATAGTATGGAAAAGTGAGGTCCGAAAGTAAGTCTTAGTTAGAAAAACTTTTTTGTTTTCTTTGGAAGCTGCAAGGGAATACAAAACTGCGGGCCCCGATTTTTTTTAGCAATAACGAATCAACCCGCGGAAGTCAGTGCTCAATTTAGTCCGGTCGTTTTCTAGTTTTCCTTTGTAGATTGAAACACAAATTTTGTATGATAAGCCCAGACTATGTTTGTTTCAGATTTGGAAAGCCCCGATTTGAATTCAAATCAAGGCTTCAGGACACTGGCAACCAAAGTATAATTGGATTCTAGTTGGTACTGCACCAACCTTACTCTTTGGACTTAGATCCTTTTAATAACCAATATCCAATCTGATAAATTGCGCCCTAGGATAAGTACCTTTATTTTAAGACCAAAAAAACATATCAGCCGACCTAAGCATTATGCTAAAAACGATGGTAAGCCGATATTAAACTCCATCTAGGCCCTTGAAGCCAGTAAATGAATTCAAATTTAATTTAAAGCCATTGTAACAAAAACACATTCACATATTCCGGTTTCTCTCTTTTGCTCTCTGTCACTCTTTATACACAATACGTTTTTATGCAATTTCAATTTTGCATATGCCATTGTGGGGTGGGCGAATTGGGGGACCAAACATCATGATTGATGATATGCTCTTCAGTTGACAGCGTCATTTATGAGGCTTAACAAAATTGCCATTGCCTGCTTTTTGGGGGACTGGCACAAAGCTTAAGTAATTGATGTTTAGCTGCGTTTAGGGGCGGCTAATAAAGGCTAAAATGCAAACATTGAATTTTACCAGAGCTAGGACGAGGAGCAGGGCCATAGCACACAGTCAGCCGCCGGCAGTCAAAACATGGTTTGTGCAAAAACCTACATAGAACTGGGACTGCAATGAAAATAAAGCGTAACCACAGCATCAATTGAAACTCAAGCGTTGAGCTTATACACACACACACACCTTTTCAATGTAGTTGCAGTCTGTGTGTGCGAGTGTGTTCGTGCACTATTCAATAAATCGTTCGCCTCTACAATAACATGGCAAGCCTGCGCCCAAAAGTAGGCAACATGGCACTAAATGGAGAAGAACTATGGCTGGGATAGATGGCCAAAACGTGCAGGTAACATGATTTTGAGCGAGTTTAAAGTGGCTACTCCATACCCAACCCAAAAATGCAACTAGCATTTTGCAGCTTAAAGCGATTTTCATTGCAATAACCTGCCCGAAAATGCATCGATGTGTGCGTGTGTACCAGCAAGCCCTGTGCAATTGCTAACTAACTGCCAGGCCACGACAGACACACATACCGATGGATAGATAGATAGATAAATGCATATATAGTTGGATAACGCCTCTGCCTCCTCTGCTGCACCACTCGGCATTCGCTTGCATATTGAGTTCATTCGTTCAATCAATATTTAGCCATTGAAATCGCGATTTACGCGCATATTGCGCAAATAACAAATGAAAAGTGCACGGGTTGCAAAGATTTATCTTCGAAACGCAGCTTGCCGAACTCAATGCAATGAGTTTTACGTTGATTTAATTTTTTTTTTTTTTTGCTATTTTTAGTTTTATTTTCTGGGAATGCAGAATGAGACGTGCAGTTTTCCATGAGTTTGTATGCACTCTGATGGAAAGGTGAGTTCTATTTAGGGTTTAATTGAATAAAATTAAAGTTTAATTATGAAGGGAAATTAATTAAAGCAATCAGAATCAGCTTAGAGGCTTAATTTAGGATCTCTTTTATTGATTTCTTGACATTAACTTCGTTATAATGACTAAACTCCTCTAAATCCAGGACTTCGCATACACTTTAACCCGGACAAGAACATTTTAAGCTTACTTCTGAAGGTGAAACAGTCAGAAGCATGTTTAATATTTTCTGGAATATTGAATAAAAAACATTAGATATCTTTAAACTTATACATTTATCTGCTGCTAATATCTATTTGGTGAACTTGAACGTAGCATAAAATAAAGAGACATGCTTGGCTTTATTTGCATTAAGTAGAAGTAGATTGAGTCTGACCAATCCCAAGGGGAAGCGACTCTTCAGCGCACTCAAGCGCGTATCAAACAAACTCGACTATGTATCTCCGGGAAGGCCTACATACTTGCCAGCAGATCCAAAAAAAATACCCGATCGAACAAGAAAAGTGCAACAAAACTTGGTAACTGTAAAAGTCCATGCAGATTTGTCTTCAGAACATTCTCAAAAAAAAATTCACCCTTCTGGAGTGCCCTCAGATGAGAGAATAACCTCGGAGACTGACATCACACTAGACAAACTGGCCCAAATACAAACAATATATCAGCAGTCACATCGAGCTGAGCCCAACCATAATCAGCGAAGAAGACATTTGCAATTCAGTTCAAGCCCTCAGTTCTATCATTACTGCCGCTGCTTATTACCAGTGTTTAAAAATCTGCAATAAGTTTCATTTTTTTTTGCTTTTGACTTGCTGCTGCTTCTGAGAAAAAAAAAAAAGGGTGTGGAAGTAAGAAAAAAAACTGATTTCTGACAAAAGCAAAAAGCGCCTGCAGTCGTCGGTTAACGCTTTTTTTTTTTTTTTTTTTTTGTTTTTGTTGGGGTGAGGAAGGGGAGGGTGGTTGTTGGTGGTGGGGGGGGGGGGGGGGGGGGGAAAAAACAATCAGCTTCTTTAAAAATCATTGGAAGCAAAAGCGCGACAGAAGTTTCTGTTCTCTTTCGGTCAGCAGCACCAGTCTACAAATAAAATATGGTACTAACAACAATTATAACGAGAGAGCGAGCGAGAGAGAGAGAGAGAGACTGTTAGAGTGAGCGCGAGTGTTAGCGCGTACGAACAAACACAAACAAATATAGTATGTGTAGCAGTAGTAGCAGACAAGCAATTTAAACACTGCTTATTACTCAAACCCTCAAACAAAATCTCAACAAGATCGGAGATTAACGACATTGAAGAAAGTCGGTCAAGCCCGACTATAACATTCTCTGTACCTTTCAAGAGCTGCCCATCACCGTTGTGACCGGTGCTGCTCATAATTGTTAGTTTTCCTTATAACTAGACTATCGTTCATCTGATCTTTACCACTCTTTTGGCGGAACGATAAATAATCTTGATTACTAAATATGTCCAGAAGGTAAGAACCTTTTATTTACAAAACTGTGGGATATATAACGCATTTTTCACTTTGCGGGGCGGGAGGATCTGCCTGCAAGTATAAGAAGTTTTTGTCCCATCTCTGAGATCTGTTTGTTTATACGGACGGACGAACGGACATGGCTTAATCGAACTCACGACTTTTCAATTCAGTTCTTTCCAACTCAGAGGAAGAATTCCAAAATAATGATTCAGAAACCATCAAAAAATAAGACACAAGCGTCATCTGCTACCTTGCTTATCAAAACTATTTCAGAAGATCTTACTCCTTAATAGCCTTTTCACACCGGGCGCAGCATAGTCGAAGCTGCGAAAGCCCGCATCATGCGTTCACACTAAACTCGCAGCTTCAAAAATAAATGACAGGTCTGTATAAATAAAAAAAACAAAATAATAGTAGGAAGAAAATTTTAACAAAATGGAAGAAGAAAGAGATTCATTCACAGGAAGAGAACGACATGAATGAAAGTTCTTGTGGGATGCACAAATCAACACATGCGAGGCACTGAGCTTGGTTGCCAGCTTGCATTGATGGAAGTACAAGTAGAAGTAGATCTGTAAGGACTATGGTAAGTTTATGTCGTTACATTTACCCTTTTGCAATACAACTTATTGTATATAACCAAATTGTAGGAAAGGATTTGCCGATTTAGGGAGCTGGACTTACCCACTTTTACCGAGAGGGAACAGCGCAACTTGAGCCTGATTATGGAAGACCGCAGACGAGAGGCGGAAATTATAGAAATGCCATAGCTGATAATATTTGTAATAAAAAATAGGGGAACGTCCACTTCGGCTCGACCGAAATTTAGTTAACCCTTGCAGTTTGTTTTTCTAAATAAGACTACTATACGAGGTGTGTTCAAAAAGTATCGCGAATTTTGAATTTTCGCGGGTTACGTATATTCGAATTTCGATTTTTTTGTGGCGTTATGTTGGTACTCATGTCTCTCACTTATGCCGACAGGCTCGGTCATTTTGAATGTTCACTTAATTGTTGACAGGTGCTTTGCTTGCCTATTCAAAAAAATGGATCAAAGAACCTGTATCAAATTTTGTGTGAAAAACGAAATTAAGTGCGCGGATGCATTCCGAATGTTGACTGTGGCATACGGAGAAGCTACCTTGGACCGAAGCAACGTTTATCGGTGGTACAAAATGTTCTCAGAAGGCCGAGAAGATGTGAACGACGAAGAGCGTGCCGGACGCCCGAGCACTTCAACAACAGACGAAAAAATTAATGAAGTGGAGAAAATGGTATTGGCCAATCGTCGAATCACCGTTAGAGAAGTTGCTGAGGACCTAAACATATCGATTGGCTCGTGCCATTCGATTTTTATCAATGATTTGGGCATGAGACGGGTCGCCGCGAAATTCGTACCAAAATTGCTTAATTGCGACCAAAAACAGCATCGCATGAACATTGCTAATGAGATGTTAAACTCTGTCCGCGACGGCCCAAATTTGCCCCAGTGGGTCATAACTGGTGACGAATCGTGGGTTTATGGTTATGACGTGGAAACCAAAGCTCAATCATCTCAATGGAAGCTGCCGCACGAACCAAGACCGAAAAAGGCGCGCCAAGTTCGGTCGAATGTGAAAGTTTTGCTGACAGTTTTCTTCGATTGCAGGGGCGTGGTGCATCATGAGTTCTTGCCACAGGGAAGAACGGTCAATAAGGAATATTACCTGCAAGTTATGCGCAATTTGCGCGAAGCAATCCGCCAGAAACGCCCGGATTTGTGGAAGAAAAAAAATTGGCTTTTGAACCACGATAACGCCCCTGCTCACACATCGTTGCTTGTGCGCGACTTTTTGGCCAAAAACAACACACTAATGATACCGTATTCCCCAGATCTGGCCCCCTGTGACTTTTTCTTGTTCCCTAAACTGAAGAGGCCCATGAAAGGACGACGTTACGCTACGCTTGACGAGATAAAGACGGCATCGAAGGAGGAGCTGAACAAGATAAAAAAAAAATTGATTTTTTGACGTGCTTCGAAGATTGGAAAAACCGTTGGCACAAGTGTATAATATCTCATGGGGATAACTTTGAAGGGGACAAAATAGATATTCATGAATAAATAAATAATTTAACAAAAAAACACAAAATTGGCGATTCTTTTTGAACCCACCTCGTAAAGATGTCCGATTTCGACCAAATTTAGAGGAATCTTGGAAAAGCATAGCAAACTAACAAATACATTTTTGAAGGCGATTCCATTTAAAACAAAAATGTTGTTCACACTAGAACTTCTTTTTCGACCGATCATTCATAATGCAGCTATATACTATTGTCGTCCGATTTTAACAAAACTTTGTAGAATTGTGTGAAAGTATATAAAATAAATAAATGCCAACGTAAGGAACACAGACAAGTACACCCACTTAGGTACTCAGCGTCAATGTTACCCTTTATAAGCTTGTGCAGAAACATTATACACAACATAGTATGTCTATGTTCAAGAGTCGGTAAGTCTAAAAGCTTTAGTCTCTATATAAAAGGGAGAAGCCTCTATTGTGGGTCCCAACTCAAGCTGCGAAGGGCAAACATAGGGAACTGCTTCTGGACGGATTCAATGCGCTTACAGAGGGTTAATGATTGGGGGTTCCAAATACACGACCCAAATTCCAATATAGGCCTCACTAGGGATGTATATAACAGCTAAGTCGTGGAGGGATAATTTAACTTTTAGACCAGCGCTTAATAAAACCTATCAAACCCATGGCTTTATTCACAGAGCGTTCAATGTGAGTGCCAAAGGTTAATTTGTGGTCAAGGGTAATACATCATCATGAAAGTAATCATGAAAAGATTCGACCTGTTCAAGCTGATAAGAATTCATTAAGTATTTAATCTAAATGGGGGTTCTACGATAAAACGTCATAGACTTGCAATTGTCCCTGTTTAAGTGCAACAAATTATTAGAGCACTACAGATATATGGAATTCAACTTTACCTGAAGCAAAGCAGAATCATTGGGCAAATTATGGCTCAGGAATATCTTTAAGTCATTAATAAATAGTACAAGACAATGAGAAATACTGTCGAAAGCCTTTCTAACATACGTAAAAATAACATCAGTTTGCTTACCTTGAGTAAAGCCTTGAATTACTGTAGAAGTAAATTCCAGTAAGTATGTAGTAATGGATCTATTTTTAACAATCCCATGCTGCTTAGGTGAGATAAATGGGAAACATGAGTGTTGAAGCTGACAGGTTATAATTTGTCCAAAGAGTTAAAGAGTTAAGTTAGAAATATCAGACCGTGATCCTTTTTTGTGAAAGGGAATAATAAAAGATTCTTTCCAAGTAGTTGGAAATTTAGACTGCTCAAGTGATTTGGAAAATATGTGGATAGGATAGGCAAGCGAGCTTGCGCATTGCTTTAAGATGCACGAAGGTACATTATCAGGGCCAGGAAAAGGGTTAGATTTTAACGAGAGTAAACCATTTAGGACAGAAGAAAATGAAATCGAGGGACAACGTATAAAATCATATGAAGAAATCGGGTATGAATACCCATTGCAAGCATCTGACGACGAATATTTTGTGAATACCAATGCGAACAACAAAGCTTTGCTAAAAAGCACCCCTAGTCTATGATTCCCTTTAACTCAGCAAACTCTCCACCCGTTTAGCTGCAGTTCAGACTGACATTGTTGACCACAATTCAGGCAGGCCCAAACGCAAGAATATCGGCGACCTTCAGAGCCTAGTCTAAAGCACTCGCTCAAAGCCGTCGCCGCCACCACCACCAGCCAGCACATCGAGGCACATTAATAATTTTCGCTATTTGCTAGCAATATCAAGTGGCAAGTCATTATTCATGGCCTGCCAGAGCTGGGCGCAGGCAACTAATGATTATGAACAGTTCACGGGTTTGGGGGAAGGACTTTGGCCCTGGATGAGTTGTCCGTCTTTGTGTGATATGGGATGGAGTGGGGCTGGCCCTGGAGAGCCTGTTCATGCAGAAAATTATATGCATAAAACCGGTGATTATGCTGTCGAGGCAGCCTTGCTATTATAATGTGTAACTGTAAAAAGAAGGCATAATACGAGTACAAGCGACAAAAGTGGATGCCTACAATTACAACAACAACAACAACAACAACAAACAGAAGTGCAAGTCAGGGGGTGCTGGCGGCACTTTAACAAATGTAACTTTAAATGTGGGTCAGGCTTTATGGAAACTCATTTCGCAGCCGGAGTTCCGAGTTGGCCAAAAAGTCGCTGGCTGGCAATTATAACACGGCCATATGTTGCAAGAACTAAGAGCTGTGGCAGCTGCAGGTGCATTTATTTCGTTTTGTTATTTTCTTTCCTTGTTCTTTTTGTTTTTGTGTTTTCGGGAGGTTGCAACCCGTTAATGTGTTGCACTTAAAATGTGTACCATGAAATGGGCCAGCAGACAACTTTAACCAGGGCTTTGTTGTTGTTGTTGTAGCCGTATATAGTATACTATATGTGGTCTACTTTTTGTAATGGACGCTTAAAGTGCTGAGGACAAACCACAGGACTTCACACGCTGGCAATGTGCGCACAGTTCGTTCGCTCGGTCGTTGCATAGCTGCGGTCAACCGCCACAGGTGCAATATATAATTCAACCGCAATTTTAATTATGTTGGTAAGAAGCAGCAGCAGCAGCAACATCTACTATGCGTACACACACACATAGTCGTATGTATGTATATACCGCTGCCAGTGGAGCAGCGAAGAAGTTTACCAATTCCATTGCGGTAACACAGAGCGTATGCGTAATCCTGAAGTTAAATGCATAATCTTGGGTTTAACAACAAATCTACAAGTGCAGTAGAGTTGAAGCAATCTTCATGGAGTTTTTGAAAGTGATGTTTAAAACGAAAAGCAATTCCGTGAGAAGGCGATAAGACACAGCTTTTTGTTGCTTAACCAACTTTTTTATAGTTTTTATTACCTTTACTATTAACAGATTCGTTAACAACTATATGATGACAAGACCACTTTCCCTAAGCCCTTACCTGGAATACGGCAGACTTTACTAACCTGCTTGACACTCTTGGGAGTAAGTTTCTCATTGGAGGAGACTTCAATGCGAAACACAGATCTTGGGGATGTTATCGAGCTGATGCAAGGGGTGTAAGTCTACAAGAAGCCATAAACAACACGTGTGCTCAAATTCTAGCCGCAGGTCAAGCAACATACTTCCCGTATGCTCAACGAAACACGCCGAGTGCTATTGATTTTGCAATCTTCAATGGACTAAGAGTGAGTGACCTCATAAATGAGACCCAC
This sequence comes from Lordiphosa collinella, assembly GCA_018904265.1. Classification (NCBI taxonomy): domain Eukaryota; kingdom Metazoa; phylum Arthropoda; class Insecta; order Diptera; family Drosophilidae; genus Lordiphosa; species Lordiphosa collinella. The sequence goes on along the minus strand of JAEIFV010001028.1, from coordinate 38,239 downwards.
TATCTCAGATCATCTTCCACTAGTGGTTGAAATGGCAGGATCAACTCAAAACAAGGTACCCAGAGCCTAGTTACTTCCTCCTGAAACAGATATAAAGGCCTTTCGCAGAGCTCTGGAGCTAACTTTAGACCTAAATCTGGAAACTGCTCAGCCAGAGGACATCGAGAATGCATATGCATTGTTCGTCAACAAGGTGCATGCAGCCGCGCTTAATTCTCAAGCTGAAAGCTCCCCGCAAGGACAAAATCAGCACCCACGCCTTCCTCCTGCTCTTGACACACTACTCCTCATTAAGAGAAGACTCCGGAGACAATATGTTTGTACCAGTGACCCTTTTGTTGAAAGAGTCTATCGTAGAGTGTAGAAACTGATCGATTCCTTGAGCGAGTCACATCAGATCAGATCAGTGGTAACCCCTAAATTCCCGATCCAAAAGAGTGACGGCACCTGGGCGAAGTCTCCCAGGTATCGAGCTGAGGAGTTAGCGAAAAATCTCGAGCAGAGACTTAGCCCGCTATCAACTTCGTCTGCATCCAGGATAAGAAGAGTGGAACGTGTCCTTGGTACCCCTGGTCAGCTCGAACTGCTAGTGTCTCCGATAACTTTTACGGAGGTGAAAGAAAAAATCAAAGAGCTTAATTCCAATACGACTCCTGGAGAAGATGGGTTAGACAACAAACCGCTGAAGGAACTTCCTGACAAAGCTATACTGTTCCTAGTCTTGCTCTTTAACTCAGTGTTGCGAAGGCCTGGAAAAAGGCCCAGATCGTTATGATCCACAAATGAGTCCTTCAGAGGTCGAATCATACCGGCCAATTAGCTTGCTTTCGTCGGTGTCGAAAATCTTTAAAAGGTGCTTGTTGTGTAGGATACTAGAGTTGGATGAGCTCAGCCATCGGATTCCGCCCTTTCAATTTGGTTTTAGAAGGTTGCACGGAACTCCAAAACAGTTTAACAGGGTAACTAATTTTATACTGAAAGGGTTCCATGCAAAGGAGTACGTCGTAGCAGTATTTGTTGATCATAAGCAAGCGTTCGATCGAGTTTGGCACGATGGTTTGCTGTGCACGATAAAGAGCCTCCTCCCACCACAGCTCTTTGACCTGGTGCGCAGTTTCCTTACCGACAGGACATTTTCCATAGTTCTAGTTGGAGCTGAATCGAGCACACAACACGTACTAGCAGGAGTGCAACAGGGTAGCGTCCTTGGCCCCACGATTGTTCTTGCCACTTTCGCCGACAACGCAGCCATTTTGGCAAGACATCCCTGTGTTTACAGCGCCACGGACTTCCTTCAGCAGTACATGTACCGATTTAGCAGATAGGCAAGGCGCTGGAATATTGGAATAAATCAAGCGAAGTGTGCAAATGTCACCTTAACGCTAAGGAGAGACGACTGCCCCGGAGTCTTTATGGAAGATCAACTCCTAGCTCATCTTTAAGGACACAGGAGTGTACCTTGACAGACGCTTGACATTTGGCCTGAACATAAGCCAGCTAACAAAGTCGCTATATAGAAGAGCTGCCCAGTTAGGGTGGATGCTAAAAAGCAGATACAAATGGTCCCTGAAGTTCAAGGTACATGTGTACAAGGCAATTATTTCACAAGCTACGGCCTGAAAGTATATGTAATTGCAGCTAAAACTCATATAAATAAGATCCGAGTCCTTCAAGCCAAATTACTGCGCAGACTATCGGTAGCGCCTTGGTACATGTGCACGAGAAGGCTGGAGAAGGAACTGAACGTCCCTATGATACGTGACGTCATCAACAAGCAATCTGCTGCCTACCTAGAAAGACTCAGAGGACATCCAAATCGGCTAGCGAGGCGTATGCTGCGGAGACGAAAAATAAATGGCGTCAGAGTAGGAAGAAGACTCAAGAGATCATTTCCATCGCAACTTTCAAGTCGAAGAATCTGAACCTGCCACACTGACAGATTTTACATACAATAATAACACCAACCAAAACATTATAGAGGTGTTCATTAAGTGTTGTATCATTGTATATGTGCAACTTTGCAGCAGAGCTATCGTGAACATTTGTGAGCTGCAATTGAAATAAGCCAAATATATGGCTTTGTTTGTATGTCAAAAACAATCAGAAAGATCATAATGTAATAAATCAACTAATTTAACGTAGGGTGTTCACGATAGCTCTGCTGCAAAGTTGCACATATACAATGATACAACACTTAATGAACACCTCTTATGTGTTAAAAAGAATCTTACACTACTTACACTACATTGTTAGTTGCTATAAAAAGTAACAAAGTAAATGTATGCAAAAAAATCCTAAGATACTTGATACTTTATGATAATCCGATACTATTTTTGGGTTGAGGTGAGTCTATCTTTATCAAGGCAAATTTCTTTTTCTGTCCGTAAAAAGCAAAACACAGAGAAAAATAAATATGTAAAAACTACATGAAAATGTATTTTTCTAACACGTTGGACTGGGGTTTTCCATCCACTATGCTTATAAAGCTTTTTAACATGCGGCTCCGCCGAAACAGCAGCAGGGATTTCTGGAGGTGTACAGGTCAAGGATCTGAGCTAGGTCGTCAACACTCTGAAATGTGATGTAAGACGAAATGTTGCGCCTGCCGCTACCTGATGGCTTTACAATGGTGGGATTCGCTGATGCAGTCATCTCAGTCGCTAAGCATGTGGGAGAAGTCAAAGCCAGCACAAACGCAGCCATCCGCGAGGTTATCACATGGCTTGGAGAAAACGCCTTAAGACGGAAACGGTGCTGGTCAGTAGCAGAAAAAAAGTGGAGTCCGCCACTATTGAAGTTGGAAGCTGCTTGATTAGATCGAAATCTGTCATCAATTACCAGGGCCTACTTTTTGGACCACAGGTCAAACTTCAGCAACATTTTGAATTTGTCGGCGAGAAAGCATCCCGTATCTCAACTGCATTAGCGGGAATGATGTCCAATATTGGCGGACCTCGACAGCGAAGAAAGAGCACCGGGAGTGCAAGTCTGAATAACGCAGGAGCGCACTTAGGATGTTGTGCGCTTTCCGCACCGTCTCCGAGGACGCTGCGCTGGTCCTAGCAGGCATGGCATTGTAGACTGGGAGAGAAGATGAAGAACTGCTACAAACGGTCATTGAACAAGACGGATAATTCCGGATTTACGATCGGATGCACGGCAAGTCAATGACGCAAGCACTGACGGGACTAAGGGACAAGTCCTAATTGTTTAGGTTTAAGCATGAAATGGATGTTTTTTTGAACACACTGTGCAGGGTTCCTAGAAGACGCTGAGCATGTCCTTTTTGTCTGTCCTAGACTTGCTGCTGAACGGGAAGAGCTAAGCTTAGAGATTGGGAGACCATTCATAGTCAACGACTTGATGGGTATTCTACTTAGCTCGCAAAACAATTGGTCTGCTTTCAGCAAGGACAGCGCAGAATGACTTCCAGTCCTAGATAGGAATCTATTGGTGGCTTCCATGCCAGCTCCCCCTCGTGAAGTAATTCTTTGCGATGGTACCGCGAGAGGAAAACGGAGATTAGGGGTGGTTTTAGTGGGTGAGGCAGTCCCAAGTCCCTCATTATTCGGCTTTCAAAGCTTTCCCCCTATACAAAAAAAAACTTACGCAGAAGACAGTTTGGAAGTTTGCTCTCGGCAAAACTGTCAGTGAAAGAGATGAGAGAAAGAGAAACGATAAAAGCGGTCTTTGCTCTGAGCGCAACAGAAGTAAGCAAAGACAGAACTGGAAGTGTTTTTTCGCTCCCTCTTTTCGTTGTGTCCGTAACCAAACTGTTTTTTGTTGACACGCTGAAAGTGTTGAGAGATATTTGTGAGCGCTGCTTTTTTCTGAGTGTATGTTACAAAATTATTACAGTACTTGTGTTTTTCGAAGAGTACTTTACGAAACACTTTAACTACTTGTCTGAGTTCGGTACCTGTTGTGTTCGGTACTTTAGTTTTGTATGCGAAACCTGCTTTATAGGGTCGGAGATGCTTCCTTCTGGATGTTACATAATTTTGCACAAACTTAATATTCTCTGTGTACCTCTGGTAATGAGTATTAAAATGCTACTTTTCTTTATACCATTAACAAAAGGGAGTGTGGGGAGGTGGGTAGTATGCGGCGGAATGAAAGGAAGGAGCATGGAGAGGGCAAGGTCTTTCTTCTGAGAAACGTACAACTTAACTTTTTTCACTTACAACTTACTTACCTTATCTCGGGAAGTTAGACTCCATTGCCGGCATCATATGACTTTCAACGACTTGCGCGGCAATGACGCAAATCACAGCTATAAAGGGAAGCGACAAGCGGCGATGAGCGATTGGGATCAACAACACGTTTCAGGTAGATTTTAAAAAGATGCATTTAGCAGTTTAAATCTTTAACATTTATTAAGAAAACCTTCATGAAGGTCTAGTTTGCGTAGAAACTGACTGACGGACAGACGGACGGACAAAGCTTAATCGACACAGCTCGTCATGCTGATCATGAATATAAAGTGTATGCCGGAGATGATTCCTTCTATGCGTTTCAAACTCCTGGTCAAAATTATAATACACTTTCCATAAGATACTTGATATTCACTACGACTTTTGGGTAGCTTGTCACAAGCTTTCCATTTTACTGCAGTAATTCACTAACAAGCAAGTAATTCATAAACATAAAATTCTTGGAAAAATCGACACTTGAATAAGAGTTTTGCTAATTTATCGCATTGGTCCCCACCTGAGCTGTAACTATGTAGTTAGACCCCAGCGCTCACCTTCTGCACGTTTGCAACAACTTTAATTTAATTGCCATATAAAATATGCTGCAAATGGAAAATGTTGTTATTCAATTTGATGTCGAGTGTGTAGTGGTATGTGTATGTGTACGAGTGTGTGCCAGTAGGCGGCCACTTCAAATGAGTGCCATGTCGTGCTGGTTTCGGGTAGCGTGCCACGGCAATGGCTACTCCAGAGCCAGTAGCCCGGCGACATGTTTACGGCGGTGCGTGCAGCACGTTGATGCATATTTATTTGCCACTGTGGCAGCAATTGAATGCAGCATCGTACACATCCTCACACATGCAGGTCATCCTATAAGCCTCAATTGGTTTTTTTCCCTTGCCGTTTGCTTCGCGAATAAACAGACGTGTTTTTCATGATGCATTTTTAATATAGACCAAAACTGATTCCGATTTTCCTTTCAACAATTTTAAAATTCATTTTATTTTCGTGTGAATTAAGAGTTTTTACATTTTTATTTTTTTCCTCAGTATTTATTCATAAACAATCAGTTGGTCCCATTGAGTTGTGTAATATACACCAACACATAAAAAGTCAGCAGATATACTGATTTTATTTTTGAATGCTTTTAGTTGGTAATCTTTTGGTATTTTCATTAAAACAATCTTAATTTAAAATTCAAATTTAGTTAAGGTTGGTTATTTGTACACAGAGAAACGTCAATTCTAAATGAAACGTACATAGTTCCTCCTGCTAAATGTAGAAAACAGAAAGATAAACGTTGCATGTACAAAAACTCCATGCTATATGTAGAAATGAAAAAAGTAATCGACGCATTTAGAAAAATTAAATGCTGCTTGGACAATGGCAAAGGCTACATGACATGAGAAAATCAGCTGATTTCCAAACGAAAATTTAGACTTTCTACATTATCGCTTAGATGTTGAAAAGCCTACATGCGCGTGTGCAAATTCTACACGAAAATTTTAGCTCAAAATCACTAGAGAGAAGTTATGTTTTTAATTTAGAAACCTGTTTTTCAAACGTGACATGAAGGTTTTTCCATGTCCCTCAGCTTTGAAGCTATCGAGCTGAAGTTTTGCACAGAGCTATCTCTTAGCTGCACACTCTTAATATGTCGGAACCGCGTAAATCGGATGGTCACTTCTTGTAGTTAATATTAATTAATTAATATCCCATTGACTCAAGACATAAGCTTATAAATTAAGTCATTGTCACAAAAGTTTCAAGTGTATTTAAACTTCGGCACTGACGAAGTTAGCTTTGCTTTCTCGTTACTAGCTTTATTTCGCTCAGAACAGTCCAATAAAAACCACTATTTCAATTAATTTTAGTGTGTAGTTTATTGCGAAATGATCGTCTACTGCGAGACCGAGACAACGAAAAGGTGATTGCGGGTGGAGTCGAGGCCAACTGTCTGCTAGTTTTACTAAACTACCGAGTATATTTAGCGACTTCCAATTAGCTATTAGCAATGCTTTGGCTACGAGTTCTAGTTAGCAACAATTCTGCAACTAGTTTTTAGCTATTAAGGCATAACGCAATCCTAGTGAAAATAGCCTCTTAGTATTTCATGAATAATGTTTAAGATATTTGTTATTTGTTATATGTGTGAGTCTGTACCAATTTTCCTACATCATCATAGAAAAAAATGCTTTATAATAGTAATGGTGGCAGCGCCAAAAATGCTCAGTAAGATTTGCAATTTCACCATGAATAGACTAACATATCATTGAATTTTATTATCAAAATAAGTGCTCTGTGAAAAATGTGTCATCGGAAAATTGTCTTTAGCGACGAAGCTCATTTTTCGCTCAATGGGTTTCTCAACAAACAAAATTTCTGAATTTGGTCTAAAGAGCGGCCAGAAGCAGCTCAAGAGCTTCCAATGTACTCAGTAAAATGGTGCGGTTTATGGGACGGGGGCATCATTGGGCCGTACTCTTTGAAAAATAATAAGAATCGCAACGTTCCAGTCAACGGAGCAATGTCACGTGCGATGATTACCGACTTTTTGCCCAAAATGAAAGACCTGGACTTGGTTGACATGTGGTTTCAACAAGACTGTGCCACATGCCAGACGGCACACGAAACCACGAGTTTTGATGAGCAATTAATCTGACGTTTTGATCAAGTTAATTGACCTCCAAGATCATGTGATTTGATCGCACTAGACTTTTTTTGTGGGACATTCCGAAATTGCAGCCCTGGAAGATAACATTACATCTATTGGATTGCAAAACATCATATTTTTGGAAGATATTCGCTTTTCGCGCTTTTGTACCAGCTTAAAAAAGCTATATCATCTTATACACTGGCCTGTTCCGGTTTTCACATATTTCTTCGATTTCAAATGAAAACAAAATCGAACGATTATGTTTTAGCTGTTCTGGTATTCGAACGACTTGCAATTCGAATGTTTTATTTCCAAATTGTTTCCGTTGACTAAACTTTCATCTTAATCAGCTAGTGAAGCCAAAAAATTTAATAATCACCCAAAATAGTTCATAGTAGTTAAAAATAGGTGTTTAAAATGTCGTTTCTTTTTTTAATGGCATTTTATGAACATGTTTACAGCGTTTCATAAAAATTGAAAGCCAGAACTGCTCGAACAAAACCTGTGAATTCGATTTGGATGGCACATTTCAAAATATTAAAAATAATTTTTAAGGGAATGTATGATAAAGTATCTAAATACACTAAACAATGGTACAAAATTACCTTTAAGCAATTATTTTGACGCCTTTATGTAAATAATCGCATTTACTTTTGAATTCATCGGCTCCAAGCCACATGATTTCAAATCGAGTTAATCTATCGAATTGTGAAAACCAGAACAGGTAACCAAATCAATTTCGAGCAAATTTAGTGAAAGTGAAAACCGGAACAGTCCTGATAGAGTTTTTGGCCTCGCGATTTGTGCCTTGTGTGGGTTTATACTGCGTCACAGAGTGTCACATTTCAATGTCGCATTGTCACAGCATCATATGAATTTGACACTGTGACACTGAAATGTGACAGTCTGTGACGCAGTAAAAGCCCAGCAAAACATTGAAAATATATCCGATGCACTCAGTCCTTTTATAAAATTGACCGGATGTTTGTAACGCATAGAAGGAAGCATCTCCGACCACATAAAGTATATATATTCTTGATCAGCATGACGAGCTGAGTTGATTTAGCCCTGTCCGTCTGTCCGTCCGTCAGTCTGTTTCTATGCTTTCTCCTCCGTCAGTTTTAAAGCTATCTTCACCAAACTTTGCACGAAGTCTTTTGGTACATATCGGCCGGAATCGGACGTCTATAGGAAATAGCTGTCATAGGAACGATCGGTCGAAAAGCTAGTTTTACTGAGAAAAACTTTTTTGTTTTCAATGCAAACGCCTCCAAACTTCGTATATCTTAGTTTTCTATGCCATTATTCCAACAAGTTTGGTTGAAATAGACATCTAGTCTACGCCGTGTCATAGTTTCTTTTCCGTTCGGGTTTGGGTAACATTACCGTTATCGTCATCGTTATCTCTATCGTTATCGATACCGTTATCCTTATCTCTATCCTTATCGTTATCTTTATCGATATCTCTATCGTTATCGTTATCTGTATCTTTATATATATATTTATCTTAATCTGTATTGTAATCGTTATCGATATCGTTATCGTTATCTTTATCTTTATTGTTATCGCTATCGTTATCGTTACCAGTACCGTCATCGTTATTTCTTATACTATCCGAACAAAACCAAGTTTAAAGCCAATCGGATGAAAATAGGTTTTTGGCTGCAGAGTTTTCCATGAGTTTTCCGACCCTAAGGTCAAATTTTCCAACAACGGAATATCACATTTCAATTTATTTCACTTACTGTCCTCACAAACCCAATTTCAAGTCAATCGGATGAAAAATCGATTTTTGCCAATCGAATTTCCCGAGAACTTTCCTTGTGGGCGGATTTTCCGAAATCGGGAAAACACGTGTCCAATTATTTCGCATACTATGCTTACAAACCGAATTTCAAGTCAATCGGATGAAAAATTAAACTTTCCCCATACAAACTTTTCCGACGCTTTTCCGGCTTTTCCGGATGGAATTTTCCAAAACCCCGGCTTAGTACGCACTTTCGCCACATAAGGAAACTCCTTCAAATTGCAATTTTTTCTTATGGAAAAAAAGAGCCTTATATTCAAATATGTAACGTGCCCATGCGAATCATCGTTTTGAAATGTCCAAAAAAATCAAGAACGGGGCTGCCATGGATCTGTGGAGGGAGAGGGTCGAATTATGGAATTTTTGCTTGTTTATGCAAATGCTAAAATAAATAAGTAGGGACGTTTTTAAGAAACTAAATAAAAAACACCATCGTTTTCACGCATACTCTGGATAATGACCGTAAAGTCAGTAGCTTCTTTTTCAAACTGTGTTGCAGGTAAATGACTCGTATTGCTTAGTGGCTGTCTAGAAAAACTTTTTGTTTTCAATGGTGGCTTCAAGGGTATATGAAACTTCGGCTGAGCCGAAGTTAACTTCCCATATTTTTTTTCGTCATCCACTCAATTTCCTGTCTGTCCTCCTGTTATTACTTTCAAGCACAAGTAAGCAACATAACATGTTTTTAAAGTAGAAACATTTATTTTCTTTTAATAAATACCTTTAGTTTGTGAAAAACCAAAAAACCACAACAATCTAAAAACATGTAAAAAACGCGCTCTTAACAGATCAATGATATCGACTTTGATGTTATCAATTTGCTAAATGAACATTTTGCACTACCTAAGGCGTAGCCGCGGGCAACATTCGCATAAAAAACAAATAATTATTTTATATATAATCTTCCAAATTAACTTGCAGTGTATTCACATGCAAAAGAGTTCTCACATCTCTCAGTTGACATTTTATAAGAATTTGCCTTGCCGTTTATTGTTACATGATGGACAAATCGAGTCTACTTAGCCCCAACCGATTGTCTGTTTTTATACAAATCTATCTATTCGTTTCAAAGCCAAATGCAACTGTGTACTGTAATGAATAATTTAATAGCTTTCATTAAATTTTAAAATAAGAATTGTGGCTAAATTCAACAATCTGTATTTTTGAATCGATGTGCTAATGCCTTGACTTAAATAATTTCCCCAAATGAAAGGAAAACTCGAAAAAGATAAAATAAAAATCAAATGGTGCAATATGAAAATTCCTTTTGTTTGTCAACAACAAAACAAAATACTAACATACAATAAATATGCAGCTTACAGCGTTTCGCGTTATGCAATGTCTAGTTTTTATGTGCGGATATAGAAATGTAAATACCAGATATTTTTTTTTGTGTTTTTTATGTGTGCTTATGATTTACAATATCACGGTCAGCAAAATAAAAAAAAATCATAAAGAAATATAGAAATGGGCAAATGTTTGCTGTTTCAATGTCAAGCCGATAACAGAATTAAACGATTTCATGGAAGAAGGCAGGCAAAATGACATTAAAATGCACTGCAAATGAAACACAGTTAAATCAGAATGTAAACTACAATAAAAACTAATTTAATTTTCAGTTTACATGCTAATTTTTCCATTTATATAATTAAATTCAATAAACTGTAAACTACATTGCTGACCCACACCAAAGTTGAAATATTATGATGTGCGTGTGTGTTTGTGTGTTTGGTTATTTCTATTTGTGCAAATTTACCAAATTTGGCAAACATTTTTATGCACCACAAATGACTGGTAAACAAATTTTGCACACAATTTAACACTTCCGCCGCAAAATTAACATTTTTCGCTTCAAAATTCAAATGTGACATTATGGCCGAGTAACGCCAGACTCGGATCAGATTAGATTCATGGCACTAACTGGTCTCATTCAAATTAATACTAGAATTAATATGGTTTATTAAGTGAAATTCCAAATATGATCTTGATTTATGATATGCTAAATGAAACCTATCTGTCATGATTTTTAACGACTTACACTTGCAATCAGAAAAGTTTCTCTGAAAATAGAAGATCGGCTCTGCATACAGGGTTTCTAAAAAACAGAATGATTCTTTATCCTTTTACCTTCGGTTTATGTAAAAAAGTTGTAATTTTTCACCCAAATCCATGAAATTGAACCAGTCCTTTCCATCGATCTTCCCATTGGTAAGATAACTCCATTCTTTTCAGCCATTTTACAGAACCGCGATGTAGAGCAACTCGGGCAACGCAAGATTCGTTCTTCAAGCCAAGAGATGATTCTTCGGACTTCTTATTGTCGCTAATTATTTCTGTTCCTTAATAGTCAAAATCTAACTTCACAGATTACGCCTGTATCTCTTGAAGGTGATGGCTGTTAAAAAAGTTTAAGATGTTCCATAAGCCGGAATGTAACACAGTTCACATTTTTAAATCCCTTCTTAGTGTCAAAGAATTCCAAATGGTTTGGTCTATTGTAACATAGACTTAAACGCTTCAAAACGTAATGCAACCTGTTAAAAATCCAGTGCCATATCTCAGCAGTTATTTCAGCTAAGAACTTGAATTTTGGTTCGTTTGCCCAGAAAAAAGTTGAACGAATAATTTAAGTTTGAACGCTCTTGAAAAGATAATTATGCATTCTTGAATTTTAAAGAACTTTGCGCTTGAAATCGAGCTAAATTCGTTCTGTCTTGTGATTTTTGGCGAGGGCAGTGAGGAAAAGAAACTGAGAGAGGGGAGCAAGCACATTTGAGAGAATACACTCAGAGAAACGATAGATAATTTCATACTTGGATCAAGAATTTTCGTACTCAACAGTTCGATAAGAGTGAAAATTATCGATGCAAGAACGAAATTCTTGATCCAAGTATGAATGTTTGATGCCGTTTTGCCTGTTGGTGTTGTTGGTACCCGGGGCGGGCGGGGACGTAGCAAAAAGTTAAAATACAAACGAGGCGTAAGTTAAAGTCGGTCCTGCCCGACTTCGATATACCCGTTACTAAGGGAAATTATTGTTGTATAGCCTTCCCTTATGTTAGTTAACAAAGCATTAACATTAATGAGAACATTTCAATATTATGTAAAGGCCCCGACGGACTGACGACGTAAGTTATTCAGCATACGCCACCACTTATTGCGTCAACATGGAAAGTATGCCTATTGTGAGAACTAACAAAAAAATTACACCGCTGCATCGCGTTATCAGTTTCATGGCATTTTTAAATTAGCTGGTTTAGGGTCACACTGCTCAATCGGGCTTGTTTTGTTTTGATGACAAGTGACTTACGCTTATGCTTCTGCCATGATAGCAATAGCTCTCCCGCAAAGCCTTTATACCAGTTCGGCAATCAGCAACTGTCACATATTGGTAGACACATATTGATATTACAGATCTTCTTTTTGAACAAGCTTGGCCACTTCTTTCCAAGCCTTGAGTCCGAATGTTTGGGGTGGGATAAATCCCAAGTGACATCCCCGTCTCACCGCCAGAATCAGCGCAACCTTGTCTTCATGCGAAAACATTTCGGCTCTTTCGCTTTGATTTTTTTGCCATTGTTTTATTTTAGTTAAGTCCAACTGATCGATGACATACATGTAGAGCAGGGACAGGCACATTCCTATCTCGTGTGCATACGAAAAATCTCAAAGCAGCGCTGCTCCGACACACATAGAACAAGGTGGGCCAAAAGAAGTCATCCGATGTTGTTTGGCTTTCATTTTTTTCTAAATAAAAACGTATATTCTGTTTTTTGATTATATTTATTTGAACCTTTAGAATTATATTTGTCATTTCGAGAAGATAATATCGGCCAAATGGGCGCCGTTACAATTGATTGCCATACGGGCTCGTTTTATGGCATTTTTCATCACTTCGGCCACTTCGGCAAGAACTTCGGGCTGCAGATTCTCGCACTCGTGTCGAATGTTGTCATTGAGGGCTTCCAAGGTCTCGGGCTTGGTTACGTAAACACGGGATTTCAAAAAACCCCACAAAAAAGTCTGAACGGTAAATCGGGCGATCTTGCTGGCCAGTGCAAATCGCCAAAACGAGAGATGAGGCGACCCGGGAACGCCGCCTTCAGAATGTCGGTGGTGGCTCGCGCAGTGTGTGCCGTTGCTCCGTCCTGTTAGAATCACATGTCCTCCAGTCCTAATTCGTCCAATTGCGGCAGAAAAACGCGGTTAAAATGACCCTATAACGCGCACCGTCCACTGTTGTCGTTTGACCAGCGGCGTTCTCGAAAAAAAAAATGGCCCGATAACTCCTCCAGCTTGAACAGCGCACCATGCAATCACTTTGAGCGGGTGTAATGGCTCCTCGTGCATCACTCGTGGATTTTCGGTGCACCAAAAGCGATAGTTTTGCTTGTTCACGTACCCGCTGAGGTGGAAATGAGCCTCATCGCTCATTATGATTTTTGTCGAAAAAGCGTTCATTTCGTCCTCGAGATTGAGGATGGCTTGGGCGTAGGTTACACGCGTTTGGCGGTCGACAGGCAGCAGCTGATGCACGGACTGGACTTTGTACGGGAACATGCGCAGGTCTTTGACCAAAATTCGTCTTAGGGACGACCGGCTGATGGCTTATTGCGGGGCACGGCGTCTAGTCGATGTTTCAGGCGACAGCTCGACATCCTCGGCAACAGCGGCGATATTCTCGGCCGAACGGGCGCTCCGTGGCCGGCCACTTTTGCCAACGTCTCGTGTGGTCCCATACTCTTCAAGGTTGGTGGCCAAACGGCGCAGTGTTTGCGCAGTCGGTGTAGGTCGGCCGGGGAATATGCGATGGAATTCGCGCTGCGCCAGCACCACAGACGAATTGTTACGCAAAAAATAGACACGATTATTCCGCGTTCTTGGGGAGAATATCGATCCATGGCTTGTTCACTTGTATTCTACATCTGTCTAGTCCACAAATGTCAAAACAGATCTGACTTTGGCGGCTATTTGTAAAAATAAGAGCATCTTCCAATAGGGTGACTTCTTTTGGCCCACCTTGTACTTAGATAATATTTATACCCTTGCAGAGGGTATTATAAAATTGTGCGGATATTTGTAAAGCATAGAAGGAAGCATCTCCGACCATATAAAGTATATATATTCTTGAACAGCATGACGAGCTGAGTTGATTTAGCCCTGTCCGTTTGACCGTCTGTTTCTATGCTATCTCCTCCGTCAGTTTTAAAGCTATCCTCAACAAACTTTGCACGAAGTCTTTTGGTACGAATACGCTGCACATTTGTCGGAACCGGCCGGATCGGACGACTATAGCATATAGCTGTCATAGGAACGATCGGTCGAAATACTAGTCTTAGTGAGAAAAACTTTTTTGTTTTTAATGGAAAGTTTCCAAAGTACGTATTTCTTAGTTTACTATCCTTTCCCATGAGATCACTAAGTTTGGTCGAAATCGGATGATCTACAAAGTTCGGTCAAATTCGGATGACTATAGCGTATAGCTCGCATACGATCGATCGGACGGAAACTAGTTATAAAAACTTTTAATTCTACAAAGGGCGACTTTTTAGTTTTTAATGAAAACGTCCTTATCATTGGCATACACTCATTTTATATACTTTTACACAATTCTACAAAGTTTGGTCGAAGTCGGAAGAATAAAGCATATAGCTCCCATAGGAACGATCGGTCGAAAAACTAGTTCGAGTAAGGAAAACTTTTGTATTTCTAATGAAAACATCCTTTTTATTTCTACAAAGTTTTATCAATATCGGATGACTATAGCATATAGCTGCAGTATAAATGATCGGTCGAAAAAGAAGTTCTAGTGAGAAAAACTTTTTTGTTTTAAATGGGATCGCCTCAAAATTCCTTAATTAACAGAGTGTTTTGCTTTTCCATGATTTCACCAAGTTTGGTCGAAATCAGACGTCTATATAGTATAGATCCCATAGAAAAGTAAGGTCAAAAAGTAGTCTTAGTTAGAAAACCTTTTTTGTTTTCAATGGAAGCTGCAACGGAACCGGAGCCGAAGTTAACTTTCCTTTATTGTTTTTTTTTTATTTTAGAAAGATCTTTCTGATTTTTAGAAAAATTCATGAATTTCAATTTAAAATTGATAAAGTTGTCTGTTTCATCCAAATTGTAAACCTTACGTTCGGGGGGGTTTTTTAAAAATGAAATTAAATATGGTATCATTCAAAGACATTGAACCACAAGATAATTTCGTCATAATTGCTGCTTTCTTGCCTGGTTTATCAGTTGTAGAGTTTTCTCCTAAAAATTGATATTTCTGGCCCATTGTATTCATTCCATTCACTCGGAATTAAACTCTATGTCCCACTGTCTTGTGTTAAAATATAAATTCTATTATAATTTTGCATTTAGCACATTTTGGAGTACATCCACATTATGTAGCTTCATGCATTCAACTGTGTCCTTATCATGAATTGGACTATGCACAGTAACGGTTTATTCTGTTGCAATTAGCTTCTATCCATTTGCTATTTGCTTTGGTTATGCATAATTTATGCATAATTATTGACAATGAATACAGAGTAGGGTGCGGCGTCAATTGTTTGACCCTACAGATTCTCCCTGCAAATCGCAGTGTGTGTGTGTGTGTGATTTGGTAGGTGAATACATATCCGCACGTTTATTTGTGTGTATAATTTCGCTGGCGGCCAAAACAAATTGACTTGCCATTAAATATTATTATCAATTTGCCAGGCGTTTAGCTAATTTCTTTTTATTGCGCTTTAATTTTCCAGTAGAGGCTTTTTTTGTTTATACATTTTTGTTGGTATATGTTGCAGCTTTCTTTATGCTTTTAGGCGGCTGCCACTTGAGAAGTGGAAGTGCAGAAGTAAGCTCAGACACTAAAACACTCTTGCTTTCAGGGCTTGGCAGGCAGAAACTTCCTGTTCGTGATTAATGTGCCGCAATAATGCTAGAGTCCAGCTTTAAAGCAAAAGGGAAATGGCTTAAAAGATACACACACACACACTCACACATGCACAGCATTTTCTTAGAGCTGGCAAATATTTTTGTCTGCTTTCACAGAAAATATTTAACACAATGGCTGTTAATGGCTGTGGCGGCGGCCAGCAGTGGATTTTCTATTTTCACTTGTATTTTATTTTAAACATAACAAACGATAAATTAACTGCTGCCTGACAGCCAGAAGTTCTCTGGCCCGGCCACACTAATTGCCAGGGCATATAAATAAAATTCATGGCTGCAAAATTTTTAAGTGTTTGCCTTAAAGTATGCTGCACATTTTCCGTCCCTCTTCGTTGTTAATTAATTATGTTTTTATGCAGTCAAAGTTATGTGTGGGAAAAAGTTTTTGCCTGCTTGCAACAAAATATTGAATATTCAGACCGAACCCCAAGCCCCAGTCTGGACCTCTAAAGGTGTCTATTAGCGGGTGTGGCACACAACAACATCAACAGTTTTTATAGGCCAAAGTTTTAGTCTTGTGAGTGAGTTTGTGCAAGTTTGGTCTTCGCACATTTTAAGTGATTTTATAGGCACTTTGGGCCAACAACATGTCGTATGCGTAATGTGGCAATCTTAAAGATTTATGCGCATATATAAAGCATGTAAGATGATAAAAATGGATAATAGAAAGTATTTTCTTCTTCTGCACAGAGGGGCAGCTAAGTATATTAGAGTAAATCAATTTTAAGGCCAAGAAAGAACATATAAAAGGTCTAATGCAGGTCATGTTATGCTTTCGCCATATCTTTAAACATAATCGTACAGCAGTTTCATGAGGAACCACGCTTCCCTTCTGAACCGTCATGGTGCTATAACCGTTTGGGAACTGGTCTCGAGGCAGCTTAAAACTGCAGGTTCACTAAGCATAAAGTTCGAAAAAACAGTCACATATGTACTAAAACGCAAGTCACGGCTTTGTAGTTTGAAACTAAATAAAAATAGTTTAATTGATAACAACAAAAACCCCCTTTTGTTTGCAATTTTGCAAGCAAACTTTTTGGTCATCGCTTTAGCAGCGGGGAACACTTTCTCTCACACTAATTCGGTAAGGCCATAGGATCACGCACACTTACAAAGGGTTCCGTCTGTCTGAAGCTATCTTTCGAGCTATTGCGGGCATGCTGCTTTGGAATTCCCAAACAGTAATAGCATCGCAGGCATGGAGAGACTGCTGTTGGAGGGTTCAGAAACTAGGCAAATGATCGCTGAAGATTCCTCATGAAACAGCTTTACGATCTACCAGCGACCTTTTTGTGGTGAGTGTCTTAATATTTAAATTGGTTTTGATTTGAATTTATAATCAATTGGCCGATGGATTTGGTACCATTTTAACTTAGAAATGTTTTAATCCTAGCGTGTCAATTGCTGGACAGTTGCAGACTTTCCACTACTTCAGGTGCCATGAATTATTCCTGCAGGTTTTCACTGTCGTTATGCTAGCATTTTCACATGAGCGACTGTTAGGCAGTGACCATCTAACATGTTTTTAAGCCAGGGTTCCTTAAGAAGAGAAGCAGTCTGTTTCTCTCAGGCACTCAGTGAAGCATAACTTCGGCAAGCATTCGGTGTGAATTGCCGCGTGTGTTCGGCCCCCAGGGGCTATAGCTGGGCTAAGCAGCCTACAGTCTCTTCTCTGGATCAGTAGCAGATAGTGCGTTAGTTTTTTGTACCTTATCTTGCACATAATTTTAGAGATTCTGCATCCGGTGGTGTTTCTCCGCTTCTCCTCTGCTTCTTCCGTTGCTATCACTTCCATTTTGCTGTTTAAGTCAGTATGAAGTTAGGTATGAACATTTTCTTGGTCGAGTACAACTCCGGCTTTTGCAAAACAGTCTGACATCTCATTTCCATCGATGCCCCGGTGATGGGGAATCCACTAGATTTGTTTCTTTTTAGAAAAGCTGAGGGATTCTAGTGCTTCCCTGATTCCCAAAACATTTATGGAATTGATGGTGCGTCTCTGAATTGCTTTGATTGCCACTTGGCTGTCTACTTATAGATTAAAGGCCTGTATCCAGCACTGCGGAAAATTCTGCCAGGAATTTGCTATTTTTCGAGTTTGTGGAACCCAAGTAAAATATTTTGGCCAAGTTTGAATTTAAAAATTTAAAAAAATAACGTTTAACCAACTTCGGTCTACCATTGTAGATAGTGGATTATTATTGTTGAGCGTCGGGTGTGATGACATCACACCTCGACATCAACCACATTGGTCTCACAATTCGTTCAAATTTTGGGCCGAGGGTGAGCAAGACTCTCAGTGTCACCCGTAAAAGAAATGAGACTCAATGGTTGGTAGCCAATTAAATAAAGTCTATTACATTTGAAGATAAGAACAAAAAGCGCAGCAGCCTGGTCAAAATCTTGGCAAAATGAATCTGGCATGTGAGCAATAAGGGAGAATGAAACATTACAAAACAGAAACCGCTATTATATTTATATAAACATTATCTGGCGTTTGCTTTGTTCTCCACCCCCATTTGCCTCCATCTATACGCTCATCACATCCAAAATAATTGTCAACAATATTTTCCTGAGCTGTGCAATAGCTGTTTCAGGTTCCACACACGCTTAAGAAACGCCGCTATCGATACGACGCTATCTATACAATGTGTGGATTTTGGTCAAGTTGCAAACAGAAAATCCAGGCACAATTTTTTTCATATGAACTTTGGCAGGAATTTTTGGTTTGCGTTCTGGATACCCGCAATTGTAAGAAAGAGTGTGGCTTCCAGGGTCAGTCCAGTCCGCCAATCTTCTGGTCCCAGTACTGCTGATGTGCAGGTAGAGTTGGATTTTGGGGCAATATAATTGATATTTCTACCAACCATGCTGTGTCCATGGCTTTAAGGCGCCATAATGCTTGCCGCACATTGACGTTGGGCAGTCTTTTGTGAAAAAGGCGTGTTTAAATGTCCAGGGGGATGCCACCATACCAGTATGCCATATAGTAGTATCGGTTGTATAACTGAGATGAAGAGCTATTGCTTCAGACATGGTATTAGGCCCCAAGTACTGTTTAGCATTACTGTGTTCTTTGGCGTTAGGTTAGGTTTGGCTGCAATGGCTGAGAGCGACAAGTCGCTCTCCCACTTAGGCCACGTGGGCCAGTTGCGAGGCCAAATATTTCCAGTTAAACTCTAGGGTTGTGTTCGGTACTGCACCATTGTGTTGGCAGAATGTAATTAATTAGAGCTGGGATCTCTATGTCGGATGTCTCCGATAGGTTGAGTAGGAGGGTTGACCAAGAAACCCAACTCTCCTCCTACTTAAAGCGGGGCAATGACACAGAAGGTGCTGTACCGTTTCCTCCTCTTCCTCAAATATGCAACTTCTACAAAAATCAAAGCGTTTTCATATATGTTCCGGTGTCCAGGCACTCATATTAGATGAATACTGAAGTGAAAGCCAATCTCATTTAGGGATAGGCGGCATTCAGTGAGCATTTTAGCATTATTTGTGTAAGAGACAAGTGCTTTAAGGCTTTGGGGTAAGTATCTCTTGGTGATGAGTATGCAATCCGTCTTCTCCTTTTTAATTCCAAAAATATTTGGCTTGACACAGCCCAAAGGGCCAAAACCGAGCTCGTCTCAATCTCTTGGCTTGTGTGCTTCGAATTTTCGCACAAGAGAAGGGGACCTACAGCTTAGCGCCGAGTCAGAACGGCAGTTTGAGAAGCTTTTTCATGGCTAGTTACTTCAAATCTGGCGCCAACAGTTAGTGAAGGTGACCGGGTGTGTATGTTTTTCATAGAAAAAGTTTTCATTAGATGTCCCGAGGCGGGATCGAATCCAAGACTTTTTGCACAGCGAGCGCACACAGTAGCCGCTGAGCCACATCCGGCCGCGTTAATACTAATTCCGGTTTTTGTGCCCCATTTTAGTATTTCCTTAAGAGTAGAGTTCATGACTGAGCTGAGAGTCGATGGGCATTTTGCCATGATAATTTTGAATATGTCGTCGGCTTATGTGGTTATCTTGGGTATTTTCCAGCGGAATTTCAGAAGTAGTTCGCTAACCACAAAGTTCCATAGAAAAGGTGCCAGAACTCCGCCCCAAGGCGTGCGTCGTGTGCCTCTTTCGTCATGGTCTTTTCTTCTGCAGTTCAGCAGGTTGAATATCCAGGAGTCTAATGCCTTGTGTATTGCTATTGTTCTTAGGCTTCGCATTATCGCTTCTGCGGAGACGTTGTAAAATCCACCGAATGTGTCCAAGAATGCTTCAAGGCAGGGGAATGCTCTTGCTGGTACAATGCTTTCTCGATGGTGGCAAAACGACATTATAAAATATTAATTTGATCTTAAAATAATGATTTTATCTGCTCGAAAATATCAGTTTGATATTTTCAAACAGGTCATTTACAAGCAGGGATGCAAACCGATCAAAAATAAGGACTGGTTCGGTTCAGTGTTTCACACAATATTTGTACCACCACTTCGGTTTATTACATCGTTTTTAAAGATAATTGAACCGAGTTCTCGGTTTGGTTCAGTGGTTCAGCTTAAATTTATAATATAGTTAATGAATTCCCGATCTTTCGAAGGTAAGGCAATACCAAAAATGCCAAGAACGCAATATGAATTCTTGGATCGGCCGAAATTTTGTTAAATCTTAAACCCTAAAGCACGTCTTTAAGTATAACGACCCATAATTCCGCCGAATTTCAACTCCTAAAGCCTATACTCAAGGATAACGTACCGAATTTAGCTTAAATCTGTCCTGAAAGTTTTTTTCTCCGAACTTTCATAGGAGAGGCTGTACGAAAAGTGTCAAAAATAGCATTTCCGTTCCAGGATCGTCCATCGTCGAAAAGGTATTATTCCAAACTTTTGAAAAAATTCAAAAAATCTTTTATGTTTTTGGATCGGTCTTTATTTCAACTTATTTGATTTCTTAAATCACTTCCTTGAGTATATAGCAGCATTATAAAGTAATAGTTTTGGAGTGGACTTTAGAAGAATTAAGCCCCAGGTTTTCGTTTAAACCTACTCTATTGTGGTTTAGCTAATCCGAAAAATATAACACATTTTGTCAGGAATATCTGTTTCATATTAAAACGCGTTTTAAAATGTCAAAGCTCACCTTATGAGTCTTTTTCTCGAACTTTTCTCAAACATTTGAAAATTCTAAATTGAATCCTAGAGAACATTTGAATAGTCGGAAATGCTGGCTTCTAAAGTTGGATTGAGGTGTAGAAACACCACAGAATCATGAGAATTTGGTCTTGTAACGGGTGGCAACTATAAATCTTCAAAAACTCTAAGATGCCGCCATAACCACAAATCTCAACTGATCTTTATGAAAATTTTACATTTTATTTATACAAAAGAATTGCATCAACGGATTTGGTCGAAAGGACCGTTATCAGCCACTCGACGTCAATAAATAATATGACAAAGGGGCCCCAACCGGGGGGGACAGTTTAACGCCGAGAGGCAGTTGAGAGGCTCATGGATTACTGCAATGCTGGCGCCAGCGGTGGGGGCGGGTGAGTTATAAAGAAAAATCATAGATTAGGCGGGAGAAGACCACAGGGCTCGCTGAGCACTAACTTCTGAAAATGCCTCCGCGGCGGCCTGTACGACCTTGGGGTCCTATTTTCGGATACATAAGCGAGTCCTGTTGGTCAGTTATTTGATATTTTTGGCCTTCCAGCTGTTTTTGTTAACTCCAGCACTCAGACTTTCAAAAAAATCTTCAATTGGACGACACTGCGGCAAGTTTGTTGGGTTCCGTTCCTTTGGTACAAAAGGGATAGGGGCAAAAAGGCGATATTGGTTTCACATTCACCGACATTGAGATTTGACAGTTTGTATTTGGTCAGGTGTGTAACTTGGTGCTCTTTGCTTACGTCTGGCAACAATATTATTCTTTTTCAGCACTTTACTGATGCGATGTTGGCAGCAATCAAATTTTCTGGCTGCATCTCGCTGACTTATGTTGTCTTTGTTGTTAAAAAGTTGGGTTAGCTTTCTGACTGCATGGCCGGTCACAATGTTTGCTTTCCGACCACTTCCAACTTCTCTTTTTATTATTTTTCGATGCAAAATACTATAAATAAATAGTGCGGACTTGCCCTCTTGGGTAAAATGGTTTACTGTAAACACTTTACCTTTGTCAGCGTGCATTTCGTAGAATTTTACAACGCGATCACTAAGACGTTCTTGCTCGGACGGCATGATAACGACTACTGTCAAAATTTTTGTCAGGCGGCATGAAAACGTGTTGACAAAAGAACATAGAAAAGGAAATGTCATCCCGAAAGCTTTTATGTAAAGCTCAGCTAAGGGCAAGCTCTCTCAAAGTTTGTGCGTTAAATGAAATGGAAAACGCGACGAAGGAATGTAATCTGATGACAGGTGTATTAGCAGGACAATGGGCAAACTCTTCTGCGATCTGAGCCGAACCGAACCATTTTGCTTTGTGGTTTTTGGTTCGTTCCAGCATTTTCAAAGGAACGCCGGTTCGGTTTGCGGATCTGTTTTTAGCTGGAATTTGCGGTTCGTTTACGGTTTTGGCTCGGTTCGGTTCAACACTGATTTGCAGTCCTGTTTTCAAGTGTATCATATCAGCTTTTTGTTAATGTGTGTAAATATAATATTGATCCCCATTTGTCCCCATTGTATTGTATCAATACAATCCAGTGGCGCTGTGCTGGAGTGCTGGAGGGGGTGGGGGCTCTGAGGGTTAAGCCCCCCAATGAACATACATTTAATTGCTAAGTACAAGTCTAAAAAAAAGCGGCTGCAGAAAATGTTTCTAAAACCCCCCCCTTGGAAAAATCCTGCCAAGGCCACTGCACTATGGGTAATATTTCAATTTATCGGGTATTTAGTCATTTTCTCAAGTTGTTCAAATTTGAATTTTTTTATGTTAACGTCTCAAGAAATGATCGAGCTTTAAAGCTCCATACTCAAAATGTTATTTAACAGACCTATGTTAAGCCTAACAGCTGTCAAAGTCAGCTGTTGCTGTACAACGCACGTGCTTTAAAACTGATCAAACTGCTGATCAAAGATCCTGCGATGCAGACTCAAGCTTGTTTGCCACAACGGTTATGCCTCTTAGATTGATTGAAGCTTCCGGACACGTATTATGGAATAATCATACCCCACAGTCAATAAGATTTTGCCGTCCACTTAAATTAGAGTTTTTAAAGGAAACAAAAGAAGCCATAATAAAAGAGGACAGTGACATAAAAGACGAAATAGAAAAACTGTTACCATGCAAAATAATATTAAACAATAATCAATGCATTTATATCAAGTATCGTCTTTATCTGACAGTTATAGTTATAGAATGTAAACACAGCGCGACGAGCATTCAACGACTTTGCAGTATTTTCAGAAATAACGGGAGTTGACCAGCAAATTATTCAAAATCTGCGAACAATATTACTATGTTTGTCATGTCAACAACCGATTCATTTCGATAAATTTGAACAGTTTTGTTTTAAAACTGGCGAAATGATTGTTGATACTTATGAATGGCTGCCGATGACACCAACTGTTCATAAAATAATTGCCCATTCTAGGTAGATTATAGAAAATACAGTACTTCCAGTAGGATACTTTGGTGAAGAAGCGTCTGAATCACGCAACAAAGTATATAAAGAAGACAGACTTCATCACGCACGAAAGCACAGCAGAATTCATAATTTCGCTGACATAAAGCCCTTACCCTTCCCATCGATGTTATAAACCTTTTAGCATGTGAAATTGGAGACTCAGAGAATACTTTCGATCAGTTCGAAGATGAATCTTACACTCCATTTTTTCAGTTTGACGAAGAAGTTGAAACCGAAGAGAATTTTGATTAATTCTTGATAATTCATGTATTTAATTTTCAATAAATTTTTTTTTAATATTATTACTTAATTTTTTTGTAAAGAAAAAGGTTTCCGCAAAATAAAGATGCACATTTATATTCAGTTTCTTAAAAAAAAATTTAAAAAAATTTTATTTTTTTGGGTGGGCGGTGACACGCCCACTTTTCCAAAAATGTTTCTGAGGGTTTACATAACAAAAATAAAAAAACCGCATCAAAAAATCTTGCTTACTTTAAAAGTTATTAATTATTACCCGATAAATTGAAATATTACCTATAGTGCACTGCATTCGATAACACAAGGCAACAAAATTAGACTTTTTCAGTATATGGAAGGTTTGTTGGTGATTATAGATGGTTTTTGTGTGCTGAACATGAATCTGTTTTCTGAAATGGCTCATTACGACTAGATTTTTAGTAATTTCATCTTAAAGTTTCTGAAAATGCATATTTTGACCGTTTTCGGCACTTTTTGTGGGGACCTTTTACTAATGTTTAAACTATTTTTGATATTATCTTAAAGTATTACTCCTTACGTCTAAAATAAACTATTTTTCACATTTCTTCGATTTTTTTAAGCGAAGATACTCCATTTTGAATCAAGTGTTATAGTTTATTGAATTGTCTACTGCCCAAAAATGTGGTATGCAAAATCACTATAGTTGGCCAGGAAAATTTTTTAAATTCTTATGAAAAAGTTAAACCAAATCCATTGCATACCCATGAGCGGTACAAAATATAGTCATTTAAAGGACATGTAACCAAAATGCCATATCTTCGCTTAAGAAAATCGTAGAATTGTTTTGAATAGCTTACTTTGAAACTAAGAAATTAAAACTGTAAGACAAATATATCAAAGTGAGCCAAATCAAACGAAAAGAAACTCCAAAAAACGATCATAAAAAGAGTCAATATAAGCATTTTACGCAACTTTAGGTTTGAATTACCAAAAATCTAGACGTGATGGACCTTTTCCGAAAATAGATTCGTTTTGAAGCCACAAAAATCATCTACAATCACTACCAACCCTTCAATATCCTGGACCTTGTTGCCTAGGAAGTCCGGGATCGACCTCACTTAGGATTGATTAAAGTCCGAATTTCTTAAATTTTTTTTCTGAGCAGAAATATTTAAATATTTTTTCCAACTCAATTCAGTTCAACATCCTTATCAGTGCTTTACCCTGAAATTTTTAATACATTCTCATCCAATGGCGTGCCGTTTATGAAGTTCCACAACAACGTCAAGAGAAGCTAAGGGGCTGGCTCTTGCTTTGGTTTGTGCTTTCCTTTTTGCTCATTACAAAGCCACCGAGACGGGCTATTAATCATGAGCTTATTGAGGCATAAACGCGTTGAGCCACATCGCCCACGTCTTTGCCATTTTAGCACCCAGAGTGTTGAAGGCAACAGCGAAAAAAGTGAGAGGGAGAGGCGACCTCAACTTGCTGCATTGCTTTAATAAATATTCATTTGATTTAAAAGCGACTGCTGCCGCCAGCAACTTGAGTAATTGTGTGCACACCTGTTTGACAACCTGACATTGGTCAGCCACACTCACACACATATGCAAATTTGCACAACGCCTTAAGCTGGGCCATTGTCATGGCAGAAAAACTAGAAAAGAAGCTGTCATAGTATCCTATGACACAATGACACATCACTCGGCAGACAATGCCCGGGCGCTGGATAAGTGCCCCCGTTGGGTGCTTTTAACATAAACGCCTTGCATTTATGTTTGTACGTTTATTCAAGTGTCAGCCAAACGGGCATGTGTCTGTGTGTGTGTGTGTGTGCGAGTGCAAACACACAAATACAAACAAACAAGCATTTGGCATGTAATGATTTATCGACAATTGTTGCCAACCGCGCCACACTTAGTTCTCAATTTGTTTGCTCCGCTGAAGGTAAACGCACTTGGCAAACGCCCATCAGGCCACAGCAAACAACAATTGCCATCAGCGCAGTAATGCCTTCTCCTGGTATCCCCCCAACTGCAAACAACTCAGATTCCATGACAAACTGTGTAAACTTTTTTCCCCCACTCCCTCATAATTGTTGTGGCAGTTGTTGGCCTTGGCTTCGTTAAGTTCAAAGTAAAATGTCTGAAGTAGTTAAGGGAAATCTCTAGTAAGAGACAACTTAGATATGCAATTGGTTAGAGGAAAATAATTCAGTTAAGGACTGCCTCTCACACACTTATGAAAAACTAGACTCATATTTTATGCGTTAAATAATATTTTAAAATTACAAGTAATTAATTACAAACAAGCGCTTGGCTAAATAACAACAATACGTCTACGATACGGGGTAATAATAATAATAATTTGAATTTATGCGCCTAAAAGTATACTCTGGAATGAGAGGCAGCTGGCAGTGGCTCAACAAGCATGAATACAATTTGTAATTACAGTCACCATAAATGTAAATTACACTCCAGGCAGCCAAAACACAAACACACACACACACACACTTACACACTTGACCAGGCCTGAACATCAGCCATACACGTATGTTTTTACAAGCGCTGCCAAAAAAAAAAAAAAAAAAACACGACCCATAATGTTATGCACTTTACAATGCACTCGAAACTCAAACTCAGTCCTCAAGCCATTGCCAAAGCCGCCTGGCAACGGTGGAGGCAGTGCAGCTAGACAATGCATAACTGTGAATTTAGATTACTTTTGATTATTATGAGACCACTTCATGCCGAAGAAAAAACAAAACTTTCTGCCACAACCCTGCCTGCCTGTGTGCATGTGCAATGAAGTACAAAAGTGCACTACTTGATGGCTTCTTAACGATCTCATGTTTAGCATACGGCGTTCCCGGCTCTTGTGGTGCATCATAAAACCAGCAAGTACACACTCTGCCTTTTTATGACATACATAAACCAAAAACCCAATGCAATTGTGTCCTAAAAACTGATGTACTCACGAACTGAGTTTAGCTTAGGCTTAAGTCAATAAGATATTGAAAACAACGTTAATTCTATTTCCAAAAAACAACAAAGAAATTTTGAATAACTGCATGAAGAGACTGGATTTACACCGAGAAGCAAACTTCATAAAGTTCATGAAGCTGTACACTCAGAGAAAAAAAAAAGAATTTTATACTTGGATGAAGAATTTTCGTACTCAAGAGTTCGCCGGACCATAATGAAGTCTTGTTAGTTATAAAAAGCTGAATTGTTCAAGGCTGGCGGTGAAGAGCTGGAAAGGTGCATGCACCAACTCCTATGCAGAGTATGGTCCGAAGAAAGCATGCCCGAAGATTGGAACCTAAGTGTACTCTGTCCAATATTTAAAAAAGGAGACCCTGCGGCTTGCGCCAATTACCGCGGGATCAGTCTCCTTCCCATCGCATATAAGGTTCTATCATGCATCCTATGTGAACGTCTAAAGCCGAGAATAAGTGAACTGATTGAACCTTATCAGTGTGGCTTTAGACCTGGCAAATCCACCACGGACCAGATATTCACATTGCGACAAATCCTGGAGAAGACCCAAGAGAGAAATATCGACACCCACCACCTTTTTGTTGACTACAAAGCCGCCTTTGACACACCGATAAGGTCTTTGAAGCCCTGTCTACCTTTGGTATTCCAGCAAAGTACGTTCGACTTTGCATGATGAAGAGGTTTTAGGCAGGGTGATACCTTATCGTGCGACTTCTTTAATCTGCTAATGGAGTAAATACTGCGCCAGTGCCCAAATGCTAACAAAACGGGCAACATCTTAACCAGAGATAACATGCTACTTGCATATGCCGATGATATTGATATCATCGGCAAAAGCGAATCTGTGGTAAGACGGGCGTTCTCAGAGATAGAGAAGCAGTCAAAAGACGAAATAACTAAAATCAACGCGCAGTAAGTCACCGCTTGGACAATCTCTTGCAATGGGAGACTACAACTTCAAGGTTGTTAAGGAATTTGTCTACCTCGGAACGACGATTACCAGCGACAACAACACCAGTCTGGAAATCCGAAGAAGAATTACTCTTGCAAACCGATGTTATTACGGGCTCAATAAGGAGTTCAAGAGCAGAGCCCTCTCTCGGAAAACGAAAATTGAGCTATACAAGTCACTTATCATCCCAGTCCTGCTATACGGCGCAGAAGCATGGACAATGTCAAAAGAGGCGTTAAACGTTGGCGGCGAATTTCGCATCCGAATGAATCGCGAACTGTATGAGCTCTATGGTGACACTGACCTAGTCAAGCGCATAAAACAACAGCGGCTGCGCTGGATAGGACATGTTACCCGTATGGATGACAATCGGCATGCGATCGAGTTGGGAGGCATTCCCCCGCAGGGTTGACCGAAGCGGAGATGGCGCGACCAGGTGTAGGGAGATATTGCGAAGCTGGGAGTGTCCTCCTGGTGGAATGTCGCTCGGGACAGAGGCGAGTGGCGGGCATTAGTTGCAGCGACCGAGACCGTAAAACGGCTGTGATGGCCAAAGAAGAAGAAAGAATTGATCTAGGAGTGGTTTTTATCCTAGCATGCCACATGGAATGCATTTGTCAGCTGAAGAGCACAGATTAATAACACTAAGCAACAAGGTCCAGTATCTTGAATGGTTGGTAGTGATTCTAGATGATTTTCGTGTGCTAAGCCAGACTGCGTTTTTCGGGCAATCTATTCTATTGCTTGGACTCTCTTTGATACCATCGGAAAGTACCACTCCTTAGCTTTAAAATGAACTATCCCAAATTTTAAGCCTCACCTCCAGAGAAACTGCTGGACTCAAAGAAAGCGATAAACAGCACGGGGAAAAACTTTTTTGGAAAACCGCTCATCCTGCCAAGCACCAAATTTCGCCTGTTTGAAGCTGCTGTTAGGTCTGTAATGTGCTATGCATCGCAACTATGGGGATGTAGCCAGTATGAAGAAGTTGAGCGCCTTCAAAGGATGTGCATTAAACGTTTTTTCAAACTTCCAAGTACAACTCCTAATTACGCCATACACCTTGAAATTGGCCTACCATCGCTCCACATACACTGCCTCCAAACTCACTTCAAATTACACCGTATTGTAGCAGGCATGATGTTAGCTAACAAAACTCAGGTGTTCGAGAAATGGCAAGCCACAGCGTCTGCTCGACCTTGATCGTTCAGAGTCCTGGGAAGCCTCTCATAAGCAGATTTTGGAGGACATCGATTTCCGAGAGAGGGAAAACTTTCTACACCTAGCGTCCTTAAGTGAGTCCAGACTCATCTACAAACAACTGAATCACAACCTTGGAGATCTGAACTATTTTCAAGTTCGTTTAGGAATTAAATCTATCTGCATGATATGCCGCGCTCGATGTGAAATGCTCAATCTGAACTATAGGCCGCATGTAAACTCCATCAGCACTGACTGTACTCTCTGCAACCTTCATGTAACGGAGAATGTTGCGCTTGTACTTCAGCAAACCTTCCCTATCGGAAATCAAGGTTATAAGCTGGCTGAACGGAGAACACTGGAAGATGCTGTCTTCATTCCTACAACATGCGCTGAAATACCGCCTTGCGATCTTAAATGAATATCTTTAAGTAGCCAAAAACCCAAATGTTTCTTTTTTCTTTCTGTTACTTATTGTTCCTTTTAAATTCTAATTCTAATGTTTCTGTTTTAAATTTTAGAAATTATAAAATGTGTTCAATATGTTAAGCTATGGCTGATGGTTATAAACCAAGCCACGTTATACCAAAAAAAACTACTACTACTACTACCTCTTTTATCACTTGTGTAAGAATCCAAAAATATCCTATTTATTGCTGGTGCCCCAAAGTATGCAATGGGTGGTAGAGACCCTCATATGTTTTCGTTTCCTAAAAACAGTAAAGTAGGCTGGTCATTTGTTATGCACCAGCAATAAAAATAAATACAAAAATAAAAATCAAAATAGCTTTTATTCATTTTTTAAGAATGTTTACACATATACACTTATCCATACACACACACACGCGCGCACGAGCTAGCTGACAAATCTGAAACTAACTTGATCTGCGTATGGTACACACCTACTACCTACATGCAAAAATTTGTGGCTCTATCTGTTATAGTTTCTGAGATCGACGCGTTCATACAGACTGACAGAGGGACGGTCAGACGGACGGACAGGTTATTCGGTTTCTAAGAATCTGCGCTTTTTTGACCTCCGTTATTGTAATCGTCTCTCTTTAAGCACCAACAGTAATCTGCCATCATGTTAATGTCCCACCTTCCTCGGTACCTTTTCTCCATTTCTTTGATATCCTGGTAGAACCTCTCACCTTGCTCATCACTCATGTTGCCCAAATTTTCAGGAAAAAATAGAGGAAAGTTAACTTCGGCTCGGCTGAAGTTTTGTATACCATTGCAGCTTCCATTGAAAACAAAAAAGTTTTTCTAACTAAGACTTTTTTTTTGACCTTACTTTTCTATGGGATCTATACTATATAGATGACTGATTTCGATCAAACTTGGTGAAATCATGGAAAAGCATAATACACTGTTCATTACGAAATTTGGAGGCGCTCCCATTTAAAACAAAAACGTTTTTCTCACTAGAACTTCTTTTTTGACCGATCATTCATACTGCAGCTATATGCTATAGTCATCCGATCCGGCCGGTTCCGTCAAATGTGCAGCGTATTTGTACCAAAAGACTTTGTGCAAAGTTTGGTCAGGATACCTTTAAAACTGACGGAGGAGATTGCATAGAAACAAGCGGACAGGCGGACAGACGGACAAGGCTAAATCAACTCAGCTCGTCATGCTGATCAAGAATATATATACTTTATGTGGTCGGAGATGCTTCCTTCTATGCGTTACCAATATCCGCACAATTTTTTAATACCCTCTGCAAGGGTATAATGACTTGGGTGATTCAAAGATAATTTTATTATCTTTGGGCGTATTCAGCAGATAAATCCGATTTACGATTTGCGATTGCTTATAATTCTCTGCTGAATGACAATGACTGCTAAGCTTAGGTTATTTTCTGGCTTTAGTATATTTGGTCAAAAATACATTCACACCATATAAAATTTAGGCTTTATATTAAATACATTTGACATTTGAAAATGGATGCCTAGCGCTGTAAGGCTCCTCTTGGACTTATATAAGGACAACAGGCAGAACTTTCGGAACATACGCCTTGCAGAATAACCGATTGACCTTGCTTTCTGTTGTAGTAATTTGCAGCGTTTCCTACAGGTTGCTTAATACATATATGGCACCCATCAATTGCCCCAATCGCTCCTGGGATTTCACGCGATTTTTGTTTAAGTATTTGTGCAGTACAAGCTTGTAGTGAGTTATTTGGCCAATTCACATATGTAGGCATTAGCCTCGATAGAGTCCCTGTTATGTTGTTAAATATTTGGTGGCCTGAACTTGTTGGAATGTCGAATCGATCGCCAACAGACGAGAAAGATTCCTGCTTACTTAGCAGCCAAATTGAAAATATCAACTTCTTTGAAAAACATACATTTGCAATTGTTTCATTCTCTGTTAGTGCCGTTGCATTTGCTGTTAAACCATGAAATTCCAGAAACGCAAAGTTACGGAATTCTATTATCATGCATAAAATCATATTTCATATATGAACCTCAAAAGTTGTGCGTGACATTCTAAAATGCGCCTTGAATTGGTCTATTCTGTACCTGGGAACTGTTTCCTCTTAAAATGATTTAGAGCGAAGGAGATTCCTTTTGATTTTTCGATTGCCCTATTGGGCTACGAATGGGTTGTTCATTGACCAGATCAGCAATTATACCCATATTAAATTCATACTTACAAAAGACCGTCCCAATTAAGTTCATGTTTTCACAACTCATTTTATGCACAATTTTTGAGAGCAGTCAGTTTATTTTTAGTTTTGGCGTTAACACAGTTGGCCGTAAAATCAATGCATTTTATATGATTCCATCTCGGCAATCATGTTCGTCAAATTTATCAATCGTAATCGACAATCACTGTATTCAGCAGGTAAAATCGGCAATCATAAATCAGATTTATCTGCTGAATACGCCCTTTAATTTGATATATAAAGCTTAGGGAGCGTTCATAAACATTAGCAGGTTGCCAGTCATTATGTAATAAGTATAAGGTGGTCCCGTCAAGAGAGCAGCTCTCTCGATTAGTCCCGTATTGTCAGTACCTGGCAGGCTGTCAACAGAGTAGGCTCGTATCGGACGAATTTTTTTCGGATTTTTTTGTTCGTTGCTTTAACCCTTACGTGAGGAGAAAAAAAATGACCTTTTGCATTTATTGTCGTGCGAGTATTAAAACTGAGGGAGTAAATTTTATTCATGTTCCAAAGATGGAAAAAAATGAAAATTGTGGAAAGAATCCTTAGGAAGTAGTTTTGGTCCAAATGGAAAAATCTGCCATACACATTTTAAAGCTACCGATTGGAAGTCTTTAACCAGTAATGGCCAGGTGTCGAAGAGAAGACGTCTCATGCTAGATGCAATACCAGAGCCAGCGCGTGAACCAAAAATCATTCGACATAGGGCATAGGTTGCTATAGTTGGCTGCAAATGTAACCCACTGCGATTTTAAGGGTTAAACACAGAAAATGTTGCCGTTTCACTAACATGAAATTAGTAGGCTCACACTCATTTGTCAACATACAATAAGGGAGAGATTTTACGGACGGGACCACCTTATACTAATTTCATCATGGTTGCCAGTTATCTGGCAGGTCGGATAGGCAAAATAAAAGGACTTTATATAAGGAAGCCGTAAATTTATCGAGGTTTTGAAAATCATTAATATGTAAATTTATGAAATTATTCAGCACATTTCTTACTGCAGGTTATCACGTCACTTCTACTGGTTAATAAACCAATCCCGTGTACTGCAACTGAACATATAAGACAACGCTCAATAAAAAGCAAATTAAGAGGTTAAGGCTTTTAAAAAAAATTTGTTTCAAAATATCTCTCAGTTCCCACATGATGGTTATGCTGACACCTGATTGCTATATTCCAAGACCAAGTGTAAAGACATTAGCACTGTGGAAAGACTAAATGTATGGGGTTGCGAAATTGACAACATAGAAAAATGAGATGACTGTAAAGAAAACCGGCAATAAAAGCCAAAAATCAAAAAGAAGAAATAAAATGATAAATTCGAATGCCCTCACTCCATAACCAATGTGTGAGACCCAGTTGGGAATTTTAAAGACAGATTCGTGTTTAAATAATTTGTAGTTTCTACAGCATTCTTTTTGGGGACTGCATCGCTTTGAATTTTTGTACTTGATTAAAGAAGGCGTTTGCTAGAACCAAAGATTTATTGATATTATAGATGACGCATGTGAAACAAAAAATTTTTGTTCGTGGGAGTTGATCTTAGCTACCATTTTTGTTCCTGGCTGATTTTTCGAGGTTCCATATATTTAAGTTTAGCTAATAGACATTGCCTGAGTGGTTAGGCTTGTCGCCTTTCATTTTGGATTTGCTGGTTCAAGTCCCAGTTGGTCCTTATTTTTTCTACACTTTATTTTTTATTCTATGTACCAGAGCTAAACAGAGTATATTAAGTTTGTGCAAATGTATGTAACAGCCAGAAGGAAGCATTTCCGACCCTATAAAGTATATACAGGGTGGGGCAACATAACTTCCGTATTTCGTAGCACAGTAAAACAAAAAGTATTAAAGATATTTGTTTATTATACCCTTGCAGAGGGTATTATAAAGTTGTGCGGATGATTGTAACGCATTGAAGGAAGCATCTTCGACCACATAAAGAATATATATTCTTGATCAGCATGACGAGCTGAGTTGATTTAGCCTTGTCCGTCTGTCTGTTTCTATGCTATCTCCCCGTCAGTTTTAAAGCTATCTTCACCAAACTTTGCACGGAGTCTTTTGGTACAAATACGCTGCTCATTTGTCGGAATCGGCCGGATCGGATGACTATAGCATATAGCTGCAGTATGAATGATCGGTCAAAAAAGAAGTTCTAGTGAGAAAAACTTTTTTGTTTTAAATGGAAACGCCTTCAAAGTCCGTATTTCTTAGTTAACTATCCTTTTCAACGATTTCACTAAGTTTGGTCGAAATCGGATGACTATAGCATATAGCTGCCATAGGAACGATCGGTCGAAAAACTAGTTCGAGTGAGGAAAACTTTTTTGTTTATAATGAAAACGTCCTTATCATTGGCATACACTTATTTTATATACTTTAACACAATTTTTCAAAGCTTGGTCGAAATCGGATGACTATAGCATATAGCTGTCATAGGACCGATAGGTCGAAAAACTAGTTCTGGTGAGAAAAACTTTTTTGTTTTAAATGGAAACGCCTTCAAAGTCCGTATTTCTTAGTTAACTATACTTTTCCACGATTTCACTAAGTTTGGTCGAAATCGGATGACTATAGCAAGCTCAGGACGACGGGAAAAACTATTCAAAATTGTTTATAATGAAAACGTCCTTATCATTGGCATACACATATTTTATATACTTTTACACAATTTTTCAAAGCTTGGTCGAAATCGGATGACTATAGCATATAGCTGTCATAGGACCGATCGGTCGAAAAACTAGTTCTGGTGAGAAAAACTTTTTTGTTTTTAATGGAAACGCCTTCAAAGTCCGTATTTCTTAGTTAACTATACTTTTCCACGATTTCACTAAGTTTGGTCGAAATCGGATGACTATAGCATATAGCTGCCATAGGAACGATCGGTCGAAAAACTAGTTCTAGTGAGAAAAACTTTTTTGTTTATAATGAAAACGTCCTTATCATTGGCATACACTTATTTTATATACTTTTACACAATTTTTCAAAGCTTGGTCGAAATCGGATGACTATAGCATATAGCTGTCATAGGACCGATCGGTCGAAAAACTAGTTCTGGTGAGAAAAACTTTTTTGTTTTAAATGGAAACGCCTTCAAAGTCCGTATTTCTTAGTTAACTATCCTTTTCCACGATTTCATTAAGTTTGGTCGAAATCGGATGACCATAGCTGCCTAGGAACGATCGGTCGAAAAACTAGTCTGAGAGAAAACTTTTGTTTAATTGGTTTAAGTTTCATTTCAAGCTTGGTGAAATCGGATAGCATATAGCTGCCATAGGAACGATCGGCCGAAAAACTAGTTCTAGTGAGAAAAACTTTTTTGTTTTTAATGAAAACGTCCTTATCATTGGCATACACTTATTTTATATACTTTTACACAGTTCTACAAAGCTTGGTCGAAATCGGATGACTATAGCATATAGCTCCCATACGAACGATCGGTCGAAAGACTAGTTCGAGTGAGGAAAACTTTTTTGTTTTTTAATGGAAACGCCTTCAAAGTCCGTATTTCTTAGTATACTATTCTTTTCCATGATTTCACCAAGTTTGGTCGAAATCGCATATAGCTGCCATAGGAACGATCGGTCGAAAAACTAGTTATAGTGAGGAAAACTTTTTTGCTTTTAATGAAAACGTCCTTTTTATTGGCATGTTCTTATTTTATATACTTTAACACATTTCTACAAAGTTATATCAAAATCGGATGAATCGGATGCAGTATGAATGATCGGTCGAAAAAGAAGTTCAAGTGAGAAAAACTTTTTTGTTTTAAATGGGATCGCCTCCAAATTTCGTAATTAACAGTTTATTATTCTTTTCCATGATTTCACCAAGATTTGTCGAAATCAGAAATCTATATATTTTAGAAAAGAAAAGTAAGGTCCAAAAGGTAGTCTTAGTTAGAAAAACTTTTTTGTTTTCAATGGAAGCTGCAAGGGTATACAAAACTTCGGCCTTGCCGAAGTTAACTTTCCCCTATTTTTAAGAATAATATATACTTGATGACGCCTTTTCATTAAATATTGCGATGTTTTAAGTTCATATTTCTGTTAATAAATAACATTTTCACATTTTTGGCGGTTAAGGAATCCCTTGTTCTACTTAGAATGCATCCAGCTTTTACCGAACATTATTTCAGATTCTGTTGATGTGCCCATTTCAGAGTTTCCAACACCACTGATCTAAGCGGAATGTTAACTATTAATATATCTGCATATTTTGTATAACATCCTTAATTTACATATGCAATTCTAACAGCCGATCCGCTTTCTTAACGCTAGCATAGAATGCCAAAGAATGCAAAAATGAAGGGCCATTATCAATAGTGTGAAACGAGACCAAATATACGATAGGTCGATAGTACTATCGATAGTTTTGCAACTCTAGTGAGTGGCTCCGTAAGTGGCTCTGTCTGGGTAGACAATTAGCCAAATATGGTAAACATAGAAAGAAGGTATTCAAAATCATTCGTCCATTAACGCCATCTATTAATCCAAAATATATATCAGGACTTGAATCATTCAGATACGCTCAATTTCAAAAATTCCCTTTTTACTGCATTCATTTCCTCATAAAGAAAAGAAAAAAAAAACATTAAATAACATGCAAAGCTATTTGAAATAATAACTCAATTAATAACTCATTTTGTCCATGTAGGAAAAAATAAAAATAAATTAAACTTTACCAGTGGCCCATCAAATGCAATTTGTGCACGACACACACACAGCCACGCCCACTTAAAAATAGTAGGCGCACATCATTTGCCATGCGAACTTTTATAAAAAGCAAATTAAATGACTTGCCGGCTCTACAAAAAGGAATCGCCACCAAAAACACACAAAAAACAAAAGCAAAGGCAAAAAATAGCCTCTACAATTTGATTACACACGAAAAAATGTCCAGCAAAAAAAAAAAAAAAGTTGGAGAGGCAACTGCAGCGACAACGTTGTAATTCAATTTCTGGCACAGGAAGCGCACACAAGCAACAAGAAAAAACAAAAAAAAAAAAAAAGAAAAGTTAATTTTGACGCAGCGATATTTATATGCCCTTACTAGTACAGTAACATCAACTATTTTGGGTAGTACCAGACAAGCAGTCCGCTCTTGAGGTGGCTAAAGAGCTTTTCCATCTATTAAGTCAGCGGTGGGCATGCACTTGCTCCCATTGCTCCCCAGAGGTTTTTTACGGCAACTGGCGCCAAAATTGTATCGCTTCGTGGCACACAAGGAGACTAAACGGCAAGTGCAATCGCCTCGCTTCGAAGCGAAAACAACAAGAAATCTATTGCGTATCGGGGCAAGGCGCTAGCCGTATGCCGCTGCAAAGTCTTCTGCAAAAACAAACTCAACACAATTATGATGAAAAAACTTTTTTCCAGTTCAATTCTCTGTCCAATTGACAAGTTTCTAGCTTGAGAACGCATCCATGATTCTGTGACCTTACATCATAAACATTTCATTATACCCTCTGCTAGAGTATAGGAACGTAGCTGCTAATGAATGTAACGACATCCGAGGAGGAGGCGACAGTTGGCCAAGAAATGCAGTGGAAGGCAACAAACCGAAACTAAAACAGAAAAAAAGAAAGCCAGCTAAATTCGCTCTTAGGCATTTAACAACAAATTTAAATTCATTAAAAACGAATCAGCAAAAAAAAAAAAAAAAACAAACAATTTTCTTTGATATTCAATTAACTTCACCTCCGTTTCCTTAAGACTTTTTCTTTTGCGCCAGCTTCCTGCCAAACAGTTGGCTTTTTGACAAACCACCAAATGACATATGTGCCCGTTGTGCCGGCTGGTAACGCTGTGCGGTCTGCACTGGGGTGTAAGGCAGCCGCAGGAAACGGAAATGCGCATTTACACGTAACATTAACTGCCGTCAGCGAGTCGGTGCCGGAGTCGTCGGCCAGGAACCCACAGCAAAGCAAACAAAAACCAGAAAACCAAAAACGCAAAATCAACAAACAAACAGCCAGGTTGCTGCCAGGAAGGATGAAGGTGGATAGGATGTAGAATGTCGAATGCGCGTATGCCATATGGTAATGGTAAAAGCATTAAGGTGTACCCAGCGCTATCCAGCTTCTGAGTCGCGCGTCCGATGATGGATTTTACAAGTGTGTGAAGTTATGCGCGCTAAACGATGGCAATGAGATGCCGATGGATTCCTCCTCTTTTGCATAAATCCCTCAAAGCATTGGCGAAACAAACACTTCAAAAAATATTCAAGCATCAACGAGTGACGAGCAATGGGGTCTCTTAATGTACGAGTAAGTACACATATACATCCTACGTACTACAATATATATGTGCGTCACTTGGAGGTTAAAGTGGATCTATTGAAGCATTTTTGTTTACGAACGAAATTTGAATTTTTATGACGTTTTTGGCACGTTTATTAAAGAAAATCGAAAATATAAATCAAGAAATTTATATTTGACTTGAGTACAAATGGAGTCATTAGTTTTCTTTCTTTATAAGCAATATCTTCAATTCAAAAATAAAGTATATATATTCTTAATCAGCATCAGCAACCGAGTCGATTTAGCCCTGTCCGTCTGTCCGTCCGTCTGTCCTATGAACGCAAAGTGTTTCTCGAGACTATAAGAGCTAGAGCCACAAATTTTTGCATGTAGATAGGTGAATACCCGATTCAAAACGAGTTTGTTTCCAGATTTGGAAAATTCCTCCCCTCCCCCTTTAAGTTCGCAAAAAAACTGTCGAGCCACTATTTTTTAAGATAGACCTTTAGTAAGGCCCAATATCTATCTATTCTGAAAAGATCAATGATCGGACAATAAACCCGAAGTTTATACGAATCAATTTTGCTTGTGGGTGAGAGGGGTCTTGCATGGCGAGTTATCGCGCGCGTGGCCGCACCACCGTTTGTTGTGTGTATGTTGGGATATGTGTGAGTGTGTGTATGTATGTAAAGAAAACACGAAATCAAGGGGAACAGGGTATTTTGCAGTCGGGGCACTCGA